>CM076582.1:1137411814-1137792877 GCA_034641835.2 Pinus albicaulis
TTCAAAGCCCTCCCAATAATAGCTCCTCAAAATGATATTGTTGAGCTTCATAGAATAGGTGTGGCTGAAATTGAACCCTTCATAAGCCCTTTGTAGTAACTTCTCCTTGAGCTTGGAAGCTTTAGACAAGAATATCCTATCATGATTATAGATGAATCCATCAAGGATTGAATAGCTCTCTTCATGCAACTAGTCATCAAGAATCATGCAAGTATGAAAATCCTTGGAATATTCCACCAGCAGTTTGGATTTCCAATAGGGATCTAATTTGCCCAATAATGTCAGCGTTGATATAGTGTCATCTAAAGTGTCTGTCATGTTGTTTTTCTTTTCCTTGAAATATCCCATGTCAAAGGTGTATGTTGGAAATCCAAGCTTCCCCTTTTCCTCTCCTTGACATCTCCCATGCCAAAGGTACAAGGTGGAAGGTTTCCAATCCTCCCTTGCTACCCTCCTTGCTCATGCACATTCTCAAAAGAAGATGGAAGTTCTTGGAAGTTAGTCTCCCATGGGAGGCCACCATTTACCAAAAACCTCCTTGGTTTTGCCATAGTATGCATGTGTGACCACCATCTCTCATCATGTATGGAAGAGGATCCTCCAAACAAGTTTGCCTTCTGATTCAAGGATTGCCTTCCTTACTTCATGATGGTGTCAATGTTCATTCTTGCAACATATTTTCTCAGTGCAGTATGAGATGAGAGAATGGATAGTGATGTTAAGGGAAAAATGCTTTCCCTCTCCTTGTACTTTCCCCATACTCTCAGTGCTGAAGCATTGTCTTCTAGTGCTCCCTCCCTTCTTGGATTTATGAAAGGAGCATCAATGCATGAAACATCTTTCATCAAATGTGAATTAGGTGGTCTCCCAGATGGCATACCATAGGATAATGATTTCTCATGGCTCATTCCCATGTGAACAACAGATGGGAACATATCATGACTGCTTCCACTACGCAAATCCATCTCTGATTGTTGTGTGGAAGTATCATGAAACTTGGAGACCCCTCTTAGTGGTGTAAGAGTGCCTTTGATTAGAGCCTTTGCCCCATCTTCTGATAGTGATTCAACTTTGTGATCCCTCCTTTGTTCTGTCTCACTATATTTTTGTATAGAAACATGCTGCTCATGTCCTCTGTTGTGGATCATCTACACATCCTTTTAATTTTATATTAAAAATACAAAACAAAATGAAATTGAAAGAAAATCAAATATGTTAAAGTATTATAGTTGTATACTTTGGCATAAAAAGAAAATGTTTTTATTTTGATGTATTAAAGTTTAACTGTTTTAAAATTTTTACAAGTGGGTTTTGTATCAAAAGATTAAAGGCCAATCAATTCAATCGGCGGAGAGTGCTGATATTCAAAGACTGAACCGGATGACCCAACCCGTGAGCACTACCAGTGCGATAGTTAATAAAATGGGTGCCTCCGCAGTTGACTGGGTTGACTGCGGAGGCAATAGAGATCAATGGTGGATATCGACTGTGAGGGCACCAGCCGAAGTTCTCAGCCATACCTCGAGACCCCCCGCAGTGACGCCATATGCCCAAATGAATAAATGACTCAAAAAGTACAGCTCTGCCCTTTTTCCATTACTTCACGGGCTTTTAACTTTAAAATCCTTACCTTTTCTATATTTTTACTTTACTTCAAAGTCCCCTTTTCCTTTGTATTTCTGACTTCTACAACCCCGATGCGACTGCTCGTCGCCGATGCGGTCGCATTGCAACATCGCCCATCACATTATCGAAATTTTCGCAGCGCTTAACTTCGTCGTCAATCTTCCACCGATGCGATAATCCTCCATCGCATCGCGCGATCGCACTACCCTTCGGCGCTTAATTCCTTCTTCCCGTTTTCTGCCGATGTGATCATCGCACCATCGTGCATCGCATCACACTCACCCCTCGCTTCATCGCTCATCACATATCGCGATTTCCTCTGCCCGAAACATTCTCGCTCCTCTTCCGCTTGCGATTGCGATTCCCGTGGCCCACTATTTCTCTTTTCGCTCTTTTAAAAGGAAAAATGGTTTTTCTCCATGAATGAGGCATATTCGTTTGGTTTGTTAAAAGGGTTTTCTTCAACAAAAGGAAAAGGTGCTCTTGAAGGCTGTGAGCAAGAGTAAAGACATAAATCACTTCGGCACTAGCCCATGAATGGCAACAAACGATAAATGTGGCTGCAAATTGGTTCCGGATTTTTTTTCTTTCCATTGGATGGAGTAAATGTAACAGATAATACTTCCAGATGGTCGAGTGTATATTTTCCTCTCTTTCAGAGGGAGAAGACTATACTCAGACTGAAGGGGCTTTATCCCTTTTGAACGGGCAGACAACAAAGGAAGCCTTTCAAAATCCTGAATTTTTGACAGTAACATCAAAATTAATATATGGAGGTTGTGTCATGGTACTCAAAGAAGATGACGAAGGTGTGGAAATTGTGGTCCATCAAATGTGTCTTTCATAAGAATGCAGAGACACAGCTGGAAGGTGCATCAAAGGTTTGCGGAATCACAAAAGGAGGGAATTTTATGACAACGAGTGGCCCCGCAAAATGGTTTTTCCCAAACTGCTCATCAAAAATCAACGGTTGATGTTCATTATGAAACCACCCTTATCATTTTCATAAATCACTAGAGGTGGTCCCGTAGGTGGTTTTGGGTTTTGTGAAACCATTAATTTTATATCATAAATTGAATACAAAGTACGAGACCCAAATATATATATTATCCACCTCAGCAATAGTACCATGTGGAAAATGTAAAAATTTGAAGACTTTTGTTTAAATTCTATTACTAACTAAAAGAGAAAGGCACCCATGAGTTTGTTTAACCATATTTGTAAAGGGTTGGGGTTTAGTAAAATCTAGTTTATTTCGAATAGAGAAATAATTTTGTAACTGTTAGAATATTAGAAACTCATTTATTGAATTGATTTTGTTTTAACAGTTAATTAGTTAGGTTGAGAAGGGAGAATAAAAGGAGGGAAAAAATCTCATTAAAGGTTCTGAGTTTTGGACCTTCAAAGCCTAATTTTTGTACTCAGAGATTGACATGTTAATGAATGAGTATGAAAGTTTCTATCATTTTGTTAATGTTGAAATGTATTCTCAGTTTATGTTATGTTTTTCCATCTATGAATGAAACATAGTTATGAGCAGCCGACCTCTTTATACTTATGTATTTCAGAGTTAAAAAACCTTAATTTGCGCTCCTCTATTTTAACTATTTCTTCATATACTTCTTCTGGATTTTGAAATGGTATTTTATGTATAAAACAAAATATTAGTTTGAAGTTCTCCCTTATGTTTCTTCTGATTCTTTCGTTCAACATTGGCTAAAGATAACATTGCAGAATGTTCATATATTTGATATTTAAGGGTTTGATCTTTAATATTTAAGGGTTGATAAGATAGAGACAAATATATACATTCGTGACATAATCAGATAGATGTCTTAAGCACTGATTCCTTATCAAAGCTAAGGAATTGTATCTTAAGGTTAAAAATCCTCCATATAGAAGATCCTTAGGAATTCCTTGCAAAGGTGCAAGAACCCCTCTAGTGGAAGCCACTGCTTCATCTCCATCTCCAAATGAAAATAGATTTCCCCCTGCTAGCACAACGCTGGAGGATATTATTTGCTCTTCCTCTCCCTTCTCCTCATTAGTGGAGAATGCTCCATCATCAAGAGATCCTTTTTCTTGATCTCTTAGTGAGGAAGGAATCCTCTTGTATTCTCTTTGAGAAAAGAGATCTTGTTGTAGTGGGGCCTTTGCCTCTGGAAAATTGTGCAACAGATCTTCAACCCCCTCAACAATGTTTAAGACTAGAGTTGGCTCCATCGAATTTTCCAAATTATGCAAAGATTCAGATTTCTTGGGCTTGATTTTCCTTTCCCAAGAAGTCTCAGAATGTCTCTCATCAAATCTCTTCATTAGTCTCCTAGTGAACTTTGCATAAGAAGAGATGTTTCTCCCTTTCAATGAAGAGAACTAAAATAGCAACCAAGCATAAGCCTTTCCTTGAAGATGCAGCACTGCTACTCTCAAGGCTTCTTCTTCTAACACTTGATGCAGCTGAAAGTATGTGTCAAGCTTCCTTACCCAAGACTTGGCTGAGTCTTTAGGTGATCCATCAAATGTAGGTAGAGAGAATCTACCCAATGTGTGCTGCATGCACCCTTTCCTTCTACTGTAGCTACTGGATATTTCTTCTTTGAGTTGAAAGAACTCTAGGAAACTCAGATGATCTTTGAATCTCTCTAATTGAGATTCATATTCTTGAAGATAATCACCAAGATATTCCTCCTTTGGTGTTCCTCCTTCTTCTTCTCCTCTTGCAAGGAATGTAGGCATGCTACAACGTTGTAGATCAGATTGTGTGGCTGAATGCTCACACAAATCATATGAAGTAGTGGGGCTTCACCCAAGTGCAAAACTTTTCAAAAGATCTGATTGTATTTCATTCCTCACTCCCCTGATTTCATTCTTCAGCTCATGCATAGTTTGGAACAGAGTTTTAGAAAACTCTTTCCCAATCAATCTTCCAGATGAAGGGTTTGGACACTTGTCTTCTGTGTCTTCAGTGTAAATACAATTCTTCATCAGTATTTTCCTTCCATGAAAAGACATATTGGCTCTTCAGTAGGAAAAGCACAGGCTGTGCCAAGAAAGATGCTCTGATACCACTGTCATATTCCAAAATCGGGACTGCTAGCAAAGCATGCCTGAAAAATGCATTTTTCAAGAATGGCTGCTACAACATATGAAATCAGCCCTTGGATCCCTTATATATGATAATATAAGACCCAAATACAAGAGGATATTAGAAAAAAATCAAACTAGGTGGGTTAAACAAATCTCCCACACCCAGTATGGCTTGAAACCTGCCAAGGAAGGGACTGCAGCAAAACAAAAGAACACTGCCCGGAAAATAACGCAGTTTTAGATAGCAGTACAAAGAGACCAATATGAAAGCTCAAGAATATCTTATACAATGGAAAATTAGATTTACAATGTGGCCCAATCAATGTACAAGAGAATGATGGAGACTTTCAGGAAGACAAACCCTCTAAAAGAGGTGCTGCAACAATATATTCCACTGTAAAGCCTTGACAACATTATTTCTATGGGTAAACAACAACTGTAGGTTAAAAATCAGGTCTAGGACAGATCTGTGTACAAAATATTAGATCTATATTAGATCTATACACTATATTGTCTCTATTTTACATTCCCCTTGGGGTTGTTCACAATACATGAAGCACAAAGAGCAGATCTGAGATCTACTGCAGCAGATTTGTAGTATGATTTAGAAATTTTGAAGTAGATACATCAATGAATATATCAGATCTGAAACATACATGGATCAGATGGCTAATCCATGGATCACCATAATGTAAGGAAGGCTCCTTTACAACAGAGATCTCTCCTCCAAATAGTTTCCAAACACCCTGCAACTTCTCACTTGCAAAATAACGCAGTCCAGGGAGATAAATTGCGCTGTAAGCTTGATGTAGAAATTTACTGATGCCAAGTTGTAGATCTGAAGCTCCAAGGATCCAGAATCCTCTTGCTAATGGGATAGAAGACTCTCCCACTGAAAAGGGCCTCTAGATTGGCCTAGATCTAAATAGATCTAGCCTCCACTTGCTGCTGCTTATAAGGACAACCAAACCCTCAACAGGATCTGAGTTGTAGTTGGAAGAAGAGCTTGGCCAAATGCTTGATAGTGGAAAAGAAATGCAAGACTCTTCCAATAGGCCTCTTGAGGAAAGAGGTGGGATTCCCGATCAGGAACACCCAAGTGCTAAACAACACTATTCTTAGCTAAACAGCTAGAGAATGAGAAGTGTCTAAACAGAAAAATCCTTTCAATACAATATGTTCAACAACCCCTCTCATGCTGCTATCCTCTTTCATTTATAGGATGAAAGCCTCGCAAAACCCTAAACCATCTCAAAGGTTTAGCTCCTTTCACATTTGAAACCTCCAACTAGATCTGCACTATGCATCTAGGTGGTACAATGCTTCTGGACAACGCTGTGGATTTGGTCCTACTGACCTAGTCAAATGTCACAATCCCTTTCACACATGAGGGAGTTTTATTAAGGTAGCCTAGATTTAGCCTTGTTCACATGGGCATTGATTTATTTTTCTATTTTAGGAGTTTAATTTATCCTCCTTTACAATATTTTGCAACAAGAAAATGAAAACAAAATAGTATATTCCTATTAGCTTGGGTTAATTAGGAATATTACAACATGACATTGATTTCAAATATGTGTATGCTAGTTTGAGTGAAGGGAATCGAGTTGAAGAAAGGGATTATCACATGCATAACAATTTGCTGTTTCATTTGGGAAAGCTATGTATTCCAGAAGGAGAGAGGCTAAGTGTCATGAGAGAAGCTCATTCTTATCTTATTGCTGGACACTTTGGGGTAAGAAAAATAGTGGCACATCTACAGAGGTATTGTTATTGGCCTCACATGATAGATAGTGTGTCACATTTTATAAGAGGTTGTTCTATGTGTGCAACAAGTAAGCCTAGTAATAGGAAGCTTGGATTGTGCATGCCACTACCGGTACCATCAAGGCAATGGGAGAGTGTCTCCATGGAATTTGTTGGAGGTCTACCTATGTCAAGAAAGCAACATGATTATCTTTTTGTGGTTGTGGATAGATTCAGTAAAATGTGTATACTTATGCCATGTAAGAAGACCATTACTGCTGAACTTTATTTTCAAAACGTTTAGGTTCATTTTGGATTGCCCACTTCTATTGTTAGTGACAGGGATTCTAGGTTCATTGGGAATTTTTGGTCAAATATATAGAGAATGATGGACACAAAATTGGAAAAGAGTACCACTTCCCATCCAAAAATAGATGGACAAACCGAAGTGGTGAACAAAAAAATTGTGCATCTATTGAGAGGATATTGCATTAAACATCTTAAGTTGTGGGATGAAAAATTGCATTACATTCAACACTCTTACAACCGGGCAAAGAAATCTTCAACACAAACCTCAAATCTTGAAGCATGATTTGGGTATTTTCCAAAATCTCAATTAGACTTCTTTTTTGGGAAGGATGTTGCAATTGATGGCCATAGTGATATTGATAAGGCTCGAAAGTTCATTGAGCAAATTCAAATGATACATCAACAAGTTCAAGAACAACTTGAGAAAAGTCAAAGAAAATACAAAGAGAGGCATGAAAAACACCAGATTGATCACAATTTTCAAGAGGCAGATGAGGTATGGTTGCACATTAGCAAATAAAGGATGCAAGGGGAAGGTAAAAAACTCAAACCCATTTTCTATGGTCCTTTCAAGATCATAAAAAAAGTTGGTAATAATGCATTCCAAATTGATTTTCCTTCTTACATGCAAATGTATTCAGTATTTAATGTTGAAAACTTATGCTTGTATGAGCCTCCTTTGATCGATGATCAATGAAATGATGTTCATCTACCTTCTATTGAATATTTCTCACTAGAATTCTTGGATGAGCTCAAAGAAGATACAATTATTGATAGGAGGACAAGAGCATCAAAGAGAGGAAGTTTTGACTACCTTCGAGTTGAGCTCAAAGGCACTAAAACAAGCAAGGAAAAATGGATGGAGATTGGAAAGATGAGGTAGTTGTACCCTCATCTACTGAATAGGTAATCAAGTATTTTGGGGTCCAAAAGCTTCCCAATGGGGAGGAATGATCTGGAACTCATAAATTTTGCTCAAAATTCAAAGTTACAGGATTGGGTTGAAACCAGTATGGTTGCGTAGATCTTGTCCTCCTAATTCCAGCGCCGTGAATGGTTCGAAAAACTGATGCAGTATGAGGAAGATATTGCGTTCTAATCAAAATGGAAAATAGATAAATTTGTGACAGTTTGATCAGGTTTGACTGGGCTATACAGTCAACAAAAACAATATTCCCTAGAATATTATTTCTACCCGACCAATCAATTCTTAACAGGTGTCATTGTTTTATTGGATAATAATGTTTGGAGGAGAAAATGAGAAGGCACCACGTGGCTCTAAAATTTCTTGTAAAATTTTATTGAGGTCACAGGGCTTGACCCCCTGACCTCCCTCCGGGCACGCACACAGTTTACCGACTGCACTACACATTGTTACTTAACATAATAAGGTTGCGGGTTTGATCTAACGTTAACTGCATGTATGATTGGGGGTTGGGAACCACCAGCGGTCCCCACCCGCCAGTGGTCCCAAAGAGGTGTCGCATGGAATGATCAAGCCAGCTCACCCGCCACAGTCAGAGCCTAACCTAACGTCAACAAACCATGGTCCACCATTTAACTATAGTCAAGAGCGGATGTTCTGCTAATCTTCAAGTTAATTAACAGTTGGGGGTGCACATGTGGCCACCACCCTAACCATAACATTTAATCTGTGGCTTAATAGGCAAAGCAGATAGGGGCGCGCCAAATTTGGCTGTCAGTCCTAATTTAACTCTAGTTAACTGGAGTTCTCCATTTAGCGGAGTTTTCGTAGGAGATATTGTTGTGTGGATTAATCCGTCTTACAGACAAGACCAATCTCCCTAGTACTAAAAGTATCTAGCAACAAACAACCAAATAAAATAATATTTCTCTAAGCATATATGATCTACGAAAAGCTCTATAGAGGTGTAAAAGACTTACCGTATTTCCAACGCTTGTTTGAAGTCGTTATTGTCCCTCATGCACTTGAAGGAGTTTTCCTCGTGAACCTGCAGTCACAAACAAGCAAAATGTTACATAGCACCTATATAGAAATAATCATAAACCATGCTTATCATAGTGATCAAGGAATCTATGAAATAAACCATTAACTGAAAGCTTATTGAGAAAAATGAGTATATTTGTATTAATTTCAAAAGAAGGAAAACCTTACAACCTGAGCCTTGATGTTGCACAGGCCTTCTCGGGGTCCGAAGCAGGAGTCTCCTCTACTTTGATAAGCTCTGCACTCCTCCAACCAAGACAAATAGAGGTATGCAATCTCTCCTCACAAAAGTCTTAGTTAACTGAGTCTGAATCTTAACAACACTTAACCTCAAATATTCTTAAGCTTGAACTCCCTTTGAGGCTACCCAATGCCTATTTTTATAGTGGAAAAGAGGAGGTTTTCTGTTCCAACTATGAAGGGATAGAATCCTCCTTCAAAGGGATAAGCTCCTCACATCAAGGGGTTAGCTCCATAAGGTAAGGGATACATGCACCTCCTAAGAGTGGTTCTGCCACCGCAAGATTCTTTCTAGAGGCTTCTAGAATTTAATTTTATTGAGCTTTTTGGAATTTAATTGTGCCTTTTTGATCTTACAGGGGTCCGCACCTTTAACACAGATAAAGTGCGTTTAGGTACGCAAGAGAGCTGAACATTAGGTGCGGGACCGCAAGAAAGATAGAGATAAAGTGCGACACCAAAGTTTAGGAGATTTTTAGGAACTTTTCTCTGATTTTCAAGGCTTGACATGAGGAACTGATATGTTAGACTTGCAAAGGGAGAAGAGTAATAATGAGCTCATACACATAGCAGAATGTTAGGATGACAATTTTCAGTGTAACAGATTTCCCCCTAAAGTGCAAAGTCTGGAATAGATGATGCTGAAGTCTATCATATATGAAGAGTGCAGTACTTTATCATTTCAAGGATCATCCCGTGGACACCCCAGTCAGAACCTGTAAAAACATTCAATGAAAAATATATATATATATATATATCATCGCTGAGGTAGGCATTCCCATACTCAGACCAAAACTAACTAGAAACTAATTCAAACTGTTCTGATACAGGAATGATTTTGAGTACATCACAGTATAGACATGTGTAGAAACATTATGGACGCAACCATATGTTTATAAATAGTTCACTGTATAAATGATAACAAAATTCCTCGTAGCCTGGATGGTAGAAACTAGATCCAGGGTCTTGATTTCCGCATCTCGAACTAGTACGATTCTATCCATGCGAATGAATGTGTTGAAGTCGAACATGGTAGAAACCACTTGATTACCAGTCAATAATGTAAACTGTTAACAAGTGTGAGAGTAACCACCAGTAATGTCAATGGTTCTCAAAGTACTCAGTACAATCCATGAAATGTGAATGAATGAGCTGAAGTCGAACATGTCACGGAATCATTCGATCGAGGGTCAATGATGCAACCTATCATCGAAGGTGAGAAACCTGCCATTAAGGCATGCCGATTTCAAGGTACTGACGATTTCTGGATCAACTTCCTAGATAATGAGTTGTCATCGATAGAAAGTGATCTATCGTAGGAAAGCCCACAAAACGAAATCATAGATCAAGTTTTGAAAATATATTGACAAGGATTGACTCAGGGATGGTAAAAAATGGATGATAGATATTTTTCAGATGAATGGTTTATTTGAACTGTCCTCTTGAACACATAACGACACTACAGATGGCTTGGTGACAATTGACCCAAAGCTAATACCCAGAAACCGGATGAAGACTTTCAAATGAGGTTTGATTAACTGTTAGGCAAAGGATTTCCCAACCCAGGTGAATGAAAGTGTCGTGTTCAAGAGTGGTTAACTAGATTTTCGAAAAATAAAAATATAACAAACAAGTCCATTTTTATTTCTTTTCCCCCACCATTTCTGGCAAGTACCTATTTATTTTTGACAAGCTTGAGGAGGATAACATTTGCTTGTTTATAAGCTCATCCTTCGGATGAGTCCAACTTAGTTTAAGATTCGAACACTAAGAAGGAGTGGTTCGTTCCTGTTTAAAATTGAACAGGTCCTTTACTGTTAAGTTTTAATGAGTCCAGTATAGGAGAAACTCAGTGTTTTTCAATTTTAGGGAGTCAGAAGAAAAAACTTAAGAAAACTCCATGGGTGTAATTTTTCTTAATTTTAGTCTCTCGAGCTCGAAAAAGGATAAAATAATGCGGGAGAGAACTCTATTGACTGTAATTAGTCAACGTATACCTTTTTCGTAAATAGTCAATTTCAGTCCGTAAAAGGGGTAAATTTATATTGAAGGGAAGATTATTCATTTACTTTAACGAGTTCGAATAATCAAGTACTTGGAAATCTTTTCATGTTTAGAGAGTTTGAAAAGGGCTTAAAAGAGGACTCCAAGTTTTCGCTTTTTCGTAAAATTTTTGAAAGAGTCCGAAAAAGTGATAAAAGTATGCTCTTTGTTGAAAAACGATCAATTCTCCTGAAAAATCCAATTTTTGCACAAAAACTTGAAACATTACACATACCTGTTTAAGATAAGTAAAAATGTTTTCAAAAATACCCTTTTAAAGTGAAAAATAAACAAATTAAAAATTCATCTATTCGAAAAAACTTATAAAAAGGATTTTTTCAATTTCATTTTTACCGTTCAAGTTCAAAGTGAAAAGTAGAAGCTTTTGGGTAAAAAAGTTCCTATGAAGATTATGGAAAATCCATCAAATGAAATCGAGAACCGTCAGTCCTAGGTAATCCAAGACCTCTTAATCTTTCATTTCATCCATTTACAATTCATTTTTAGGCTTTAGATTTTATTTTTAAGGGAAAAATATAGTTTAAGAAATCGCCCGTGAAGGTCCGCAGGTTCCACACATGGGCCCTGCGGACCCCGACTTTTTCCTATGTAGAAAAAAGTCGTGGGTCTGCACTTTTCCCACAGAGCACATGCGTTACTACGCACGGTGTATAAAGGGAAAGTGCGGTCCCCGCGTTTTTAAATTTCAAAATCAAATTTTTCATTTGGTGCCCAAAAATTTTCAAATTAGATTGTTCGAACATATCTTTTTATGCATTGTAGGATTAACAAGATGTTGATTTGGAGAGAACGTGAGCATGAGGATGTGGATGACACTGCAATGCTCCATTTGCCCACAATGCAAGCATTAAGAGCATGCGGTTTATATAAATTCTGGGCCATTCAGGGCATGAGGGCACAGGTAGACCTCCTGACATGGATGGTAAACAGGTGGAACATGCAGGACCAGTGTTTCATTATTGGCGGCCACCGGCTCAAAATCGAGCTGGAGGATATTTATTTTCTGACTGGTTTGTCCAAGAGGGGCGAACAACTTTCCTTGTTTGGGACTAGGCTAGGTGGCCAGACTGTCGCTAGTCTTCGACAAGAATTCTGTAATGATCAGGCAGACCCCAGGGACAAACAGATTGATATAAAAACTATCATCCATCCTGAGCTAAAATTTATTGCGTTCACTGTTACCAGATTGTGTGGGAGTGCAGCACTATATGTAGCTACCGGTTCCCAGATGTGCATTACTGTGGACTGTTTTCGAGGCACCATTTTCAACTGGTGTGAAGCTGTGTTGGCCAATGTAAAAGGCTAACTAACTAGAGCGAAAAATGGCAAAATAAATAACTTTGGATATGGATCCATTGTGGTCACTTTTTCTCTAGAGAGGATCCCCATGTTAGCTCCGCAGAGTATTCCTGTCGATGCCAGTCGACCTCGAGAACCTAGGATGGTTCGTTGGGTTGCATTGATGGCCCGTCACGGTATTGAGGGCGCTGAGATTGTTCAATTTACTCCTTCATATTTTCGTTGGCTGGACCGCCAAATTTTTGTCATAGAGGACTTTCCATACGCCGGGATAGATTTCCGCGGTGACCGAGAGATGAATCTCCCAGCAGGGGAACAGTGGGATGAAACAGGTAAAATCATTTTCAACAAATTTTAAGTTCTAATTTTTTTTGTATTTTGATCGTCTTGAAAATTAATAACCAAAAGTTTTTTGAACGCAGATGTGGGCCCATGGCGACCAACCCATCTCCAGCCTTATGAAAGAAGACAACCAGTTGCAGCCGCACCAGCCCCAGTAGGGAAATCAACAAAAATCTTGTCTGATTTAGAGCATCACCTAGAGCGTCTGACTCTAGATATTCCAGAGACGGACATAGATGAGATTCCATTCAGATTGCAGAGATACGTGATTGGTGTTCCAAGACCTTTTAGGAGGTTCCTATGTAGGGTGGCCCGAGAAATGGTCTCTTATCGTGATCACCATCAGTGATGGGATGATCGTGTTGTAGACTCATTTTTTGACTTTTTGTGTTACCATTTTTTCCGATCATAAGGTGTTCCCACCTATGATTGAAGACGATGTATATTTTTTGAAAACACTTCTATACTATGATATATCACTATTTACCGGCTATCTGTGTACATGTTATGAATGTTGTTTATTTTACTATTTTGATCATTGCAAATGTAGATTTATCATACTAGAAGAAACTGCGTCTGCTAATGTATTTAAATGTCTTGGAATATGTTGATATTCAATGTAATCAAATTCACGTTCCAAGAGGCGAACTCTTAAAAATAACCGTAATAAAATTGGATTTCTAATGGCATAAACCCTGTTAAGCTGTAATACAACAAGTTCAGAATCCAACCTAACAATCAAACTCCGAATTCCAAACGATATGGATTCAGATAATAACTCAATCACCGCACTATACTCTGTAATGTTATTCATTGTTTGACCAAGGCTTACCCCATGCATGGATACTAACTCGTCAGAGGGTGAATAGATAACCCAAGCTGCGGAAGAAATGTTCCGTGTACTACGACAAGCACCATCAAAAAAACCAATGTAGGTTTGAAGAGACGTCGACATATGCAATATTAGGAGGAAAACTCAGATAAGCAGGAATAGTGATAAAAAACAAACTTCTAAACTAGGCACGCTTTTCTAATCTAAGACACACCAGTAGTAAAGAAATCTAATCTAATAAAACATCTCCACACCAAGTTTAAGCATAATATCGCTTTAGGTAAAGCCCATTTCTGGGTTTATCTAAAGGGACACCGTCAAAATCTATCAGCTCATAGGCCTCTTTTGCCATTTTTCGCTTAACAATGAAAGGACCATGCCACATAGGCATGAATATTCCAGCTCCTAGCTTATCGTTGGCTTGATCATAAATTAAGACTAGGTCTCTTTCTGAAAAATTTCGAGGGGTAACACTTCTATCATACTGAGCTTTTATTCATTTAACATGAGCCTTGTTTGCTATTACAGCATTTCATCGATTCTCATCCAGCTGAGCCAAGTATAAAAAACGTTTCTCCTCTTCAGACGTAGCTGGGAGTAATTCTATGGCTAATTTCAGTGACAGAATTTCGCATTCAATCAGCAACACTGCTTCCAAACCATAAACGATTTCAAAGGGAGTGAAACCAGTTGATGTTTTTACTGAGGTTCGATATGCCCAAAGTGCTAAAAATAACATGGAATGCCAATTCGTTTTGTGAATACCAATAATTCGTCTAATCATGGTGACTAAAACTTTATTTATGGCTTCAACCAGACCATTGGCTTGCGGATAATACGGAGTGAAACTATCGTGGCACAGGCCAAGTTGATCTGTCAGTTCAGTCATCATGACATTTTGAAAATGACTTCCATGATTTGTAATAATGGATTGAGGAACACCGAACCTAGCAATTATGTGATTAAATACGAAAGTTGTAGCAGTCTTGCTATTAGCCAAAAATGTAGGCATCGCCTCAGCCCACTTAGTAAAATAACCTACTGCTAAAATAATATACGCATGCCCCTCGGCCGAGTGAGGGTTACATGTAATAAAGTCGATACCCCATTTCGTGAAAGGACCAAAAACAATTATGGGGTGAAGAGGAGCGGGTGGCGCGCGCATCTTACGATAAAAAAGTTGACAATTGTGGCATTTCCAGACTGCATAAATATAATATTTGAATAACGACGGCCAGAAATAACCAGCGTGCAATATCTTTTGGGCTGTGGCATACCCAGACATATGACCGCCATATGCTCCAGAATGGCAATCATTTAAAACCTTTTTAGCTTCTTCATGAATAAGACCGCATCGGAAAACAGAATCTGCTCCACGATGATAGAGTGTATCACCAATGATATTATACTGTTGGGATTGGAAGCGTATTTTCCGTCACTGAGATCGTGAGATTTCAGGCTGAAAATATTGGGTTTGGAGATAAATGATAATATCTCCATACCATGGATCGAGAGTACTGATAAGAAACAAAGATTCGTCCACAATGGGCTCTTCTGCCATAGTTTCAGTATCAGTAGAGGGGAATTCACACATCAGTTCCGCAAAGACCAAAGATTTCTTTGCCTTGGATTTCTCAAATTTCAAGTCAAATTCCTGCAAGATGATTATCCATTTGGAATACTTGCCCCTAGCAATTGTTTGGTCAAAATATACATCATAGGGTTACAGTCAGAAATTACTGTGGTTTTACGTAACAAGATGTAGTGTCTAAATCTTTGGATAGCTTGAACAACCAAGGCCAATTTCTCCACATGTGTGTATTTGATCTCAGTCAAATGCAGATTCTGACTAAGATAATAAATCACATGTTCAGTGTTAGATTCGTCTTCCTAAGCTAAAACCATCCCAATAGTGGAATGAGAAGCAGCGAGGTACAAAACGTAATCCTGGTTGTAGTTGGGAGGATGCAATAACGGTGCATGGGTCAACGCGTGTTTAAGTGCATTAAAAGATCGATCAGCGATCTCATCCCAAAAGAATGGAATGTTCTGTTTCAGCAACCGGGTAAAACCTTTTGTAAGCTCGACATAGTTAGGAATGAACCGACGTAAAAAGTTTTCTTTCCCCTGCAAACTTTGGAGTTGGCGCAAAGTTGAAGGAGGAGGTAAATTGAAAATAGCTTCGACCTTCGACAGATCGACGCGAATGCCTGCTTTCGAAACAACAAATCCTAGTAAGCGACTCAATTCTACACAGAAAACACATTTGTGTGGATTCAACCTAATTCGATAATGCCTACATTTCATAAAGATAGCTCGTAAGTGAGTGATATGGTCGGCCTTACGTGATGAATGAGCAGGTAAATCATCGAGATAAGGCTGCACAATGTGCTTAATGTCATGAAATGTGTAAGACATAGCCCTTTGAAAAGTTGCTCCAACGTTCTTTAACCCAAAAGGTAGTTTGCGATAAGCAAATGTCCCCCATGGACAAATGAAAGCTGTTTTTGGCTGATTAGTAAGGAGTATGTTTATTTGATTGTAACCAGAAAAACCATCCATAAATGAAAACATTTCACTACTGGCACAGTCATCGATTATTTGATCGATATAGGGGGTTTTATAATTGTCTTTGGGACAAGCTCGATTAATATCCCTATAATCGATACACACTTGTATCATTCCTTGTTTTTTAGTAACAGGAACAATATTCGATACCCACTCCGTTAAAGGAATTGGATAAATAAAACCTGCGCGAAGTAATTTTTCAACTTCGGCTTTGATAGCAGCAGCTTTTCTAGGATGTATTTGACGTAAACGTTGACGGACATGTTTGGCATCCGGGTAAGTCTTGATTTCATGTACGAAAATTGATGGATCAATTCCTGGCATTTCTTCATAGGACCAGGCAAACACATCACGAAATTCTTGAAATAGGGCTTTATAAGTTTGAATTTCATCTTCTGTACAACAAGCACCTATATGAATGTTTTCAATTATTCCTGGCTTTATTGAAATGTAAATTAGAATCGTTCGAGAGATATTTTCAAAATTTAACTCAGAATCAGGATATCGCAATGGATTCTGGGGTTCTTTGACATATTCAGCAGTAAAAATTGAAGCGAAATCATCTTCAAAATGATCCAGCTCAGGTAAAAATGAAGATCGATGATGTAGATCTTCCCATGGTAAATCATCAACAGACAAAAAATCACAAATATTCTCATCGGTATGAATAAGATTAGGAAATGTCGTTGTGGCTGAACTGAATATAGAAAGTGATTCCTCATGGATCCCATTCATTGGATCAGTTTCGGTTGAAGAGGGTTTGGAAAGTGACTGTACATCCTGGTACGCAATTTCAAATGGACTCAAAGGCAACATGCCATCAATTGAATCTAAGTTGGAGTCGAAAGGTACGATCCAAGGACCATCAAACATAACAGTGTCTGACGAAATCATGTGAATAGTTGCAACAGAAGGCAATACATTAGGAGGAGGAAAGGAAAAAGTTCCTAGTAAACCAAAATCTTTAATCAAACCTACTCCAACATCCTTGTAAGGGATAGCCGCTTTACCAACGTGCTGGATTGTTTCTGTAGAGGCTAAGTTGGAAGAAAAATAAGTTAACTGATCTATTGTAACGATCCTTCCTTGATGTAGAATTTTTATGAGTTGAAAGACCGAAGAAACAACAACAGTCATAGCATAAGACCAACTGCAACCCAGAAGAAGGTTGTAATCTAGAGGGGCATCAACCACTTCCACATCTAGATTTACAATTTTACCTTCGACCCCTATGGGTAAATCCTACAAAATACCAAAAGGGTGAAAACCTCGACCATCAAAAGCCTTAAGAATTGTCGGAGACTGATTGAGTGTAGGAGAACCAAGCGATTTCCAACACTGGATCGACATAATACACGTTGAAGCTCCCTCATCAATCACAGTCCAAAATATCGGTTTGTTTTTTACTAACACTCGAATTTGGAAAGCCATTTGATGAGGTAGGTGAGGTGTACTATTCTCTAAATAGAAGATTATAAGGTTGGAATCTTGAATATCTACATCTCCTATGGCAGACAAAAGCAATTTACGCTGTGTTGGGCATGACTGCAACACTTCCAAAGCCGACATTGCTGAAGGGGAAATAGCTAAATCTTCAACAATGTTATAATTTTGAGCAACTCTTGCATGTGGATTGAAAGCTTATTTACAAAGAACACCCTTAGCAGGTGGTTTGATTATTAAGTCTGGATTTGGTTTCTCGATCTGTAGCGGACCAGAAACAGGAGGAGGTGTAGTTGATGTATTTGCATTAGAATATTCTACTTCTTTACCATCAACAGGATTCTTAGTACCATAATCTTGTGATCGCGTCGCAATCTGTACATGATACATCATTAAAATAGGTTCTTCTGAGGTATTCGAGGTAGAACCAACCATTTTACTATCTTGAGTTGGAAAAGGATCCTTCAAGATAGCAGGTTGTTGTGAACCTTTAACGAATTTTGCAACCTCTGCTCAATGTGGGCATTCCTTAGTAAAATGATCCTCATTACAAATGTAACAAGGATAACGAGATTTGTGTTTTTCGTCATTGGATTCATTTTTATCATTTTTCTCTTTTGAATTCTTTTTGTTTTTATTCTTCCCTTTCTTTTTACCGCCAGATTTAGATTTGGTCGTAGATGTCTCTACGACATAAATGTCAGCAGGAATTTCGGGGGAAGATTCTCCTTTCGAGGAATCAGGTAAAGTTATAATAGGAGAAGAATTCTTTGAAGATTTATTCTTACTTTTAGTATTTACTGTACCAATCATACCATCAGCGGCATGAGACCCTGAAGGAGCAACATTTATTTGACCTTGTTTTGGAAGGTCAAGGATTTTTTCATGTAAAGTACCTGACTGTGTGTAAACGAGGTCAAGGTACTGAGCTTGAGAAATTACTTGCTCTTCAGTAACAACACCAGCCTTAGCTACATCTTCAGTGATTTTGGGTAACAATGATTTAACAAACCATTTCGCCAAAATTTGATCCGGAATGTAAACTTTCACCAAACGCCTTCTACGTCGTCATTCATGAATATGATCAGAAATATACGTGGAAGTGGATTGTTTTAGTGAAGTTAATAGTTCCGTGCCATTGTCGTATCTGACAGGCAACTGAAAATGAGTCAAGAAGGCAGTTGCTAACTGACTGAAATTATTAAACGAGCCTCGTGGTAACTCGATGTACCATTTGGCTGCAAGACCAATAAGAGTTCTTTGGAAAAGACGTAAGCGAATCGACTCATCAATGATTGAATTAGATGCACACCAGAGGTGATAAGTCATGACGTGATTTGATGGATCCTCTCCTGACTTACCTTCGAATTTTGGTATATCACTGGGCAACTTATGCGGCATTGGCGGCTAGTACGGATAATAGAAAATTGGATCATTCGTAAGGCACGTCAAATCAGGTAAATCCAAAGTTGCAATAAATGGTAACTGACGGTTAGGGTCATGAAAACCTTGAGTAGCCAAAGTAGTTCCAGGAGGAGGATACCCAGGATAACTGGGAATCAGAGTTTCATTAGGAATTGTGTAACCTCCCGGGTAAACAGGATTAACCGGACCAATCTGGGGTTGTTGAGGTTGCTGATAAGTGTAGCTTGGGTATGGTTGATACTGATAATTTTGATTTTGTGAAATGGGACCGAATTAAGGCTATCCCTGGTACGGTTGATACGTGAATTGCGGTTGAATTGTGACCATCGTACTTGTACCAGCTTGTCCCGCGGGCATCTGGACCGAAGTCTGAACTGAAGGTCCTGACTGGGGTACAGAGATTTCAGGGATTTGCACGGATGCAGGGATAGAAGAACTCAAAGCTACAGATACTCCAAAAACAGGTGTTGTATGTTGAACAGACGCTGCAACAATTGCAGCAGTTTGAGGCGGAGTTTGAGGTGTACTAGGCGCAAACTGCTGAACAAAACTAGGTGCAGGAGTTTGAATAGTAGGCTGGACAAGTTGCTGGGTTTGACCAGAAACCAAAGGCTATCCAGGTTGAAAAGGTAACTGCACATTAGGCTGCATAGGCTGTTGATATTGGGACGGATCCCACACCATATTCATTCCGAGGTATTGTCCCACAGAAGGTTGAATGTAAGGACCATAACCTGGTTGAACGTAGCGTTGATAAGTAAGTGGTAAATTTCTGGCTCCTTGTATAGATGACTGACCGAAAGGCTGTTGGTAACCTTGAATTGGGTACTGACCTTGAGGTTGATAACCCTGAGGTGCGTACTGAAGCTGGGGTTGATAAGGACCCTGAGGAGCATATTGAGCTTGGGGTCGACCTTGGGGTATGTACTGTCCTAAAGGTTTATATCCTTGAGGTATGTACTATCCTTGGGGTTGTCCCCCAAAATAATATGATTCCACAGTTTTTCCTGGGAAAAAAATACCTTGAGGTTGCCCCCCAGGTGGTAACTAACTTCATGAAGGTTTCCCCCCAGGTGGTAACTGACTACCTTGAGGTTGCCCCCCAGGCGGTAACTCATTTCCCTGAGATTGCCCTGCAGGTGGTAACTCACTGCCTTGAGGTTGAGAATTCAGAATATTACCAGACATCATAAAGATTTTCTCTGCGTTCGACGTTTCAGTTTTAATTCCACTTAAACCAGATGATAACACGTTTTCAATTGGTTGAGGAGCTGCCCCCAAGAAAGTACCAGACAGAGCCTGATATCCCGAAGGAACAGAAAGACCACCATGTAAAAATGCTTCCGGTGTCTGGGAAAACATGGATGACTCTCCTGCCATAATGGATGATGGATATGAATTCGAGGTGGAGAAAAAGCAAGACCCAGATTCTCTAAAAAAATTGTTAAGGATAGATACCAAGCGCTAGTTCGAATAGGGCTGTAGAAAATAGATTCACGCTCCCTAAGATTTAAAGACTGAGGGGATTCGGGAAGAGATAACTCTTCATCTGGATTAGTAAGTTCTTCAATAGAAATTAGTCCATATGGAAGATCGTTAGTGACAATATTTCTTACCCTAGGTGAACCAAGATCGCTAGAAGTTGGTGTAATAAATCCTGAGGATGTTTCCAAAACAGAAGGTTTAGTTTCAGGTTCAGAGATTTCAGGTTCGTCAGCTAGTTCACTGGAAGGAGAAATACTACCAGTAACTTCAGAAACCGAAATCGGCTCTTGAATGTGTTCTGTTATGGGTATTTGATGATCAGGATGAACAAATATAGATGAAGTTCCAATTTCTGTTGATCTAATCCTACCGCTGCTAGATGATACCAGAGCACGAAGCCCTTCAAGCTGACTTGGTGTATATTCATGGGGCTTCCCTTGTAGTCTCCGGGATTGTCCTGGAAATTCCGCCACGATTAAATATTAACTAATCACACGCAAACAAATAAAATTTCAATGAAAACACCTAAAGTCTCTAAAGAAACAAACAATTGAATCACACGCTTAAAAATCTAAGAGTTCAAACCACACACAAATAGTA
This sequence comes from Pinus albicaulis, assembly GCA_034641835.2. NCBI lineage: Eukaryota > Viridiplantae > Streptophyta > Pinopsida > Pinales > Pinaceae > Pinus > Pinus albicaulis. Next base: position 1,137,432,850 of record CM076582.1, read on the forward strand.
ACTTCCCGTACTAAAAACACTAGTTGGTGATGAAATCCAACTTAGTAGAAATTTAATACAGAAAGGGCGGTTAGAACAGTTACCCTGACAACCTGCTTAACGAAACATACTAGCACAAGTTTCCTCACAACACCATCTCGTGTGAAAAGAACCCCCCAGAGAGTCCAAGTGAGTCTAGTCGACGTCTGCTCTAGGTACAGTGAGATCTTTCCTTCACCATCACCTCAGGAAATAATTTTAAGTTTGTGGACACTAAGGTTACCAACAGTAACAAATATAACTAGGGGAACAGTCTATGATCTGATCCCACGCGCAAGGGCAGAGTAACAAAGCTCAATCCCCTTGAAGGTTCCTCGACATGGTTAATCTGAGGTTTACGAACAAGTGACCCCAGGCTCCTCGAAAATGGTTAATCCGAGGTTTACTGTTTGTAATGCGCGCAAAATCTTCTATCTTCCCCAATGAAACAAAATTGATTGTCTCAAAGGTTCGGACATGATCTCGTGATTGACTTCTTTAAGAGAAGCTTCCCAGATTATACAAATTACAATTAGATTTATTTCCTACCACAAGATTTGTCTACTTGTTTGTTTTACTATCTTGGAGAGTTAATTACTCCCTACTCCAAGATACTAGCCTAAGCTATGTTGGTGATAAGAGCCCTAGAAAATAAAAAGATTGCTAGATGAATTTTAATTAAGCGTTACTTTTAGGAGATGTTTCTTAAGTCAATGGGTGCGGAAATGAAACTATGATGGTGTGAAGACTCGACTTCCAAAAACACTAAAAATTCACCTAAAAAATGATAATCAAATCGTTTTCTTTCAATGAAATTCTAGTTAAGAAAGAGTTGGAGAATGCAATTCTTTTAATAAACAATTCCTTCTTTGAACATAAAGAATAATTGAAAGAAAATATTTTTGTCTTTCCAACAATAACTCAAAATAAGACAAATTATCAAAGCTCACAGGAAAAATCCTTTCACTTTCAAAAACTTGAAGCTACAAAACAAGTTTCCTTCAAAAGAAATCTACAAATTTTAAAAGCACTCAAAACTATGAAACTAAGTCTGAGATCTACAAACTTTAACAATCTAATTGAATAAAAGCTTTAAGATTTTTTGAAGAATGTTTTACTTAGTTATTCAGCAAACTAAGGATCTATTCATCCAGAATAAAAAAAGATAAAAAACACTCAAATATGTTTTTATAAAAAAAATGAAATTCAAAAACCTATATTAAAGTTTCTTTTCGAAGATTTGCAAAGAAACTGGTAGCTCTATTTCTCAATAAAGGATGATTTCAAAATCAGGTCAGATTCAGCAAAAAGACAAAAATACCAATGTAATCTGAGGTACTTCAAAAATTCAATGCTTTGAATCACTACAAAGACCAAGTGAAAAACAATCCAAAACGCAAAACTTCTAGAAAATCATCAAAACAACAATACTGCTAAGATTCGTTCACAAAAGGCTTTTGATAGAAACAATCATCAATCTGGGCAGAAACCAAAAAATATAAATCAAAATAAAGATAAAATAAAGAAATAAATCTATAGTTTTTCAAAATTTTAACAGGGTCCGCAGGCTTCCAGAAGTAACAGGTGCGGTACCGCACTGTTTACTCAAGGAAAAATGCAAAATTGCCCGCACTGTGAAAAGAAGGCAAAGTGCAGTCCCAGGAAAAACTAAAGAAAAACATAAAAGATCTCAAAATTTTCAAAAACAGAGAAAACCTAAGCTACCGAGGCAGATATCTATCAATCAAAAACCAGGAAAAACGTTTCCTCAAATCAAAATAAAAGAGAACCAGAAACAACAAGTTCTTTCCCCAGTGTAGTCGCCAATTTGTTGTGTGGATTAATCTATCTTGCGGACAAGACTGATCTCCCTAGTACTAAAAGTATCTAGCAACAAACAACCAAATAAAATAATCTTTCTCTAAGCATATATGATCTATGAAAAGCTCTATAGAGGTGTAAAAGACTTACTGTATGTCCAACGCTTGTTTGAAGTCGTTATTGTCCCTCGTGCACTTGAAGGAGTTTTCCTTGCGAACCTACAGTTACAAGCGAGAAAAATATTACATAGAACCTATATATAAATCATCATAAACCATGCTTATCATAGTGATCAAGGAATCTATGAAATAAACCATTAACTGAAAGCTTATTGAGAAAAATGAGTATATTTGTATTAATTTCAAAAGAAGGAAAACCTTACAACCTGGGCCTTGATGTTGCACAGGCCTTCTCGAGGTCCGAAGAAGGAGTATCCTCTACTTTGATAAGCTCTGCACTCCTCCAACCAAGATGAATAGAGGTATGTAATCTCTCCTCACAAAAGTCTTAGTTAACTGAGTCTGAATCTTAACAGCACTTAACCTCAAATATTCTTAAGCTTGAACTCCCTTTGAGGCTACCCAATGCCTCTTTTTATAGTGGAAAAGAGGAGGTTTTCTGTTCCAAATATGAAGGGATAGAATCCTCCTTCATAGGGATAAGCTCCTCACATCAAGGGGTTAGCTCCATAAGGTAAGGGATACATGCACCTCCTAAGAGCAGTTCTGCCACCGCAAGATTCTTTCTAGAGGCTTCTAGAATTTAATTTTATTGAGCTTTTTGGAATTTACTTGTGCCTTTTTGATCTTATAGGGGTCCGCACCTTTAACACAGATAAAGTGCATCCAGGTACGCAAGAGAGCTGAACATTAGGTGCGGCACCGCAGGCAAGATAGAGATAAAGTGCGACACCAAAGTTTAGGAGATTTTTAGGAACTTTTCTTTGATTTTCAAGGCTTGACATGAAGAATTGATATGTTAGACTTGCAAAGGGAGAAGTATGAGTAATAATGAGCTCATACACATAGTAGAATGTCAGGATGACAATTTTTAGTGTAATAGATATTGGGAAAACATGTAGGAGGCTTAAGTTTTGACCATTCTGAGTGAATGAAGAGTCATTTTTGACTAATTGGAGAATTATGAAGCCATTGGTGTAGTGAAAAAAGCCACGAGAGCACTATAAATACATTTAATAGAAAAATTTTGGGCATAATGAAAGATGGAAAAGCCATTGGGAGCTGGACCAGGAGATGTAGCCCAGGAGGGGTGAACTGCTTCATCATGCCTGCTATGTAAACTTCATGTGGTGACTTATTTCTCTGTTTTAAACTGATATTTAGTGTTATTTAAATTTATTTTATGCTTCTAATTCACTAAATTTCATCTATAATTCATGAAAAAAATGTTTAATCCTTATGTAAACTAATGAACCAATTATGCACATTTTTTTAAAACTGAAAGACCCTTATCACAACAAAACTAATACAGTCATTTCATATCTGTTTGCATGGCCACGTTCTGATTTGTGACATTACCCCATATCATTTTCTTGTAATACGCTAACTGATTATAACGAGATTTTGGATTAGCTCTTTCTCTTTTTAGGGTATCGAGCATCTTGGTTAGCTTACTCGGAGCTTTTTCCAAAGCTAGGGTGTGATTCAACACTTCGGGATGCAACATCTCCCTAGTAGCCTTGTGTTGGTTTATATTTTTAGAGAGAGGGATGGAAGCAAGCTTGAGTATCATTTCTAGGGATTTATAGTTGGAATCTAGAGGCAAAGGATGAGAAGCTGAATGTTGCATTGCAACTACCAGTTGATCATTTTCCAAATCAAGGGTTATCAAGAGTCTGGTGTGATTCCTGTCAAAAAATTGAGCCAGATCATCCCTCAGCCTTTCCCTGGCTAACTAGTTCTTTACTTCAATATTCTCTCCTTTTGGCCAGTCCATTCGTGATCCTGTATCTCTTTATGAAGGGCCTTCCCATGGGGTGACCACTTGTGAATATTTTGAAGGTGCCTTCAAGGATGCAGAGTCGAAAGATACTTGGAATCCCAACTTGTGTTTTACTTAACCAATATATTCTGGGACCTCCTCATCGGGCTTCTCCGTGACCTGTCCATCAGGCCCCTCTGTTCTTTGCCTTTCGCTGAGGTGGCCATCTTCTCCTTCATCCATAAAATCCTATGCCATTTGATAACTTTCATGATCCTGGACCTCCATCTCATTAAGTGCACTGTATCCTCTTCCTTCAGCAGTTGGGGAGTCGACCTCCATATCTGTATCTAAAGGCCACAAATCAAAATTAGCTTTCCATAATATTAGAGGTCTAGTGTAATATCCCAAAAGGGAGAATGCAGTAATACTAAAACACAATAGATGAACTGCAACTAAGTAAACAATAAATCTAAAGAAAACATCATAATATAAAGAGAAGTTGAGCCTTTTTATTATTTGGAGAAGATTACAGTTACAACAGTGTAAAAATAGAGGTACTCTAGCCAAAGAAGTGGCCTAGAATGACCCTGCAAACATGCTACAACTAGCACTGCGTAACTGGTGAGCTACAGGAAGATATACTGCGTTGTCTCTTTTTTTGATGATGTACATATATCTGCTGCAAAGGGAAATGAATATCTATGGAGCTCAAGGGATTTGATGATGCCAAGATTCAAGATCTAGCCAATGGGATGGGAACCCAAGATAACCCAGAAAGGATTTTCCAGATCTATGAGTTTGTAAAATCACCCTCCTAGGGTTTGATCCTTTGACTTTTGGGTTATGCATATATGAAGCTATATCTGATCCAAAGATGGCTAAAGTGTGTTATAAAAATATATTTGAGCTTTGAGGGCTGATCCCTCCTTCAGATCTCCAAGCTAGAAGCTTGAGATCTTGCCTCTTCTTCCTCCTCCTCAAAATGCAGCAACTGGGGATGAAACTGTTGGGAAAAATGCGTTGTACAAGAGGGAGAGAATAAATGCCTACTAAAATGTGCTGAAATAAAATCCAGGCTGATGAAAATGGTGATGGAAAGGTGAGGGGATGATCCCTCATAGGATTACTAGCTGAAATGATAGCAACTTCCTTCCTCCTCTGGATCTGCAATGATGGACTGCACAATCCTTGAAAGGACTGCTGCTGATAGGAGGTCAATAAATTTTGGCCTGATGCCAGATCTGAAATGAAGCCCTCAGAATGATGATATTGAAGCCCAAGGTGATATGAATAATCCTTCATTGGTTCTCTAGCTGAAATACTGAAGACAACCTCCACCTCCCAAACTGATCTTTAGGAATTGCGTAATTCCTGAAAGTATATGTTCTGCAGAGACTAGAAATAGTGTGGCACCAATGCCTGATGATGAATGACAGCTCAGAATAACCTTCCCAAAGTAGGCACATAAGTCCCCTATGGGTAAAGGTGGGATTCCTGCTTGGGAACACCCTATGCTAAACAACACTGCAAACTTAGCTAAACAACTTAAGAATGCATGGAGATGTCACCTAACAAATCCTGATCTAAATAGATCTTCAATTCATAAATTCAAGCATACCCCCAATGTTGCCTTCATCTCCTTTATATACAAAGTGAGCCTTCCCAAGCCCTGGCCCACCTCTAAACTAAGTTGTTCATGTGGACATAATCCTCCATGGTTGACTGCGCTATCTCTCTAAGTCCTCCATCATGTCTAAATGCAATGTGCACCCTCTCCATCATATGTGCATTAAATGCACTACTTCCTCCATCACTTCATCATGAATTCTCTATAGATTCCCTCCATGATCTTAATTGACTGCTTCAATCTTCATGATCTATCTCATTAATGAGACATGATCTCCACTCCATTCACATTAGTAGCTGCTCCACTAATCCATTATGTAGATCTATGCTTAATTAATCCACATTCACACATGAAAAGTGCATATTATTCATCATTGAGGATTATGGGTCCCTCCATCCTTTTATTCACCTAATTAATTAAGAATATTAAGAACTCTAATATTCCAAATATCATGTGAAAATTTAGGAATATTACAGTCCTCCCCGAAAAAATGTTTCTTGTCCTCAAGCAACTGTAAAATTAGATGCAAAGCCATATATTCCCCTCCAAATGGCATCCACATAATGAAGGCCTCCTCCATTTGCTGCAATGTGTTATGCATGTTTGGTTCCAAAGTTGTTTCTCAAGAATGCATAGAATGACTTCCAACTGTATATTTAGATGCCCTTATTTCTCCCATAAGTGCCAAGTGACAACCATATGCTGTCCAACATCATCATCAATACATGAGATACATAAAATAAATTGGTTCTTCCCACAAAGTAAAAGTCCCATTTCACAAATCATTTCTTCATCCCATGTTTCTTGAAGTGTATTGAGCATTGACATACCCTCATCTTTAGCCCTATTGGCCTTGTTGGATCCAATCACCATTCCAGCATTATGCAAAAGAAGAAATAGAGACATATGGGTAGACAAAGATGTCAAACCATATTCTCCCAATAGTAACCACCGAAGTAGGGCCTCTTTCTGCCATCCTCCATCTCCACCATGCAAGATGGACAAGCCAAACTCCCCCAAAAGCAACCAAAGCAACAAGAGATCTTGCTGCCTTTTCACCTCCTCATGTGCATCATGGAGTAAAAAAATACTGATAGACATGTGGAATGTCACATCAGCCCAATACAAGAAATCACCATCAATACACATCATGAGAGTACCATGCCAAATTTTACACAATACAAAACACATAGAGATAGGAGATGTCATGTGATGGCAAAACTCTCTTAAGGACAACCCAAGTGAACATGGCTTATTTTTCTGCATTCTATCATTGATACACAAGGCATGAGTCAAAGAAATATGAACTATTGGGTGGTAACCATACTGATCTGAAAGGAGTATATTAGTTTGCTGTGCTAAGTTTCCTTTCAGTATTAAATACATGTACAATTTGTCTCCATTTGTTTTCTTAAGGAATGAGTGTTTTAACCATAAAACATAGATGAATTTGTGAATTTTAAGCATGCAAATAAGCCTAAATAACACTATACAATAGTGTATAATAGAGAATAAACATCACACATAAATTTTACACAATAGGCATGATAAAGCAGTTCACCCCTCCTGGGCTACATCTGCTAGTCCATCTCCCAATGGCATGTCTCTCTTTGTCATTATGATCAAAATTGAAAAATACATGTGTTTACAAGCCTCTAATGGCTGTTTTCTCTACACCACTGGCTCCAGAATGCTCAAATTAGTCTAGGTAGACTCTTGTTTCACTCAAATTGGTCGAATATCGACCTCCCAATGCATTTTCCCAATATTAGCTAGAAAGGCTCCACCAAAAGTGGAGACTGCACTTAATTGTTGCTAAACATAGAAAAAACCCTAAATTTTAGGGCGCCTCCATAGTTTCGATGGATAATACTATTTTCATTAATATCAAATGGTTTGGGCGGGGTGGTCACATGCCGACCCCCCGTCTTTAACTTCACGGCTTAACTGTTTGTATTAAACTCTGCATGTGGAGCGAAACTCATAGTCTTAAGGGTTTCGAAAACCCATGGAATTAAAAACCATGAAACTGCGCCCAAGTGAACATAATATTCCCATTGAAGGTTACAGTTTTTAAAACTGTCACATTTCATTTTAATGTCACAGGTTACATGTGACCGCAATCATCGAAACTGCTCAAGTCTGAGTTTGCTGTAACTGCCGGTATGTAGTTTTATGCTGTGGTTAATGGCATTTGATCAAACCTCCATGCCGCAACACGGTTAGACCTGCTGCGACCACACCGTCTCCCCGTTCGACGAACCATACACTTTAATTTAATGCGACAACACCATAGGTTACGAACTGATGTGGTAGGAGAGATGGTAAATGACTTGGCATGCAGGTCGGAGGTCGCGGGGTCAAACCCCCCCCCGCCGACTCTACCAACATTTTGTATAAGCCTCTTGGGGACACGTGACAGCCTCCGGGCTTGCCACGTGCACTACAAGGAAAATACCCTCTAGCGGATGTTTTTGAGGAACCCCTTATAAAAATACCCCAAACATCCGTTTCTAGCAGAGGTTACTAGAGGAGGTTGGCGAGCAGAGGTTTTTGCGGATGTTTTTTGTTCAGTGCGCTTATCATCCAAAACCGCACTGGGGCGCTCAACAAGAGAAAGCACCGGTGCACACAAAACATTGGCACACCAGACACCGTGTGCTTCGTACACACCCACCCAGTGCATCGTATTACTGTAGAGCATTGATTCTTTACAAATATTCTGGACTGGTGCATCATAAAACACACCGCCAAAACAGAAACTGCCCGGTGTGGTATTAAGAAACCACACCGATGCACCTATAAAACCCTGCGCATCGGAACAGGGTTAAATAAAAAAAAAATTACGGCCAAAAAACCACATTTTTCACTTTTCTTAGTGCTCCAGAGCTCTCAAGCACCAGTGCAATTTATCCTTGTTTGAACCGCCCTGAAATCGATGCTCCCATTACACCCATTGGACACACTGCTGCTATGTATTGCCCACCAATCTCCAACTTGCCTTTTACCAAACTGTGGGAAAATTTTCTTTTGCAAATTCTACAGCCAATATGCCTCTTCGACGGCCAAATGTACAAGTATTTTTATTTTTTTTCATAACTAAGATTTTTAGCGGATTAGAATTTCAAATAACCTTAAAATCAACCATTTAATTTAATTTTTTTTTTTTTTGTCATGTGGTGCGTTCGAGCCATTCGGCTCGCACCGATAAGCGGTGATGCCTGTAAAATTTACAGGCCACACTGCAACTAGTGCTAGCGGTATCTGCACCATGTCTGGGGTGGTACCGAAAGGTGCACTACGTTATTTTAAAATTTAAAAAAAAGTGCGGTGCGGTCATTTAGCCGGCCGCACCGTTGACCATGCAGAATAGTGGCAACGCGGTGCACTGAAAGAAATATCCGCCTCGGAGCGGGTATGTTTGTCAGCGCACCACATTCAGCATGTCGACAAGGTCAACGGTGTGGCCTGGTAAAAGACCGTACCATTGACTATGTAATCAAGTCAGGAGGTCGGTGTGCATACCCAACTATATGCGCCGGGGCGTAGATTTTAGTCAGCGCACCACATTCCTGACACTATACATAGTCAACAGTGCTGTGAAAATTTCCAGGTACATCGCCTACAGTGCATTTAATGTCATCTGGGGCACCGCCACTTGTGTGCGACAAAAAAAATACACATTGGTACCGGTGCATGACTGTTTTTTGTGGCACACCGATTTTTTTTTTTTTTTTTTTTTTTTTTCCAAAAAAAATTATATATGTATATTCCTAAATACATGTCTCATTTAATGAAAAAAATTATTTAATATGTCAATCATTCAGAGAGAGGAGGGGGAACAACAACAACAACATGCGGAGCAGTATGTCATGGTTTGCCTGTGGGAGGCATGAGAGAGGGAGAGAGATGCATACCCTCGCCCTATTACAACAACTACCCAGAGGGTCCTAAGGCAGGTAGGCCTCCTCAAGTTCTACAAGGAGGCTACTTCTCTAAAGGGCCATGGTGTGTTTTTGATACATCTTATCCACAGGTGGAATGCCCACCGACAGGCTTTCCAGGTTGGTCCTAACTGGTGGTACACGCCCACTGAGGAGGGCAGATATTTAATTACAGGGCTATCGAGGAGAGGGGTGGATTTTCCCTCGTTCTTGGAGGTTCCAGCTGGCTATGTAGCAGGGAGTCAGTTAGTGTACTCCCAAAGATACATTGGAGAAGATGTACTGTCTCCTTCAGATTTTCAGGTCGCCGAAGGTCAGCTATGTATTGGTGCATTTTGTAGTGAGGAGGTGAGGTGCCTCTCACTTCTAATTTCGACCATTTCACACAACACCAATGATGGGAAACACATTAGTTGCTTGCTTCTATATTATGTTGAATCTTTAGTACATGAGCCATGACTTGTTAGGTGGTTTGCCATTTTTTTTGCGGTAGTTCTGTACAACCTTAGATAGATGTTGTGCTCATGCACAAGGGAGGGTCAACTTCCCTTTTGCATCAGAGATTTTTTGTTTATTTTTTGAGAGGTTTCCAGAGACGAGGCCTAATTTTGTTTGGAAACCTCGTAGGCCGATGTTCGAGGCATGAATGCACATGTGGGGGCAGATGATGCCCAAGAGGGGCGAGACTGTGTTTCCAACGAGGATATCGCATGATGCACTGGAGTTGCTAGCCAGTGTTGATGAGCTGCATCCCTTCATTATGGTCCCCTGTCCTTATGCTGGATTGGATTGGCGAGGGTGTGCCAACATCATCTTCACAGATGATGAGCGGCCAGATGATAGAGCTAATATTACTATTTTATTTAAATTTATTCTAACATGTTCTTTAACTTGTTTTTATTAAATTGTGTAATGAAATTGTCAAATTATTGTTGTGTACTTGTATATATTTTGTAGACATTGGGTATTTTGATGGCGAGGACGTGCCGGCACCACCACATGATCTAGGTGTGGATCTTGATGATGATCAGGGCATGCCAGATGCCAAGGATCATCAGGAGGCCGGTGCAGAGAGACCTGCTCCTGCTGGTGCACCGATACTGCCTTTTGCTAGGCATGGTTGGCTTTATACTAGATACAAGATGGAGTTGGGCGACCAACTCACTGCATTTATTGTTGAGGCGGGCATTTGGCCTGCTCATATGAGATACATACAGGCCGATGGTAGGCTATTATAGATGTGGAGAGGCATGTCGCGTGACATGTATAGCCAGATGCGACATGTCATAGGAGCTATGACCTTAGTTACGCGACTGAGGAGGACCGTTGCACATTATAGGCGTGGTCGAGACGCAACACGTAATCGATAGTCCGCGAGCAGCGACTCATCATCTCATGATCATTCACCTCGTGCCGCGCCAGATGAGAAACCTCCATTAGAGTCTAACAACAGTCGTCATGGAGATGAGGTTGGACCATTGGCCACGTCCAATTAGTAGCCTGCAGCATCCAGCAGTACTCATGATCATGAGCAAGCTGGACCATCGACCGTCGACGCTGCACCATTGACTGAGCATGCCTCGACTAGTGCTGTTATTCATGTTGTACCACTAGTTGATCCATGAAATTTATATTATAGTTATATATTTTTAGCATGATTCAGTTATATATATATATATATATGGTCCATGTATTTTATGTTCATGTTGCAGTTGTACTTAATTTACATGTTGGTGATCATCATGAGGTGTATATTGTTAGGTCATGTTAGATATGTTCATTTAATGTGCAGCTTGTAGATAGGTGTGTATGTGATTTGACATGAGATGTATATTTTATGTTTGTGTTGTGATGATGTTATACAATGCTAATTGTGTTTTGTTAGATGACCATGATCATCAAGATGTTAGCGAATTTGAAGGTGTTTTTTAGTCGAATATGATGTTTGTATGATGGTTATCATGATCGTGATGTTTATTAATTAGTTTAATACTAAATGACCTTGATATTTATTAAATATTATGTCGTGATTGTAATTGAAATTGAAATTTTAATTGTATGTAAAATTGTAAAATTGTATTTGTATTTGTAATTGTAATTTTAACTGTAATTGTATGTAAAATATTTGTAAAATTGTAATATTTAATTTACTGTGAAATGATTGTAATTATAATTATAATTGTAATTGTATATATGAAAAATTGTAAAATTGTAATTGTAGTTGTAATTGTATGTAAAATTTTAAAATTGTAATTGTAATTGTAATTGTATGTAAAATTTTTGCAAAATTGTAATTGTAATTGTAAATGTAATTCTAATTGTATGTAAAATATTTGTAAAATTTTAATTGTATTACTGTGAAATGATTGTAATTGTAAAATTTTAATTTTAATTGTAATTGTATGTAAAATTCTAAAATTGCAATTGTAATTCTAATCGTAATTGTATGTGAAAATGTAAAATTGTAATTGAAATTGCAATTGTAATTGTACTTGTATGTAAAATATTTGCAACATTTTAATTGTATTAATGTGAAAATTTTAATTTTATTAATGTGAAATGATTTTATTAAAATTTGTAAATTTGTAAATAATTATAAAATAACAAATCTAGAATAATATGAATTTTTGTAACATAATAAAGTTTAGAAAATAATGCAAATAAATTCATGTACTTTAGAATTATCATTATTTTATTATGATCTTACATACCAAAAAAAATAAATTTATACAATACGCCATTTCTAGCAGAGGTTCCTGGTTTTTTGTCCGGTGCACTTATCATCATAACTTGCACCGGTGCGTCTTATTACTGTAGCGCACCGGTGCTTCACAACTCTTTCGCACCGGTGCGTCATAAAACACCGCGCAAAAACATAAACCACGATCTTACGAAACCGCACCGGTGCACCTATAAAACCCCGTGCACCGGAACAGGGTTAAATAAAACCTCGCGTGAACCAGGTATGTCATTGAAATATCTTTTGTAAGAAGGAAAATTTATTTTGTAAAGTGTATTATTGGAGCAGCGGAGGGTTTGAATCGTGGGCAACAATTTTTCTGAGGAGATGAGGGTTTGAAAAGATGAGAGTTTGAATTTTGTCTGAGAAGTTTATAGCAGAGAAAATGAGTGGTTCAAACAGAAAGACAGACAAAGATGCTTACAAGGATGCAGATGGCTACAGAGCTCGACAGAGTACAAAAGGAGAAAAGATTTATGAAAAATCTGATAAGGGAAGTCGAGAAAGCTCGGTTGAGACTGGCGATAGGGTTAAGAGGACTGGTCATGAGGGTAAGTATTTTCTTGATCATGGCAGAGAGCATTCATTTGAGGCCGACGAGAGGGTTAAGAGGTCCCATGATGGAGAAAGGGAGAGCAGAGTTGATGGCAGAGAAATACCTATCTACACTCTAGCTACTAGCAAGGTGAAACGATCCTTCAAAAGCAAGGAGTCCTATTCGCTAAGGGATGTCAGAGAGAGATCAATTGAGTCTCCTGGACAGGCTAAGAGATCACATGAAGGTAACGATTCTCATTCTTACAATGATGGTAGGGAAAGACTGGACAATAGAGAAAGATCAATCGAAGCAGTCGATAAAGCCAAGAGGCATCATGAAGGGAAAGATTATCATTCCCTTAAGCACAACAGAGAAATATCAATTGATGTTTTTGATTGGTCTGGTAGGTCCCATGAAAGGAAATATTCTCCAGAATGCGTTTAAAAGTAGCTGGGAGTATTTTCCGAGCTTCGGTTGGCTTACACAAACTTTTACCGACAAAGCTGACGTCGCATAAAATGACATTTTCGAATTTCAATTGAACCTAAATGGCATCTCTAACTTGTCTGAGTTGTGGTCCAGTGGATAACGAGGAATATCAAATGAAAGGTACCCAAAAATCCAAAATTTTGAAAGTATAGGTGAATTAGCACTTATCAAAGAATGAAATGCCGAACAAAATGCGAATGGGATACACTTAAGGATTTCCTGGTTCCGTTTGTTATTGAAAATGATGCTCTCTCTAGATGAAACCAGCAAAAAGTCTACTTGTATTATAAATGGAAATCTATTGACCATTTCTATGGGAAGTGTTGAGGAGGTAAATCCCCTCTGCGGACAGAGGCGATCCCTACTAGCCCAGCAGGGGTCTAGCAACAATCAAACAATGTTATGATGCAAGCTCCTAGTTACGAATGGAAAGACTAGGAATAGAAGCCTACCTGGATTCCAACGCTAGGATCTGAAGAAGAAGCGTCCCCGTTCCTCAGCCTTCGCAGATCACAATCCCCCCACGATCTCCGCGGATGAACACCTGCACATGGAAGAAACGAACAGATACAAGCATAGAAACCAGCATACGTAACTAAACATCAGTCAGAAAGGACGTTACTCACATTAACATGATTGAAAAAAAGAGTGGAACCATAATCATAATCATCTATTAAATAATAAACGAAGAATATACAACCAAGTTCTCGATCATCACTGGTTTCCTCTTGACAAAGTCTCCTATTGCCCACGTCTCCGCAGCTCGCCAAGGAAAGGGAAAACCTCTCCGGAGTCTCCCGACAATGGTCTCCTTACTTGAGCTGTACCTTTAAGGAACAAAAGGACTCTTTACAAGACAAAGGCTCTTGGGAATATGGAGAGGCTAAAGCTTAGGCACTTCAAGACTAGCTTGCTAAGTGGATTGAGTTGTGCTTTTATAGATGGGGAAGGAGGGAGTTGGGATCCCTATTATTATGGGATTGGCCCTATCAACAAGGAAGGTTCCATAGAAGGTGGCAAAACTACTTCCCTTCCATAGAACTCCCGCAGCCAAACCTCCCAACTCAAGATACGCAATGGTTGTGAGTTTGTTTGAACTCAACTTCCGCCATCCATATTTAAAAAACAGTCCCTAAAATGGGTGGCGCGATTGCTGCTCTATGACAGAGCGCCAAGTGGCGCGACCTCTTTACAGGATTTCCCTGATTGGCGCGAGCACTGAACTGTCTACCCGCGCCAATGCAAAAAGAGCTGTTTTTCATTGATTTTGCAAGGAGATGTCTCAAGGGGAAATGAAGCTCATACTCAGAGGGATGCATTGATGATGTTTTCAAGGCATGACAGTGTTCACAGGTCACATAATGGGTCCTCCATTGTGCGGGACGGGGAATGGTAGGGACGGTGACAAATTACTGTGTAAAAGATGCCCCCTAAAGCATGAGGCCCGAGAGAGAGAGAGAGGTGAAATGCTTTACTAGAACGTGTCCAACTGAAACTCCGCCATCATAAAACCTGCATGGAGAAATACAACTGATATCTCAAGTACATGACGTATATGTGGTATGGACGCAATATCCGGAAATGGTATTTATGCTATAATCCTGATCTGTGGCATGGATGCGCCTATCCAAAGTGCAGCGGTAAGTGGCCTGCACCATCCAACACCGTGAGTCATACATAATGATAATAATCCACACCCAGCCGGATTACAAATGTACAATTCAGGTCTTCAAGGTCCATCTCGACCCACTCAAAGTACAAGTTCAGCACAGAGAATATGTGAGCTAAGTCGAACATGAAGAACATCGTCCGATTACTTCAACAATGATGAAAGTCGTTAACGTACGCGAGAGGAACCACCAATAATGACAATGGCCTCAAGGTACTACGGTGCACACCACGGCGTGCGAATAAATGAGTTGACGTCGAACACCCGCAGAATCACTCGATCGGAGGTCAATGATGTAAACCTCACGTCGAATGCGACGAACCCGCCATTGAGGCATGCAGGCTCCAAGGTACCATCAGGAGTCTCTAGACCAACTTCCTGGATAATGAGTTGAAGTCGACAGGAAGTGACCTTGATCGAAGGTGGGCCATAATAATTCCCACATCATCGACACGAGACAGAGGAACATAATGTTTTGTTGTGAATTAGGACCATATGAGAAACAGAGGAAGGTTGATATTTGCAGAGGCCAACTTCTCTTGAACATATGAACGGCACGACAATGGACTTGGCAGTATTTGACATCAACGGATCAAAGGTCATGGCGACGAGGCAATGAACAGATGAGAGGTCAAAAGAGATTACCCAAACCCATGGAGGCAAAGTGAAGCAGCGAGATGAGATGTCCCCAACCCGACACGAATGCAGACAAGTGCCATGTTCAAGAGCGACATACTGCCGACGACAACGACGATGGTTCCATTTTCCCCCCACCATTTCTGGCGAGTACCCCAATTATTTTTGATAACAATATTGAAGGGGATAACATATTCTTGCAATATAAGTCTGCCCTTCGGGCGAATCCATCCTAGTGCATTTAACGAGTCCTAGGAAGGAGGAACTTGGAGAACGTCATTTCGACTAGATCCGATGTCATCAGGGTTTAACGAGTCTGACAAAGGAAGAACTCGGCGTCTTTTCATGTTTAGAGAGTTTGAAAAGACAGCGGAAAAGAAAACTCCACAGGTCCCTTTTCGTAAATAGTTCCCCATATCCGAAAAGGTAGAAAACAATATCCGGAAAAACCTCCTAGTCGCGATAGGCTAGGGTATTCCTTTTTCGTAATCGATCCAGCCCAGCCCGAAAAAGGGTTAAACTTATACTGGGTGAATGTCTATTCGTGTCCATTTTAACGAGATCGAAACGACAAGGGCCTCGGCGATCTTTTCATATTTAGAGAGTCAGAAAAGAGCTGAAAGATGACTCCAGAGTGACTTTTTCGTGTATTTACCGAGTCCGAAAAAGTATAAAATACAACTCGTTTCCATCGTTTAAGTCGCAAAACCTGCTACTGCACATACCAAGCAAGCGTAAAATCCATTTTCGACATAACATATACAAATATTTGATAAAAATAACTTTTAAAACTCATTTAACGTCGAAAAAGTTATAAATATGTCAAATTGGTAAAAATAAAATTACTTTTACTATTTACCTTGGCGGAAAGCAACAGTGGTCCTTTTGGAGCAGAAACTTCTGACGGTGATTGCGACCAATCCAGTCGACCATTCAGATTCTCATCTGTCACAGGTAAGAGGCGTTCTTTTGCTCTTTATTTTCATTCATTTTTTAATAACTTTCCCTTAGAAATCAGTTCTGTGTGGTCATTTTTAGAATTTTAGGGCTGCGCCCATTGGCGCGGGTATCGGGCACGGACCCACGCCAATGAGCTCTTTTTTACAAAGGGCTCGCGCCACATGGTGCGACTATTCGCAAAACAGCCGCGCCAACGGCCGAACCCTAAATTCCGCCCAAAATTTCGACATTTAGACCAAATTGCTTGGAATTTGAAGCTCATCAAAGATCTAACTAAGGGTTTTTGACCATGTGAATGCAGATAATCACTCAAAATGGCAATCGAATGGAAGGAACGAGAGCACGGAGAAGAGGATGAACAGGCCATGCAAAGCCAAGCTTGCATGAATGCACTTAGAGACTATGGATTGAAAAAGTTCTTCCTCACGCCATGTTTACGAGCTCAGCCCGAGCTCCTCCAGTATTTAATCAATATCTGGGACGAACAGGAACAGGTGTTCAGGTTACGAGACCAGGTGTTAGAACTAGAGGTCACCGATGTTTATTTCATCACTGGATTGTCCCGCAGAGGTCCAATCCCTGTACTGACTGGAAGCAGACCATCTGGGGAAAAGATGGAAAAAGTGATGGCACGGGTGTGCCCAGGGGCACAAACAGGATCAGGAAGCAAGAAGGTGAATATCCACACCATCCCTGATCTGGCACTGAGAGTGGTTCTCCATACCATCACGCGGGCTGCTGGGTCGCAGGCTCCGCACGAGGCCACGAAGACCCAACTCCTGCTGGCCTCAGAATGCATGGGTCCCTTACTGTTCAACTGGGCAGAAGCAGTAACTATCAACATGAAAAGGCAGCTCACGAAGTGCAAACAGGGGAAACTGAAACAGTTCGGTTATGGTTCCATCTTGGTATCATTCATTCTGGAACGTTTACCAATCTTCCAGGGCCAAGGGGCCGTAGTGGGGAGTCCGATACCACGAGAGCCAAGAATGGCTCGCTGGGCAGCATTGATGCCCAGATCTGGAGGTGGCCAACAGATGTCCTGGAGACCAGAGTTTTTTAGGTGGTTACGGCGCCAGCTGATTGTCGTGGAAGACTGGCCCTATTCAGAAACTGACTTTACCGGGGACCCAGATCTCCCACTACCAGAAGGAGATGACTGGGACGAGGAGCTGGGTAAGACCTCATATTTTTGATTTTATGCTTATATGTTTTTTTTTTGTAAATACACATTCGTCTTAACACAATTATATATGCATGCAGATGTAGGACCTGAGAGACCAGCTAGGATGTCTCCAATCTCCCGGAGGACCCAACTCGCCCCTGAGATTCAGGGGGAAGGCACCGGAGGAGATGAACTGATCCAGAACCTCGAGGGGATTGCCCATGGGATCCCAGACTATGCCCGGCTAGCAGACGTACCGATGGCATACCAACGCCACACGGTGGGGGTTCCGAATCGGATCCACCGAATCCTTAGGCGCTTAGTGCGTGCAGTCACGTGCTATCATGAGCACCATGCGGATTAGTTCTTAGGATTTATACCACACCTATTTTTTGAGAGACATAGCGTCTCCGGATGTACTAAGACGACTATGTATATTTTTTGAGTTTTATGTGACACACTCTATGTAAACATTTCGATATCTATATATACACATATCTATTTCTGGATGAGTCTTTTACATGTGATGATGTTTTCTATATGTCATGCAAATGTCTAATACAAATGTAATCTAATGTATCAGTTACATAACAAATGACCCAATGCGAAATGTATTCACACAATGTATCTACTCACACATTTCATTTTTATGCAAGCTTAAAAGCACACATGAACACACACATATGCAAACTATGCTTGAAATGAGGAAGACGGGCATGCCCCCCAGCATGATGTCTCATGTGACACACTCTATGTAAACATTTCGATATCTATATATATACATATCTATTTCTGGATGAGTCTTTTACATGTGATGATGTTTTCTATATGTCATGCAAATGTCTAATACAAATGTAATCTAATGTATCAGTTACATAACAAATGACCCAATGCGAAATGTATTCACACAATGTATCTACTCACACATTTCATTTTTATGCAAGCTTAAAAGCACACATGAACACACACATATGCAAACTATGCTTGAAATGAGGGAGACGGGCATGCCCCCCAGCATGGTGTCTCAATTCGAGGTGCATGCCCCCCAAGCTTCAGTCCATTGAAAATGGAGTGAAGGTTCAAAACAAAAAGTCGAATTGAACATGCTTGTGTTTCATTATTTTAACGAGGTTGACACACTTAAAAGAACTATCCTCAAACAACTTGTTTCATGTTTTAAGGAGCTTGACACAAATGAAGGAACTATGCTCCGAGATCCTGGTTTCATTTTTTAAAGAGCTTGACCCAGGGAGGAAACCATGCTCCAACCGACTTACATCAAAATGAACAAGAAGGCGGTGCTTCCAAGAGTTCCACTCCTGATGAAAGGGAAACATCCTGGAAGTCAGGACCCAATGCCCCCAGCACATTATGCACAACGGCATCATCACTGAGCACAGGCACGGGGTAAGTAGCCACATAGTTGACCTGCGGTGGAGCAGATACAACGGGTGGATAGAAACCAGGAGGGGGTGATGGCGGACCAGATGCCATATTAGGACCAAAGAACGAGAGCTGATCAATGGTCACGATCCATCCTTCATGTGGAAAGCACATCACACGAAAGAGGGAGGAGACAAGTGCTCCCATGACATAGGAATAATCACGCCCCAAAAGCAGATTGAAATCCAAGGGGCCTGGAACGACCATCACATCCATATGGACGGTTTTACCTCCCAAAGTAACAGGTAACCTTGGAAGGATCCCCAACGGTTGACTCGTTCTTCTATTGAATGTCAACAGATTCTGCGTAACGGGCGCAAGCGACGGCGAACCGAAAGCTTGCCAGGTAGTTGAAGACAGAATACTAACAGAGGCACCTTCGTCTATAATGGTGCTGGGTACAACCAGACCAAGAGCCTGTACTGTGATCTCGAAAGGCACATAAGACGGAAGGCGAAATCCTGCAAATCGATTCCAGCCAAAGGAAGCGACCAAACTACTCGGAGGGGCTACCATCGACAAGCGAAGGTCTTCCCCTGATGTTACGGTAGAAGAAGCATCCTCCATGACCTCCATCTCGAAGGTGGGAGGGATATCCTCTGGAGCCTCCATCATGGGAGGCGGAGGAGGGGCTTCTTGAAGTACAGGGACAGGAGAATCTTTGTCCAAGTCTGAAGAATCTGAAGAGATCAGAAGGACATGGGGGGTGTGAGATCCACTCTCGATAGAAAAGACCTGGTGCAACGCGGATGGGGCCAGTTCAACCGATCCTATGACCAATGGTTGGTCAGGGACGGATTCGTGAATTTGAATTTCTGGGGGAGTGGGATCGACCAAGGATGACTCTTGACCAATCGTAGGATCAGCTGGCAGAGGACTCGAAGAAAGCCGATTATAACCAGGTGGAAGGCGTGGTGTAGAACCGGCTGGGTTGTCCAAGACTTGCTTGGCTTCATCCATATAAGGACAAAGGTGAATGGCATGGTGCCCTTCACACAACTTACAGGGATTGGTGATCTTACCCTGCTTCTTAGAGTTCTTATCAACAGCAGCTGAAGATGTGCCCCCAACTTGGCTCCCGGAAGTCAAAGGCAACGGTGGGCGGCCGTTGGACCATACTTCGAGCACCTTGGGAATGCCAGGGCAGTCTCGAAGAAGAAGGTCTCCCGTGCACAACAGGCAAGGGAAATTGACTTTCCGTGGAGGGTTGGAAGGTTTATCAAGAGAAGATATCTCGGAGACAGTAGCCGTACATTTAGCCTCTCGCTTATCAGACTTCTTCTTCTTTGTCTTCTTCTTCTTCTTCTTAGCCACCTGGTTACTTGAATCCAGACTTTCACCAGGCGAAGTAGAAGATGAGGACACAGAAACAGGCGAAGAAGGGGAGAGGTCCACCTTGGAATCAACATGATGTTGTTCTGGTGGAGGAACTGATTGAACAGTAGCGCAGTTATTCGGGACTCTAGACAACAGGTTGAGAATGCAACCAAAACAGCAACCCAACAACAACTCCAGAAGGGAAGGATTTGCCATGTAAGGAGCACCAACATTTCCAAAAGGAGGAAAATGACCAGGATTCCCTTCTGAGGGGATTCCTTGGTTGGTAAACTCTGAAAAAGTTGCCATAAAAACTCAAAACCACACACGGGCTGAAAACGAGTTAAGACACACGATCAAACGGTCAACAAGCAAAGTCTAAACGGGTGTGTAATCGTGGGAGATTAATTTTACCACATTGGAAAGTAAGAAATTCTACCGTTTCATATTTTAAGAGTCGAGAAACGATAAAAAGATGACTCTATCTCTTTCAGAGTTGATACAAGCGTGAAAGGACAAGCGCTTGACGGTATTTTCAAGTTTAGGGAGTCAGAAAAGACCAAATGGCTACTCAGGAAAAACTAGGCACAAAGGGCGTACCAAATATCCGTGAATTGCAATATACACCTTGGTTTCAATAATGAAACAGAAATCGACCAAGGACTTTCCGTACGTGCAGGTAGTCTCCCCGAATGCTGTGTTCGGTGTATCACGGGTATAGGGCGGCAGACTCGGCTTTCTATGGATAAAGGATTGAAAACCTATAGGGGTCTCCCTTTATATACGCGACGGTACGGGGAGCGCAAGTCCGTACTAGCGCTATCTAAAGCCAAGAGGCGAACGACAGCTGCTAGGTTTAACGACGCCGGAACACGTCTCTAGCCTAGACCTTCTAAATATGTTTCGTTAAGTTCCAATGCTGCCTTAGGTTAATTGAATAAATTTTACAGTTGATCTTCAATTAAGTTTCAATTTCCAGGCCCTATCGTATGTAGTGTCTCGAAAAAGTCCTGAATGCAGAGCTATATGCCACAGTGCAACATTTCGTTCGATGAAAACTAGTTAGAGAAGAGTTGAGAGCTTTTATACAAACGAAATTAACGGAAGACAAACAATGAGATCTCTAATGCAACTAATGAAATTGAAAACTTTTCATTCAAAACACTAATCACTAGCGATATGGAAAAGATCACAATTTACACTAATTAACAAAAGAAAAAGAGATTTTTTTTTTTGATTTTCAATGTTTAAGAGCCAATATGCACTAAAAAATCTTGAAAACAAACGGAACAACTTGAGAAATGATTTCCAAGAGAGCGAAACAAACATATTTCACTCAAAAACACAAGCAATCAGATCCCCAAATCGACCAAAGTCTCTCAAAACGAAGAAAAGACTCAAAAGCTTCCAATGGACCGTGTGATCTAGGTCCAGGGCAAGACCAAATGAATTTCGAATGAAGGAATGAACAATCACCCAAAAATCGCAATAAAACAATGAACAACTACTTAGAGGATGCGGAGAATCAATCAAATAGTTGACCGGACCATCAAGACACCAAAAATCCCAAGGAGGGCTCGATACACTAAGCCACTAGATGCCCTAGGGCTTAAAACGTGAAATCGGTAGATAAAAGCAAACAACCAAAGGACAGAGGTGAATTCCCAGCCAAACAGGACTCCAACACACTCAAGCAGTCGGAAAGTCAAGAAGAACAACACTGATCAAATCCAAAGAGCTCAAAAATAAGGAAACTCAAAAACTCACAGGGGTGGCGCGACTGTAAGTGTGAAACTGGCGCCAGGAAGCAATTGGCGCGGGATGGACAAAGGCAACGTGCGCCAATTGGCGCGACTGTCGGGTTAAAAACCGCGCCAGTCGAGTTCCTCAACCAAAAATTAAAAACAAGCTACTCCAGAAACAGACCAATGCAAGCTAAGCATACCAAGAAGCAAAAATAGTGAAAGAACCCAACCCAAAAGGTTCATCAAGCAAGGGGAAACATAAAACAATCAAAACGAGACAACATAAACGAGACAATGAAAACCGGAAGATCCCCAGTGGAGTCACCAATTTGTTGAGGAGGTAAATCCCCTCTGCGGATAGAGGCGATCCCTACTAGCCCAGCAGGGGTCTAGCAACAATCAAACAATGTTATGACGCCAGCTCCTAGTTACGAATGGAAAGACTAGGAATAGAAGCCTACCTGGATTCCAACGCTATAATCTGAAGAAGAAGCGTCCCCGTTCTTCAGCCCCGACAGATCACAATCCCTCCACGATCTCCGTGGATGAACACCTGCACATGGAAGAAACGAACAGATACAAGCATAGAAACCAGCATACGTAACTAAACATCAGTCAGAAAGGACGTTACTCACATTAACATGATGGAAAATGGAGTGGAACCATAATCATAATCATCTATTAAATAGTAAATGAAGAAAGATTACAACCAAGTTCTGACGTCGCGGTCTCCTTCGGACGGGTCTCCGGTCGTTCACGTCTCGCAAAGCTCGCCAAGGAAAGGGAAAACCTCTCCGGAGTCTCTCGACAATGGTCTCCTTACTTGAGTCAGCCTTAAGGGAAAGAGAGGATTCTTTACAGCACAAAGGCTCTTGGGAATATGGAGATACAAAGCTTAGGCACTTCAAGACTAGCTTGCCATGGGATTGAGCAGGATTTTATAGATGGGGAAGGAGGGAGTTGGGATCCATATTATTATGGGATTGGCCCTATCAACAAGGAAGGTTCCATGGGAGGTGGCAAAACCACTTCCCTTCCATAGAACTCCCGCAGCCAAACCTCCCAACTCAAGATAGGCAATGGTTTGTGAGTTTGTTGGAACTCAACTTTCGCCATCTTTATTTAAAAAACAGTCCCTAAATTGGGTGGCACGACCGCTGCTCTATGACAGAGCGCCAGTTGGCGCGACCTCTTTGCAGGATTTTCCCCATTGGTGCGAGTACTGAACTTACTGCCCGCGCCAATGCCAAAAGGGATGTTTTTTCATGATTTTGCAAGGAGATGTCTCAAGGGCAAATAAAGCTCATGCTTAGAGGAATGCATTGATGATGTTTTCAAGGCATGACAATGTTCACAGGTCACGAAATGGGTCCTCCATTGTGCGGGACGGGGAATGGTAGGGACGGTGACAAATTACTGTGTAATAGGAAGAAAAGCATAGATACCTGCAGCTACCATATTTCCACCTGCAAATCGGTTTCCCATTGGACAAGCTAATGTAATAGCCCATTTTGCAATTTCTTTCCTCTACTCAACCTTATACTATTTTTCTATGGGAAACCATTGCCTCCACATGTAATAACTGCATCGTATAGTTGAAAATCAGTCTTCTTCTGCTAACAAATGCAGAATCAAGGACTCGTTGTCATTGCTCCTAGAACATTCAAGGTCAGTTTCTCGTAAAACAGAGATTGTATAAATTTTTTTAAGATCAAGATAGAAAGCACAAAGGAGAAAAGAGGAAATTGGATGCGAAGATGGAGGAGGAACTTACAAATGAGAAAGAAGATCATGGGGCACCTTTTCTTGTTGCAGGTTGTGGAAAGGTTCAAGTATATTTTTCTGAAAGAAGAAGAGGTGTAGTTTTGAAAATAAATGGCCCAAATATTTTCATAGCAAAATGTACATTTCCAAATGACTAATTTTGATGTACATATGTAAAAGTAATTTCGGTGCCCTAACCGCTGTTGGCTCAAGGGGTCCTGACCCAAGTTCGGAGGTTAAGTTTTGCCAAAAAACCCCTATACTAATGGCCCTTTCAGTAGTGACCTGCTTGCGTAGGCCAAAGTCTCACCCGAAGCAGTATGGGAGGGTGCTGGAACCAGGTTTCCGCACCCTAGGAGAGGGTAGGTAAGTTAGGAAGAGGTGCGCTCGATTTTACAAATATCAGATCGCATATCACAGAACACAGATCTATCGGTCCCTTTGCATCCACGTGCGCAATACCACTTATAATCACAGTAAACAACAGTTACATGAAAATAAAGCAACTATCGCAGCTATTATTGCATAAATTATAACAGATATATTCCGATCAAATGTCAACGTAGCATAAGAAAATAACATAGTTACTTTCGGAGCTCAACATAGAACCATGCATAACATAATAAATATCATAGAGTCGCATTAACAGATTCAGATATTCCAACAACCTTCCGCTTTCATTAATCCTTCAGATCCTTTTACAATACCCAAAACCCAAACTGCGCACACAACAGGACTGAGGATCTTCGCGCACATAGCCAGCAAGAGTCCTTTCCCCAATAACCCAAAACAGATTTACTAATTCGTGATTTGCACCAATCTTAATTTATTGCCTGCTTTACAATTCAAAAAAAGGTTCAACTACTTATAATACTTTAGCCTACGCATCCAATGGTCCCCAAACCGTGGTTTGCAGACTCTTGGTCTACCCTTGACCCACTTACAATGCATTACGGGCTTTGACCCACCCCAAAACCCCTGTGTTAGTCTAAATATAATAAAAAATATAAAAAATGGACCAGATTCACAGATTTGTGGACCAGATTTGTAGCTTTGTAGGAGACCCTATTCCAACAGTCCCCCAACACAATCTTGTGACTTGTCCCAAGTCACTGTGGTGGTGGAATCTCTACCTGCGTGCGCAGTGCATTGATGACTGTGACCAGTGGGGGCAACACTTATTGATTCTGAGAAGTAGCACTCTGCAAAATATCTACGAGCTTCTGTGATGTCAGTCCCTCTGTCGCAGTCTTGACACTCTCCAGTGTCTGGTTTAGTCGCTTCATAGCAACATCAACATCCTGTGAGAGCTGGAGGGCTACGACAACCCAAGGCTTCAAGCGTTCTCCGATAACATGCTTCTTATGGTGGAGTTCCTTAATCTCATATCTGAGGGTATTAATAGTCCTCAATCGCACCAATTGCTGTGTAGGAACCAAGGTGGGTAATGTAGCCTCGATATGATCAAAAGCTTCCTCCTTCTGCCACAAGTCCTGATTTATTTTCCGAAGTACCAGATCGCACTGGACCTTGGTCCATAGCTGTCTGGCAGTCTCTAGTAACTAGGAGCCCTGAGAAATTTGTCCTATAATGGTGTTTGTAGCCATGGTTACTAGCACAACGTGCTGGGCTCGTACCTCTGGGGGTGTTTCAAGCTGCAATTTGGCCTGTAAGTCAGTGATTTGCTACTCTAACTGTTTCTTAATGACCTGCATTTCCATCCTGGAAGCCTTCAACGCTGCAACCAATCCTTCCACTTTAGCCTAGGGGGTGGCTGCGGCCGAGATCTCTTCTATAACCTCTGTGTAGAGCTAGTGTATCAAAGTTTCGAGCTCTACTTGTTGTGTGACAATGAGTAGTACTTCTGCGTTCTGCTATGCGATGGTCTGTTCAACCATACCAAGTTGTCGGTGTACTTGCTGGTCCCGATAGTGAATCTCCTCAAACACAATGGCATGGAGACCCTACAATGCTCCATGGGGTAGCTTGGAAAGATTCAACTGCACCCCTGCACTTTCTTGGAGTTGTATTTCTTGGTTCGGCGAACTGATCACAAGGGCAACGCTAGGTAAGGAAAAAATATGACTTTCTTCCGTGGCTAGCGCTGTACTGCTAGATGCCAAGGGAATCTGTCCCTAAACCACATTGGTATATAGTGTGTTTGTATTTATTTTCAAGGTTCAAAGTTCGGCCTGGATGGAATTGATCGCAGCCCTTTGGTGTTCTTCTAAAGCTACCCATTTTTCTTCTGTGGCTAGTGTGACGGCATCTGCGATTTGTTCGAGATCTCCGTCCATCAACATAACCCTCTCATCTCGTTCCTTCCACTGGGTGTGCTGATTCTTTTGGGGTCCCTTGACAGTCTCGCCTATTTGCTTTGTACCTCCGACGTTTAATTCCTCCATGCCTAGTTCTGGTTGCGAATCGACCTGGGTTTCAGCCTCAGTGTTCTTGGTGGTGGTTTGCTTTGGCTGCGTGTCCTTTTTCGTGGCTGTGCCTGAGTCTTTCCTTGTGATTCTAGTCTCCTTGATGATAACAGGTGGGAGTACCTGCATCGTGCTAGTACCTGTGGTGCCCCTTGCACTGGATTTGAAGCCTATCTTCCAGGCGGGTGGCTATAGCGTAATCACATTATCAATTTCCTCGTCTGCTACCATATAAGGAAGTGATGTCAAGGTTTTATCCTTATGGCTGCGGATCTGAATGTTGTGCGTGGTAACCTGGAATGCTGTGATACTTTTATATTTTTCATATACTGTGGGGTACAACCGAGGTCGAGAATTGATGGTTGCGGCCATGCTACTCTAGAAGAGGACCCAGAAGACCGTGTTATCTTCTATGCACTGTGCGTCCTTGGAATCCCACACATGGGCATACCAAGCCCCTTCACACATATCTGAAGTGAGCTCGAGGAGGATCAACTCCGCAGGGGTTTCCCAGGCAACGAGGGCTATAAGAAACAATAGCCAGGCATAGCAAAAGGCTTTTCCCTGCTCTTGAGATTCACAGACATTGGTTAAGAACTTATCGCATAAGTATTGGGCCCAATTGAGGTAGACCCCCTTCGCACACTGACCGGCTGCCCTAATGACATAGGCAGGGATGGTTGTGACCTGGCACTTTTGAATTATCTTGCAATCTAGTAATATGGTACCCATCTGCGTAGCTGGGTCGCTGATGGATTTGATGATGAAGCCCCACGTATTCCTTTCCACATGGTAGGTCTTACGCACATATTTAGCGGTGTGCCCCTCATATTTCTTTCCCACACGCTCCAGAAAGTGTGTCCCGCTCATGGGAAGGCCCGTAATTCTTTGAACCAATGCAACATCTATGGGGACCCTATCCGGAATCCATAGGCAACCATTGTGAATTAAGGTGAGCAGCTGGTGGGCCAGCTGATCTGTGATGTTGTAATGGCCAAAGTGGGGCATACGAAGTAGGTTCAAGAGCCTAGAGCCAGCAAATCCACTTACCCAGTGCTGAGGAATGACTGTGACCCCATTATCCACATAAATCTTGTCGAAGTACAATGCAGGGGGAAACTCAAGGAAGGCTTCGTAATTCGCCAAGTCATGATCATCAAATTTGACCTCATGGAGCTTCCCGTAGGGGTCACTCAAGACAGGGACCTCTCCCAAGGTTAGCGACCTCTGCAGATAGGTAACTAGGCCATCGAGGTTCTTTGGTGTGCGCATCACGGGGCTACATGGGCAGATGAAGGGAGGTAACCAATTGATCGGATTGGCGAGAAGGGCTTCCTCCTGCATAGGTTGAGCCTGAGGCATTGCTCGCGGGGACTTGGCATGCCTTGGGGAGGTCCTAGGCTTCCCTGTAGCCCATTTAGCAGCTTTTGGGGGCTTCCCTGAGCATTGTGCCTACTCTTTTCCCTTCCTTGTGACTGGCGTGGAGATCACTTCTTCATCCTTAGACCCAATCTCCATTACTTCCTCAATTTCTGGGGTAGTAGGTGCCGAGGGTTCAACAGGGTTAGTGGCTGTCATCCTAGCACGAAAAATGAATCCCAACTCTAGGTGGCTACTTTCCGAAGGGGGAGGTCGATCAGACATGAAAGGGACAGTGCAGACTTGAAAAATCTCAAAGCTCAAGCTCATTCGTGATAGAAAGGATAAGTACAAGCTCTGTAAGTGAGGCAGAACCCTTGTCGGAGCTATCTGACCCTTTTTATAGTGCCTATAGGTGTCCAACAGTAGGGTAAGCTTGATCTGGAACTTACCATCAGGTAAACGGTAAAAAATCCCCAAAATCTGCCCCATTAAATGCTTGCGCCCTGCTCCTTTTAACGGTAACTTTCGATTTTTACCAGATGTTATTGTGCCAATGACTAGTTTTCGCACCTCTTGTGTGCTTGGCATACCTGCTATGCTTGGGTTAAACACCTGCGCCTCCTGCACATCTTCCCCCAACACAGGCTTAATCCCTAAGTACTTCAAAACCAACGATATGTTTGCCCGGCATGTGTCATCCCAACAGAACTGGGCCTCCTTCGTAAGAAAGTCTTACAGAGGTGCTGTGATCAATGCATACCTCCGAACGAATTTTCTATAATAACCTGCGTGGCCAAGAAGTGAACGCAGTTTTCCCCTTGTTGTAGGAGTTGCCGAATATATGAGAACTTTGGCTTATGTATCCGCACCCCCAATCTTAGCCAACATGGGGTGTGTCTCAATGCTACCCGTTCGCAGCCCGAGCGGTATGGTACTCGTGCATATCTCACCCAATTCTGAGTCAGAAACCTCTTGTGAATCATCCTTACCTTCTTTTGGGGCTAGGCTACAGTATTTGACCATGCTTGGTACCTGCAGTTCCCAAGTGGGCATTTCAGGTGCAACACACAGGTACGATTCACCCCATGCTATAGTGTCAATGTCCTGCAGAGCTGTGTTAAGTGCCTCTATCCCGCCGGCTAACCCAAATGTTCCCAGAAATTTATCCTTCAAAGTTTCCCAGTGGTGAGTGCGCTGATGGAGCTCCGCATCTAAGTATCATGCAGTGAGAAGTGGTCCCAGGCATGAATAAGCAGATGAACCCACTCTTGGGCAGTCCTGTCGCACCATTGTTCTATCCAAGCGAACATATATTCGCATGGGTCTTTGAGTCCAAGGAACGTTTTGATTTGTACATCAGCTGGGGCCTCAAATCATAGGATCATCATATTCTGACACTCCTCCCAATCTTGGAACGCCTCCTTATGCGTCTTCCACCATCGCGCAAGTGATCCATGCATGGCCAACTTACAGGCCCATAACCTTCATTCTTTGGGAACCTCGGCTTCAAATGCTCATCAAAAGTCCCTAACATTATCAGAACCATCAAAGTAAGGTAGATCTCTTACCTATGAGGAGATGCAGTGGAAGTTATTTGTGATCTAAAGACATCATAGCGCAGAGACATCATGTAACTGGTTTTGCCAATTCTCTATCTCCCCATCGGATTCGGAGAAACATTCACAGTCCTTTTCCCAACGGAGTACTCCCTCCACCATGGGGTTGATCTAATCTTCATCTCACACAGTCAACTCATAGATGTGATCCACATCCTCTTCATCGCGCATTGGTTTTGTGTATCGTTCGCCTTCTGCAGGATCTAATGGTACTATTACCCTTGTACTGTTATTTTTGAATACCATGTTTCTCTTCTTTAGGTTAATGATGCCCCCCATATTGATGGCCCAATCCAAGCCTAGGAGTGCAGGGTAGCAGTCTACATCTTCTACAATCTGAATTACTTCAAAATCAGCCCAGACCTTGACCCCTACGATATCCAAAACGCTCTTTGATAGTCTCCCCAAGTGTATGATCTTCTGTTGATTGGCCATATGCAGCTGGATATTGGACCATTCCAACTTAGGTTCCCCCATTCTTTTCCAAGTCTGTTTAGGTAACACATTCACATCTGACCCTAGGTCCAAAATAACCTGATCCATCTCGTAATCACTAATCTGCGCAGTCAACCGCATCTCCCTACTAGTGCGTTTCTTATATCTATATAGTTTGTGTGCGTCCTTAACTTCCGGAAGGAGGCTAGGTCATTTTGCGCAGCTATCTATTAATGTCTAAATATTTTCCACAACCTTTGGGTTGCGCAGCAGCTTCATACATGCCTGTAAAAAGGGTTTGACCTCCTCATCTTCCTTGAGGTCTTCAGGCGGCTGCGAAGTAGATGCCTCTGCCTCAACAAAGTATTTGTGAGCTGTGACAAATGTTTCTTTCTCTTTTTTTAGATCCAAACTTTCTTGTTTGATAAATTCTTTTCGGATCAGAGGCTTGGTTGTAGTTTTCTCCCCAGGCCCCCCGGTGGCCATTCAACTACGTGTTACGACCTTCACGCTTGGATCTTTGTCTCGCAGTTCAGCCTTAACCCTTTGCACATTTTGCGTAGGTGTTGGCTGCTTCTCCTGCATCTTTGCTATCAAGATTGGACAATCTTGAATCGTATGGTCTAGCTATCTGCAATACCGTGTAATATCCCGTTTCGGGAAAATCTCTAAAACACAAAAAAATCCAACCAGAGATGGACTGGGAGGGCGTTCACCAGATATTTCACCTCTGTGAAGAGGGTGAGATCTGGAGGCTACCTGGCCCTTTCCAGACTCTGTCTAAGAGTATGAGATAGACACACCAAGTGGTATAGAAATAGAATGCCCAAAAATACATAAATATAGCAGTAAAACAGACATACAATAGCATAGACAGAATGTACGACAAATCATCCAGAAATACAGAGAGAAGATGCTAAGCCATTTTATTATACTGAGAAATGTAATGAAGTACAATAGGTGATCAGAGTGATGGCACCTAGACTTTCTCAAGGAAAGTGAAGAAATACTCTCAGAATATCAAGAAATGGCTGCTCTCTGAACTGCGTCCCAGCTGCTGGAAAACTGCTGTGTAGCTGCTACTACTGAACTGAACTGATGACTTGGGGATGAT
The DNA here is from genome assembly GCA_034641835.2 of Pinus albicaulis. NCBI lineage: Eukaryota > Viridiplantae > Streptophyta > Pinopsida > Pinales > Pinaceae > Pinus > Pinus albicaulis. The sequence continues at coordinate 1,137,463,623 of CM076582.1, forward strand.
CCCTTCGCTGGAATGAGCTGAAAATCTGGAATCCTCCTCTACTCACCAATCAAAACCAAACCCAAAAACCATATCTAAAATGGCTGACCCCCGAAAATCACCCCCTTGGGGAATTACATTGCCCTCCAAGGCTCTGCACAGAGGCTGAATAGGAACAACTGAAATACGGCCTCAAAATCCACAAAAATCCTCCCAAAGGCAAAGGCTGATCCTCTGCTCAGTTTCCAGGCTCAAAACCCCTGCAAGAAACTCAATCTGGAGCTCCTCCTGAATGGACTGCGTCCTCCCTCTCGATGACTGCACAGTCTTTGAATGCACAGCTCCGTAACAAAACCAAAACACCAATCCTCCCACAAAATTTTGAAGAAACTACCTTTCCCGAGTAAGCACTCGAAGTCCCCTGGGGCTAAGGGCAAGATCTTTGATCGGAGACACTCAACGCACTAAACAGTGCTGTAGACAGGCTAAATAGTCAGCGCGCTCAAGAAGTAAAAATGACTAGCTCAATATCATCAAAAACGAATGAATCAAATGAGAAGGATCCTCCATCCTTTATAACGTTGGCCCTCCTCCAAAACCCCAACGTAACCTCTCTCTCTTCCTCGTGCTCATCCTCATCTGCGCAGTAGCTTCTCGAGTGTACGTGGGCCCCCTTCTCTACGTGGTGCTTGGCCCCCCCTTGGCTCCCTTTTAAGTTACAACGTTGTGCTACTAGGGAGGATGTTTTATTCCACTAAGTGAGTTAGACCCTCTCTACTCACTTTTCATTTATTAATAAACTATAGTCGGCAAAATTAGACAAAATCGAATATTCCAATTAGCTGTCGCTATTTAGGAATATTATAGTCTCCCCCGGCAAAACATTGTTTTTCCTCAAGCAACTGAAGTGATGGATGCTGCAAAATATTCTCACTCTCCCAAGTGGCATCCTCATCCAGCAAATTCTTCCACCTCACCAAGAATTCCCGGACTGTCCTGCTCTGTAGCTGCCTCTCCCTGGTATCAATAATAGCCTTTGGCTGCAACACCAAATGCCCCTCGTCATCCATGGGTGGTAGCTCATCTGTCACTGTCACCTGCTGCCCCAGTGCCTTCTTTAGGCATGATACATGAAAAACGTTTTGGATCTTGCTGCCTTGGGGTAGCTCCAACTCATATGCAACCTGCCCAATCCTGCATATCACCCTGTATGGCTCGTAAAAGCGAGGCTTGAGCTTCTCAGCTCCCTTATGCTTCAGTAACGACTGTTGTTATGGCTGTAATCGTAGGTAGACCAAGTCCCCTACCTCAAACTGTCTCTCCACCTGACCTCTGTGGGCATACAACTTCTGCTGGTTTTGTGCTGTAGCCATATTATCCTTGAGAGCTCAGAGAATGTCCTGACTCTCTTGGATCCAAATCTTGGCTCTAGGAGCCTTGCTAGCACCGAACATCACATCAGCAAAAGATAAGAAATGCTATGCATACAAAGCATAAAACAATGACATACTAATGGACATGTGATGTCTCATGTTGTAGCAGTACTCCCCCAAATGCAACCACTTCAGCCATGCTCGCTGTTGCCCACTGACATAGTTACGCAAGTAGCCCTCCAACCACTTGTTAAATATCTCCATCTGTCCATCCGTCTGTGGGTGATAACTGGTACTCGGTATCAACTCCGTCCCCACTAGCCAGAAAAGCTCCTGCCAAAATCCCCCCATGATGCGACTGTCCCTGTCACTGATGATGGTCTTAGGAAGACCATGTAGCCTGAAAACCTCTCTAAAGAATAGCTCGGCCACCTATGCTACTGTGTAATGCACGGATATGGCGAAAAAGTGCGCATAATTTGTCAGCCGATCAACGATGACAAAGATACAATCCTTTCCCTGCACCATGGGAAACCCTGTGATGAAGTCCATCGATATGATCTCCCATTTCCCTTCCAGAATGGGAAGAGGTTGCAACAATCCTGCGGGATGGCTCATCTCCCCCTTGTTCCTCTGACAAACATCGCACTCCCTGATGTGCTGGAGTACGTCCCCCTTGAGTCCCTTCCATGAGAACCTCTCTCTAATGGCCCTGTAGGTTTTGGTAAACCCCTGATGGCCTGCCAATGAAGAATCATGTGATGCCTGGAGTATCTTCTTCTTAAGCTGAGATCCCTTAGTCAAGAAGATCCTATCCCTATAGTAGATGATCTCATCAACCACCCTGTACCTGTCATCTGCCACCTGTCCATCCAGTACCTCACATGAAAATCTGTCCTTGGAGTACTTCAGTAAAAGTCGAGCCCTCCAATCTGTATCCAAGCTCATAAGAGATAACGTGGCTGGTATACGTGAAAGGGCATCTACTACCATGTTATTCTTAGCCTTGACTTACTCAATGTCAAATTCATATGCTTGGATATTAATGATCCACTTCTGCTGCCTCTCCTGCTTCTTCTCCAAAAAGAACCTGAGGTTGTTGTGATCAGTCCTCACCCTGAACCTGTTCCCTACTAAATACTGCCGGAATTTGGCCAAGGCATGCATAATGGCCAACATCTCCTTGTCATATATAAGATACAACCTCTTGTGCGGAAGGAGCTTCCGGCTCTCAAAGGCTATAGGGTGTCCCCCATGCATCAATACTGTGCCGATCCCCTCTCCCGATGCATCACACTCCAAGAAAAATGGCCGCGTAAAATCTGGCAATGCAAGCACTGGGTAGCTACTCATCACCTCCTTGAGCTTGTCAAAGGTTCGCTGCACTGTATCTGACCAAATGAATGTCCCCTTCTTCATCAAATTTGTAAGGGGTGCAGTAAGCTGTGAGAAAATCTTGACGAAATTCCTGTAATAAGTACATATGCCAATGAATCCTCGAAGTTACGTCACGTTTCTCGGCTCCGACCAATCCATGATGGCCCTAATCTTCTCCTCATGGACTCTCACTCCATCCACTCCAATAATGTGACCCAAATACAAAATCTCCATCATCCCAAACTCACACTTGGAGAGCTTAGCATAGAACTGTTGCTCTTCCAAGATATGTAGTACTGCCTCTATATGCTGGAGATGCTCCTCCCAAGTCCTGCTATATATGAGTATGTCATCGAAGAAGACCAATACAAACTTCCTCAGATGACTGCGGAAGATATGGTTCATGCAAGACTGAAAAGTAGCTGGTGCATTGGTTAGCCCAAAAGGCATAACCAGAAACTCAAAATGCCCATAATGACACCTGAAGGCGGTCTTGGGAATGTCCTTTTCCCTCACACGAATCTGATGGTACCTTGATCTCAAATCAATCTTCAAGAAGTACTTGGCTCCTCTTAGCTCATCCATCAACTCATAGATCTTGGGTATAGGATACCCGTTCTTTAGGGTCTTCTTGTTCAGGGCCCTGTAGTCAATACACATCCTCAAGGTGCCGTCCTTCTTCTTCGCCAACACCACGGAAGAAGAAAATGGACTCGTGCTCGGTCTGATGTGCTTAAGAGCCAACAAATTCTGGATGGCCTTCTTAATCTCATCCCGATAGGCTTTGGGATGCCTATAGGGGGTGGTGATCACCACCTGAATTCCCTGCTCAAGCTCTATGGTGTGCTCGAACCCTCGGTTTGGTGGCCGACCTGGTGGTATATCCCCAAATACTGCATCATACCTGTCAAGGATGGCCTGTATATCAGGATGAACTACCTAACCGGTGGTCCCTGCCTCTAATTCTCGCAACTCAACCGCCCACTCTATGTCTCCCTTTCGGAAATATACCTCCATCTGGTGAGCCGAAACTGTCTGAGGTGGGTAAGTGTGCATCCCGCGAATCTTCTCATGCTTCCCGATCTTCTTATCATCCCACTCCATCTCTAAGGCCTCCCAATCTGTGGTGATCTTCCCCAGAGTAATTAACCACTGAACACCAAATACCACATTGGTATTTGGTATGTTGACCACAAAAAAGTGGTCGGTCACGGTGTAGGTACCTATAATCACTGCTAACTCTGGTACATACCGGGCACACTGCATCGTCTGGGCTCCTGGGACCACAACTGAAAATCTGTCAAAGCTCTCGGTCGGTATACCTCTCCGCTCGACCATCTGTGCATCAATGAAGTTGTGGGTTGCCCCACTGTCAACCAAAACTGACACTCGCTAGCCACGTACTGTCCCTCATACGCACAGCGTCGAGTACTTGGGAACTCCTCGCAAGGCTGTAAGGGTCCCTCCTATGGGTGCAAAATCTACACCTCTTGTCCCTGGAGGTGGAGGTGGAAACTGATCCTAGGCCATCTGACTATCTCCTGCTTCCTCATCCTCCTCCTCATCCTCTTCCCCACTATCATCAGAGAAGACCTCAATGAAGTGTGCTTTTCCAGCAGCACACCTATGCCCTAGTGCCCACGGCTCCTGACAAGTGAAGCACAACTGCTTCTTCCTCAGCTCCCTCCTGACATCATCATCTATCTGTGCCCATCCTGGATTCCCCTTTGGAGGAGAAACCCTCACATCCTTCCCCTTGGGCTGGAAACCCTGTCTCTGGGGGTAAGGTGTCTGAGTCTTGGGAAATGCATCTTGTAAGTCTCGGGTCCTGCTGATGGCATCCTGAAGTGTAGCTAGTATAGTAGATATGACTAGACCCCGAAGTGGCTCTGCTAACCCCTCCACAAACATATAGATCATCCGTGTTGCATATAGATCGGGCACCATCACTGAAACCCTCAATAAATCTGCAATATATGTCTCGGGGCTCCTAGTCTGCTTGAGCCTCGTCAGCTCAACATAGTGTTGTTCCGGATCCCTCCGGTCAAATTGCTCCATCAACCTCCTGGTAAACTTGGCATATGTCGTTAGTGTAGAATGTCCAAGTGTGACCATCCCATGAAACCACTAGTCCTGGGCCTCACCATCCAAATGTAATGTCGCCACCTTGATGGCATCCATCTTCGACATCTGGTTAAGCTAAAAATAGATGTCCAGCTTCTCCACCCAAGACTTTGCCGAATTGTTTGATGAGCCATCAAACGTAGGCAAATGGAATCTGCTAGATGTGCAGTGGGTATCTCCATCATGATAATGTCGGTGCCCTCTATAATGGTCACGGGGTCTACTGTCCTGCTGGAGCTTAAAAAAATCCCGGAATGAGAGAGCATCCCTAAAATCCTGTCCATAGGCCTGATACTCTGCAAAATACTCGCCCATGTGTCTGGTCTCTGCCTCCTGCTGGGCTCCTGCCCCTGTGTCTGCTCCCAAGAAAGTGGGCATGGTAGAGCGGGTAGGTGCACGTGAAGCCATCGGCTAAGGAGTATCACACTAAGCAGCACCATGCTCTAGAAAATGGTGTGATGTACCTGACCCCTCACCTACCTGGAATACCCGTGGGGTCTCACACTGTCTAGCCTCTACAGCGGTGAATCTCTGACCCATAACCTCAATCTGCCTCGACAGATCCTGTACTGATTTGAGGAGCATCTCCCCAAATCTCTTTGCATCACTATCATTCGCCATCGGCTCTCTCTGCTCTGAATCTAGAACAAGCTCCTCCTGCTCTCCATCTACCACATGCTCCTCCCGCTCTGTGTCTACTACAGGCTCCTCCTGTTCTGTGTCCACCACCTGAACACAGTCTCCCTCTCTATAGGTGTTCTCCAACCTACGCTTGCGATCTCTGTACTTCTTTCCTCTGTAAAAAATGTAAGGCCTCTTCCCCGGTGTCATAGACTGCTAGCTCCATAGGCTGAGCTAGAACTATGCTCTGATACCACTGTAATATCCCGTTTTGGGGATATCTCTAAAACACAACAAACTCCAACCAGAGATGGACTGGGAGGGCGTTCACCAGATATTTCACCTCTGTGAAGAGGGTGAGATCTGAAGGCTACCTAGCCCTTTCTAGACTCTGTCTAAGAGTATGAGATAGACACACCAAGTGGTATAGAACAAGAATGCCCAAAAATACATAAAGATAGCAGTAAAACATACATACAATAGCATAGATAGAATGTACGACAAATCATCCAGAAATACAGAGAGAAGATGCTAAGCCATTTTATTATACTGAGAAATATAATGAAGTACAATAGGTGATTAGAGTGATGGCACCTAGACTTGCTCAAGGAAAGTGAAGAAATACTCTCAGAATATCAAGAAATGGCTTCTCTCTGAACTGCATCCCAGCTGCTGGAAAACTGCCGTGTAGCTGCTACTGTTGAACTGAACTGATGACTTGGGGTTTTTCCCCTCACTGGAATGAGCTGAAAATATGGAATCCTCCTCTACTCACCAACCAAAACCAAACCCATAAACCATATCTGAAATGGCTGACCCCCGAAATCACCCCCTTATGGAATTACGCTGCCCTCCAAGGCTCTATGTAGAGGCTGAATAGGAACAACTGAAAGACGACCTCAAACTCCACAAAAATCCTCCCAAAGGTAAAGTCTGATCCTCTGCTCAGTCTCCAGGCTCAAAACCTCTGCAATAAACTCAATCCGGAGCTCCTCCTGAATGGACTGCATCCTCCCTCTCGATGACTGCGCATTCTCTGAATGCACAAATCTGTAAGAAAAACCAAACACCAATCCTCCCACAAAATGCTAAAGAAACTACCTTGCCTGAGTAGGCACTCGAAGTCCCCTGGGCTAAGGGCGAGATCTCCAATTGGAGACACTCAACGCACTAAACAGTGCTGCAGACAGGCTAAACAGCCAGTGTGCTCAAGAAGGAAAAATGACCAGCTCAATATCATCAACAACGAATGAATAATATGAGAAGGCTCCTCCATCCTTTATAACGTTGGCCTCCTTCCAAAACCCCAACGTAACCTCTCTCTCTTCCACATGCTCATCCTCATCTGTGCAGTATCTTCTAGAATGTACGTGGGCCCCCTTCTCTACGTGGTGCTTGGCCCCCCCTTGGCTCCCTTTTAAGTTACAACATTGTGCTACTAGGGAGGATGTTTTATTCCACTAAGTGAGTTAGACCCTCTCTACTCACTTTTTATTTATTAATAATATATAGTCGGCAAAATTAGACAAAATCAAATATTCCAATTAGCTGTCGCTGATTAGGAATATTACATACCGGTAGGACTGCCTTGTAGGGTTTGGACAGTCCCTGGAAAAGTGTCCTACTTTTCCACATTTATAATATATTAGTTTCCCTCATCCTTGACCTATGCTTCCACCTCTTCCGCCTCCCCTGCCCCTTGCTGGGGAGCCCCCTGTGTTTGAGAGGGATCTTGGCGAGGATGGATCTGACTGTACCCTATAGAGGCTCCCTCTATCGACCATCAAATCATATGTCTGACAGTTCTGTTCATCTTTTCCTACCGACCTGTAGAACCTACACCATTGAAGCTTTACTTCTGGGACATACGCAATAAGGCAGGGATATTGGTTTGTGTCATGTAGCCCCGCTACGCGACAATAATCGCACCATAGCACCGGCCCACTTGAGCCTGTAGTTTCCCTAGGGCGTATCGGACTAGGTCCCCTGGCCTGCATGTAGTCTGTTAACAGAGGGCAGTTATCCCTGGTGTCACCATTCGTCCTGCATCATATGCACCATATTTCAGGGCTAGCCTCTGCTCCTCGCTCCTTTCGCAGATTCTGGATCTCCATGTGCATCGCTTCCAGTTGTCCTTAGATCTGTTGGACGCCCAGCTGAGTATCATCTCTAGGCACAACTTCCAACTTCATAGCAACTTCCAGGGATTTTTCCTACGACTCGAAGGTTTGGTGACCCATTGGTATGCACAGGTGAGGAAACAGCATAGAAATGAACCATTCGGTGTGCTGTTTTTCATCATACTGAAATCCTCCTTCTCTGATCACCTTCTTCCGTCGCCGATTGGCCTCCCACACCGACTCAGAAGGCCCTTGCTTGAAATCCTTTAGATTAACCACTATTTGAGAGTAGGACTTAGGCTTTTTGAATTGTTGCTTCAAGGCATTCTTAATCTCTTCAATGGTTGTGTTCGCATGATGGCCGTTGTATCCCATGTACCAGTCCAAAGCTCTTCCTTCGAAGGAAAGGGACAGCTGTGCCCCCTTCACTGCATCACTAGCTACATTTTGTGAAGCCCATACTGATTCTATGACAAACCAGAACTGATCCATGTCTTCATCTCCCATGCCCTTAAAGGTAGGAAACTTCATGTGCTCAGCCATGTCGTCTTTCGGTGGTGGTGGAGGTGTAGGTGAATTCTTACCCTTATGCTGGTTTGAAAGTGGTGTGACTGGAGGACTTTATGCAACTGATTATCTTACTGGGCTGTAGACAGATCTACCTCCTTCTCGGTTGGTCCGATAGTTGTTAGCCCCCTAATTTTCTCTCTTTTTTCCATTTTCCCCTTCCTAAATCATAACCATTTACCTCTGTTTTACCTCTTTTATGCACCCTAATCTTGCATTAGTCCAAGCACGGTGACATATTTCGTATAAACTTTATTTTTCATACTTTTCATTCAACTTAGCATTAATTAATCATTTATTACATGATTTCTTACTTTTAATCACTCTTTGTAACTTATCAATATCTCCAATGTTTATTTGGTAGTTAGAGTACTTACCGTGACCGTTGATTCTAGTGCAGGATCGGATCTTGCACCGTTGCCAGCACAACAAATCCTTGCAGTAGATCTGAACCTCCTTGATCACCGCCTCGTTTTGAGCAGCTTTAGCCACGACAACAATATTTATCCAAGGGCAGCCGAGACTGAATCTGTGAAGGACGAAAGCTAGAGATTGGATACGGCCAGTTTTGCTAACTATCTAATTTTGAAGGCCGAAAAGCTAAATTTTGCGTTTGGTTATGTAATCGGTTGAATGATCTATTTTGGCCTTTGGCCAAAGATCTATATAATGTAGAATGTAAATAGGACTAGAGGGGATGTTTTGATAGGAGAAGAGAACAGAGACACAGTCAGAGAGGCATTAACAGGTTGTTGTATTTTGTTATCGCCCGAACCTGGGTTGGATGATGTATTAATGTATGTACTTGCCTCACTGAATTAATAAAAGGGAGCTCCGCCTCATGTTTCAAAAATTGCATTTCTTTATTTGAGCTGATGAATTCATTAAGGTACTGAGCAGCGTTCTTATTTAAAAGGGAAACACACTAGTTGGCTAGGGCCTAGCCAACCCAGCACGTTTACTCCATTTCCCGTTTTCTTGTAATTTGTGTTTACATTGTCAAGTGTGATTTAATTTTAAGCACATGCATTCCTATCTGAGTGAAAGCGGATCCGTTGTATGAAGTAGATAAATTTCCTTTTCCTGCAATTTCCTTTCCTGTACTTGATTTCAGATTGGTTTTCCTTTGTCTGGCCCAAGCAGGAGAAATAACCCTGCACCAGTGCATGTTGGTGTGATATCTCCTTTTCTGCAATTCTCTTTGATTGGTTTTCCCTGCCTGGTCCAAGCAGGAGAAATGAACCTGCACCAGTGCACGTTGGTGTGATGCAGCAAGCCTTCTTAGTCTACTTCTCGCAATCTTCTTTCTTTCATTAAATTCTTATGACAGGATAAATGTATGTTGATTGTTTCTTTATTCCTGCACTCTGTTGAGATCAGAAAAATTCAATTTTTATGTGTGCAATTTGATTTAAAAGTATAATAACACTTTCAATAATTAAGCACTCATTTTAAGAATAGATGCTAAGTGCAGGAAGCTCTGATCTGGTGCAAGAACTAGTTTCTTGCCACGGGATCTGAGTGCTTTGAACCTGGAAAAGTTCAAGCCCTTGCATGAAGTAAAAATCCTTTAGTAAAGACACCATTTATACCTTCTGCATAAATCTCTGTTCCTGCACTAGTGCAAGCAGTCTACGATGGTGCAAGACATATTAGTGCAAGAAGGAAATCTCTAAAGGAGCAGGTTTAAGGGCCCATCTGATGAGACTGCTAAGTTTCTCTGCTAAATAAAAACACACACTCAGTAGTTAAACAATAATTAGCTAGAGGGATTTCCTTTTATCTTTAATTCCATCTTGAAAATGCATTCTTCCTTGTTCCAGTCCTAGATTATTTTGATGGTTCAAGTTTCCTTTTTCTCTTTTTAATTTGATTCTGCAATCTTTTCTTTAAAGAAAGTAGAGATTTATATTAGGAAGATTCATACCATCTCTGGCATTGCCTGTGCTTCATCTCTAAGTTTACGGATTCCCCGGGTTGACAAATTAAGTGTTGAGGAGTTTGCTTAAGTGTAATTCCTGCACCCAACATTCTGGCGTCGTTGCCGGGGAGGCAATTTGATTTGGTAAGAATTTTCTGATTATACAATAGAGATAATTTTTCCTTTATTTTTGCAGTATTTTTTGGAAAAGCTTCTTTGAAGGAATTTTATTGGTGTTAATTGATTTCTGACAACGTTTTTTACTAGAAGTTGTTTGTTATTTTTATTTCTTTTTTGAAATGAATGCCTAGAAAAGGTAAGGGTTCGAAGCCCACTAAGGGCCAAAAGAATTCTGAAAAAAATCTCATATTGGGTCTCCTTCTGTAAGCAGGAAGCCAAATGCAATTCAAACCCATCAAGCAGGAACAATACACCTGGATTCTGGTGACAACAGCTCAAGTGTGGATCAGCCTCTTGAGAGTAATACGAGTAAAAGGAAAACAATGGTGGACCATGAAGATCATTTGGAAGGGACTGCTGAAAACCAGGTAAGTGGAGAACAATCCACTTTTGTGCTTCCAATTATGGATCCTGATACTGTGGCGCAAATGAAGAATATTCCACCATCGGCTCTCCCTCATTTCCATGGTAAAGTTCATGAAGATCTTGACTCTTTTCTATTCGAGTTTGATATTCTGTGTAGAAGTTATGATTATTCCACTAACGCTCAGAAGTGAAGATTATTTCCTGTTACTCTCAAGTACTTAGCTCTACGTTGGTTTATGGGGTTAGGAGGAAACACTATAACCTCTTGGGATCAGATGAAGAGAGTGTTTTTGTCTAAATATCAAGAATATTTCAAAACTCAGGACATGCAGGATGAGATTTCTACAATCATATAGGATGATGATGAAACTCTTGAAGATTACCTAGAAATATTTCTGTATATTTTACAAAGGTTGAAACTTAAGTTTGATCCCAGTACTATTAGAACCTTGATCTTAAGAGGAATTACTGAAAATGCTAGAAATAATTTAAATCTGTTAGGACAAGGTGATATTTCTCAGCAAAATTTTGAACAAATTTGTGAATTATGCAGGAAATTTTCAAGAAATCAGTATAGATCCGGTAGAGGAACTCGAAATAGAAATATAAAAACTGAATATATTGATGCTATGATTATTGGAATATAAAATAAAATGGAAAACATGAAAATTGATATAATGAATACTGTTACCAAACAGTTAGACTCTTTAAAATTTCAGAAAAAACTCATGAAGGAACAAGATTCATTATTTATTTTATGTCCTAAGTGTAGAGACAAGAATCCTCCTAAAGAGTGTCCTCTTAATTTGAAAGAAACTAATAAGTGTGCTATTTGTGCAGAAGACCATGTCACAGAAAAATGTCCCTCTATACCAGGACTTAAAGCTGTATTTATAGGGGGAAAACCTGAAGCTGAATACTTGTATGCTATGGGAGCAAGAAGGAATTGGCCTCAGGTAGGTACAGGTATGGCTCTTGAATTTTATCCACACTATTTTGGTTATAATTCACATGCATATTCTTATCCTAACACTAATCAGCAGTGGCAGTATGGGAATCAATATCAGCATGGGAAACCTTCTCAACCATGGCAACAAGGTTGGAGAGGGCCAACTCATTCTCCATATTCCTACTAGCCACCTATGTAGTCATATCCATCTACGCATACACCTTATTCAATTCTTCAACTTCCGAGTCAGTCTACTCCATCGTTGCCTTTACCTCCACCCTTTCGACCTCCTCATTTTCCTGCTCAACCTATGCCTAATCCTAACAATAATAAAGCAGTGCAAATTATCTATGTAACAAACCCACCTTTACCATTCAAGTACATGTCTATTCCAGTTGGGGTTCATGATATTCAATTAAGACTGGGAAGGACTGTAACATCAGAAAATCAGAAGCAACCTATAGTGATTGTTGAAGAGAAAGGTGAAGAGGAAACTCTTAACCATTCTCCGAAAGCTGTCACTAAGTAGCCCTTACCCTCTGAATCCTTGCCATCTTCTTCCAACCAGCCTCCCTTCCCAGAGAGGCTAGTAATGGAAAGAAGTGAGCCTATTTCTGAGACTAGTTTGGAATCTGAGCTTCGAAATATTTTCATTAAGATACCTTTGCTTCAAGCCAGTAAAGAGATCCCCATTTGTACCAAGATTATTAAGGAACTCTGTCTCAAAAAACCCGGGAGGAAGAGATTGGAACCCCAAACCATTCAATTTGTTGGTAGGGCAACAGAGTTGATGATGGGATGTGTGTATATGGAAAAAACGACATCCAAGAGTTTATGTACTTCTTCCTTCACAATATCTCTTAGAGCTAGATTCATTCGCCTTTCGGGTTGTCGGATAGGTCGAGTTCCTTCCTGAATATAGATTTTATTTTTACTGAAATCTTTACTAGATTTGGTGTGCCTAGATAAAAAATTTCTGAAAATGGTCCGCAGTTTATTTCTAATCTGGTATAGGGTGTGATGGAGCAATACAAGATCCAGCACAAGAAATCCACACCTTATCACCTACAAGCAAATGGCTAGGTGGAATCCACAAAAAAAGTGATCGAGTCAATTCTTACAATGATAGTAAATATGCATCGGAAAGACTGGGCTGAAAGATTACTAGAAGCTTTGTGGGCATACAAAACCACTTGGAGAAATAGCATGGGACATACACCATATGAGCTGGTATATGGCAAACAGGTTCTGTTACCAATTTAATTCGAGATCAAAAATTTCAGAACTACAGTTCAGTTAGGAATAGATCTCTCTGAGGCACAACAACAACGTCTTCTCCAATTAAATGAGTTAGATGAATTTCGTAGGGATGCTATTCAACAAAACATACTAATTCAGCAGCAACACAAAAGGTGGCATGACAAGTCTATTCAAAAAATTCAATTCCAACCAGGTGATTGGGTGCTCCTTTATGATTCTAGATTTAAAATTTTTAAAGGGAAGTTCCATACACGTTGGATGGGACCTTATGAAGTGATCCGAGTATTCGAGAACGGAGCAGTAGAAGTTAAAAATATTGATGGAAAAAATTCAATATTCTTGGTAAATGGACACAGATTAAAGAAGTATTTTCAGCCACTTGCCAGGAAAGATTTTACATAGCAAGTCCAATGGAAATTTAGGACAGTAGTGGTGAATGGTAATACCAACCTTTTGAAAACATGAATTATTCTTCTTCTTAAACAAAAAAAAAATTTAAAATACAATTTTTTTTTTTTTTAATAAAAAGTAAAGAAAAATATTTTCCTGTAATTATGAAAATCAATTTGCTGACATGATTGCAGAAGGATCAACCTGAAAACCAGCTTGCTGGTAGGAAGATCAAAAATTTCTAATAAAAAGAGAATGTTGCTTGATATTTAGATATGCTAGCGACCACCAAGTAAAAGCAGGTTCAATAGAACCAACCTTTATACAATTGGGGTAATTAGCATGGATTTTTTTTTGTTCAAGTAACGCTTAATTCTCACTGTAGTTATTTTTCTTGCAGCAGTGCAGGCAGAACTTCCAGAAAATTTTATGCCTTTCTTCATATTCCACTTTCGTAATATTCCCTCAGTTTTCTTCTTCAATCCCAAAATGATTAACCTTCCCATATTCTTCTGAATTTACCCTATCCATTTCGTAAAAAAGCCCACTTTACCCTTGAATTTTTTCCCTATCCCACTTCTGTTTATCCCCTCTTGTGGTACTATTCCTGGAATCCCTGTAACAGAATTCCTTCCCATTTTGAAATTTCCCTTTTCCCACTTCGTTGTTCCCTCATGAATTCATTGCAGGATCTCGCGGACAAAGAGAAAAAGGATATGCTCTGAAGCATCAAGAAAGGGTACAGAAAATTTCCAGTATAAGTTGAGGAAGCCATGTTGGAAGTCCAGCCTATATTTTACTTAAATTCCCTATTCTTTTTTCAGATATTATCCTTGCACTAGTGCAAGCATGTCGTCCTATATCATAATGCAAGCAGAATGGTACCAACAGAATAGCATAGTTTAAGCGGTGCAAGCATGCACCCTATCAGAAACATAGTACAATTTGTTCTTTTCATAGCATACATCATAGGAAAGTGGTCATCATGAAAGTTTATAAGAAGTCCTTTCACTTAGTCGATGAGTACTTGTGCTATCATATTAACTAGGAGAAAATTATTTAAAGTACAAGGTGTTTTTAACTTAAGAATCATGAACATTTTTTAATGAATGCTAGAGTTCTTTTTTTGAATTATGAAGGAGTGCGGAAGAGTTCAACCGTTTCTTGGATATAATTGCCCCTTTCCGCCATAATCCTATATTTCCTTCACTCGTAATGATTACCTCACCTAGCCATTAAAACGCCGCCGCAAGCACCAGTCCGGCACGATCTCAAAAATGCTGCGCATCCACGGCTGTTTCAGTGGAATGAATGGGTGATAAGATGGAAGGGATGGTGGATGGTTGGATCCCTATCTATAAGAACCAATTTTCCCGGTGTTGCATGTAAATTCTTGACTGTTCATAACTGTTAAGCAGCGATGCCGCCTGTTCGAAGCGAACCTTCGTCTCTTAGTAGAGTAGAACAGACTGCTGAGTATCACAATAGTCTTGCACTATTGCGAGACTCGGGCTTTCTTCAATTCTTGCAAAAGTTTGACGGGCACAACAGTGAAGTGGCCCTACAGTTTGCCAAAATTTTCAAAAATGGCCGAGTAAAAATTGTACCTCTAAAATTTGAGGTTACGAAGAAGTTCATAGCAGTAGTGACAGGCTTGGAAAATACTGGTGAGCAGTGGTTTAAAAATCAGAAACTAGAAAGGAAGCGATGGCAACATTTCATCGTCGACAAGAATATGAAGGTAGATTGGAAGAAAGAAATTCTGCGCAGTGCCCTGCCGGGACAGTGGCGAGACCTCCTTTTCATCCTACAAAAATTTGTAACCTGTGAGGGAAGTTACTCCCTCACTTTTGTGTACCATTTTAGGATGTTGCATCATTTCGAAGCTGGCCGACACGTCCGGTGGAGGATTGATTTCCCCTATTTTTTGCTTAAGAGCTTGTAAAAAAATGGCCAAGGGTGTGCGGGACGGATGGGAAAACTAGGCCGACAGGAAGTTATATCACCACGGAATGATAAAGATTTTGGTCCAGAAATAATTAAAAGTTAAAGGCATGATATCGGAGGCACTGTTAAAACAACTACATAAAAAGATAGATGTTGGAAAGGAGACAGAGGACCCCGCCAACACAAGAAAGGGTCTGAGTAAGAATGTAAAGGGGAGTCCTTCTTGCACCAGTGTAAAAAGGAAATGACCTGAAAAATCAACAAAAGAAAGGGTCCCATCTCCAAATAAGAAGACAGCTAGTGCACCTGTTGAAGAGACTGCTTCTACGACACCAGTATAGGCACAGACCCCGGAAGAAAACAACTTGTCAGTCCTTGCGGATGCAGTAAAATTTGTAGAGGTCGAAGATGACACTCTGTTGGCCGATTTCATTAAAAGGGCCCGAAAAAAGAATGAAGAATTTAGTGCAGGAAAAGAACCACAGTCCCCATAAGACGTTGAATCTCCTTCTGCACTAGTGCAAGAAGAATAAGAACAAGAAGAAGAAGAAGAACCAGAAGAAGAAGAAAAATAAGAGGAAGAAGTGTTTGCTGAAACCCCGAGGGATACTGAGGTCCTTGAGGAAGACACAACCCCTGTTGAGATAGAAGAAGAAGAAGATTTTGTAACTCCTATTGCTCGGATAGTTGAACTAGATCTTCAAGTGCAGAACTTAGAACAGCTCATAGCTAAAGCGTAGGAGGATAAAGAACAAAGTAAAGAAGAACTAACTGCGGAGATCTAGAAAAAGAAAGAAGAAGTTAGAGTTTGGAAGTACTGAGCTGCGCAATGTTTCAAGTGACTTAGAAAAGTGACAAAGAAACTAAAGAACATCAGAAAGAAGAAGTATGAAACATTGCAGGCTGATGTTAGTATGTCAGAGTAGGATTGAGTTGGAATGCTCAAAGTTTTGAAGGTTTTGTTTCAAAGGTAAAGAGTTGTGTGAGGACACACAATAGCTTAGGAATGGGAGGATGTTAGCCCCCTAATTTTCTCTCTTTTTGCCATTTCCCCCTTCTTAAATCATATCCATTTACCTATTTTTTACCTCTTTTATGCACCCTCATCTTGCACTAGTCCAAGCACGGTGACATATTTCGTATAAAATTTATTTTTCATACTTTTAATTCAACTTAGCATTAATTAATCACTTATTACATGATTTCTTACTTTTAATCACTCTTTTTAACTTATCGATATCTCCAATGTTTATTTGGTAGTTAGAGTACTTACCGTGACCGCTGATCCTAGTGCAGGATTAGATCTTGCACCGTTGCCAGCACAGCACATCCTTGCAGCAGATTCAAACCTCCTTGATCACGGCCTCGTTTTGAGTAGCTTCAGCCATGACAGCAAGATCGATCCAAAGGTATCTGAGACCGAATCTGTGAAGGACGAAAGATGGAGATTGGCTACGGCTAGTTTTGCTAACTTTCTAATTTTGAAGGCCGAAAAGCTAAATTCTGCGTTTGGTTATGTAATCGGTTGAATGATCTATTTTGGCGTTTGGCAAAAGATCTATATAATGTAGAATGTAAATATGACTAGAGGGGAAGTTTTGATAGGAGAAGAGAATAGAGACACAACCAAAGAGGCGGTAACAGGTTGCTATATTTTGTTATCACCCGAATCTGGGCTGGACGATGTACTAATGTATGTACTTTTCTCAGTGAATTAATAAAAGGGAGCTCCGCCTCATGTTTCACAAATTGTGTTTTTGTATTTGAGCTGATGAATTGATTAAGGTACTGAGCAACGTTCTTATTTAAAAGGGAAACGCGTTGGTTGTCTAGGGCCCAACCAACGCAACACGTTTACCCCATTTCCCGTTTTCCTGTAATTTGTGTTTACATTGTCAATTGTGATTTAATTTTAAGCACATGCATTCTTGTCTGAGTGAAAGCGGAACCATTGTGTGAAGTAGATAAATTTCATTTTCCTGCAATTTCCTTTCATGTACTTGATTTCAGATTGGTTTTCCTCCGCTTGGCCCAAGCAGGAGAAATAACCCTGCACCAGTGCATGTTTGTGTGATATCTTCTTTTCTATAATTCTGTTTGATTGGTTTTCCATGCCTAGTCCAAGTAGGAGAAATGAACCTGCACCAGTGCACGTTGGTGTGATGCAGCAAGCCTTCTTATTCTACTTCCCGCAATCTTCTTTCTTTCATTAAATTCTTATGATAGGATAAATATATATTGATTGTTTCTTTATTCCTACACTCTGTTAAGATCAGAAACATTCACTTTTTATGTGTGCAATTTGATTTAACAGTATAATAGCACTTGCAATAATTAAGCACTCATTTTAAGAATTAAATGCTAAGTGTAGGAAGCTCTGATCCGGTGCAAGAACTAGTTTCTTGCCACGGGATCTGAGTGCTTTGAACCTCGAAAATTTCAAGCCCTTGCAAGAAGTAAAAAGCCTTTAGTAAAGACACCATTTATACCTTCTACATAAATCTTTGTTCTTGCACTAGTGCAAGCAGACTGTGATAGTGCAAGATAGATTAGTGCAAGAAGGAAATCTCTAAAGGAGCAAGTTTAAGGGCCTATCTGATGAGACTACTAAGTGTCTCTGCTAAAGAAAAACACACACTCAGTAGTTAAACAATAATTAGCTATAGTGATTGCATTTTATCTTTAATTCCCTCTTACAAATGCATTCTTCCTTGTTCCAGTATTAGATTATTTTGATGGTTCAAGTTGCCTTTTTCTCTTTTTAATTTGATTCTACAATATTTTCTTTAAAGAAAGTAGGGATTTATATTAGGAATATTCATACCATCTCTGGCATTGCCCGTGATTCGTCTCTAAGTTTATGGATCCCCCGGGTTGCAAAATTAAGTGTAATTCCTGCACCCAACAATAATATTTTCCACTTCATGTCGTACACCCATCCAGATCAGAGGTCATTCATTCTGTGTGGCTACACAGAATAATTTTTTGACAAAATAATATCTTAATTAGCAATGGTAAGGTCTTCAAAAACTTACCCCTAAATCCTTTGAATAATCTTAGCTCTACTTCAGAGTAGGAGACAAACTGATCGATGGAAAATTTTGTCATGAATCCTCCTAGCACGTTGTCCACCCAGTGGTCCACCGTGCGAGTGATGGTGTTATCAGTCTTTTCTAGATGCTGGATTAGTTCTAGGGTCCACTGTGTGACCTGATCGTCCTTCCAACACTTACTAAAATTCGACGAACCTTGCGAGCCAATCCTGGAGCTCGATCGCAATGGTTACAAAGAAGATCTCATAGGTCTCCATGAAAATATACTTATTTTTCCACTCTTCGGTGGTCAATCTATTACTGCGGTTTTATTTTACTGTGAATTCCTGAACTTGCTGTTTGAACCATTGATAAATTTCTTTTCTTCCAGGTTTCCAGTACAGCCTTGGCATTACCTGACCCCTCTCTCAAAATGCTCCCGATCCTAGCAACGAAACCATTTTTTGGCTCGAGGGGACCTGACCCAGGTTCGAAGGTTAAGGTTTTCCAAAATACCCCTATACTACTGGCCCTTTCGGCAGTGACCTGCTTGTGCAGGCCAAAGTCTCACCCGAAGTAGTATGGGAGGGTGCTGGAACCAGGTTTACGTACCCTAGGAGAGGGTAGGTAAGTTAGGCAGAGCTGCGCTCAACTTTACAAATATCAGATCGCATATCACAGAACCCAGATCTATAGGTCCCTTCACATCCACGTGTGCAATACCACTTATAATCATAGTAAACAATAGATACAGGACAATAAAGCAACTATCGCAGCTATTCTTGCATAAAGTATAACAGACAGATTCAGATCAAATGTCAATCTAGCATAAGAAAATAACACAGTTACTTTCGAAGCTCAACGTAGAACCATGCATAACATAACAGATATCATAGAGTTGCATTAACAGATTCAGATATCCCAACAACCTTCCACTTTCATTAATCCTTCAGATCCTTTTACAATACCCAAAACCCAACCCACGCACACAGCAGCAGGATCTGCACACAACAGGACTGAGGATCTCCGCGCACACAGCCAGCAGGAGTCCTTTCCCTAGTAACCCAAAACAAATCTACTAATTCGTGATTCACACCAATCTTAATTCACTACTTGCCTTATAATTCAGAAAAAGGTTCAACTACTTATACTACTTTAGCCTACACATCCAATGGTCCGCAAACCGTGGTTTGCAAACTCTTGGTCTACCCTTGACCCACTTAAAATGCATTAGGGGCTTGACCCACCCCAAAACACCTGTGTTAGACTAAATATTATAAAAAATATACAAAATGGACCAGATTCGTAGCTTTGTGGACCATCTTCGCAACTTTGTAGGAGACCTTGTCCCAACAACTGCGAATTGGTGCTAACGTACAAATACCCAGTCGGTGCATTCTAGTTACTCCGCACCGTTGCGTTCTAGTTACTACGCCCGAGTGTTATGTTACCAATGGACGCACCGATGTGGTGCTATTAAGTGACGCACCGATGACGAATAACCGCAAATAAAAAAAGCACAACTCTCTTTTATATAAGTGAAAAAAGCGGCAAATTGAAAAATGAGTGGCAAAATATTTTTGAAAATCTAATTTCATAAAAAAATTCTTTAAATACTAAACAATTTTCATTATTTCACCATTTTTGCTAAAAATTTCAGCCAGAGATTTGCAGGAGACATACTTGGATCAAGAGAGCACGAGAGCACTATGGAGCAGCGAAATACATTCGAACAGAAGTATTCAGACAATTAGAATCCAAACCCCTGGTGATTCAAACCCTGTAGCATAGAATTTCAAACAATCTCGTGATTAAATTTGATTATTTTTTTTACTTTTTCTGTAGTTTTATCCATTTTTACCCTAAACCCATAATTTTTTTGTTTCTCCCCTTTCTTCTCCCTATTTCTATGATTTCAAAATTAGGGATTTTCATTTTAGATTTACATCCAACCCACAGGATGACTTGCATAGTTGGATCCCAATCCATGTTAGCCCTTGCGTGAAATTTTTGAAAAAAATGGATTTTTTTATATTGGTGCGCCCTGCGTAACATAGCCCACTAGTGCGCTGTATTATACAGTGCACCATGCAAGTACTATGTAATAAAATATTTAAAATGATTTTTTTTTTTAATCAGTGCGACATATCTAAAATAGGGCACCATTGTGCTATGTTACAAGGATAGAACCGTATGGTATATTATACTATTTGTGTGGTGCGTTTATAATACCCCCATGCACCGACGTCGGTGCATACATCATGAAAGGCGAATCGATTTCTTGAGATTTTTTTTTTGCCTGAAAATTTGCCAATTTATTTATAAATATATTAATGAATGATATGGTATAGGTTTTAGATTCATAAAGAAATGAATGAGAAGAGATCAAGTAACAAAAATACTGATAACACATCAAGAAAAGGAAAAAAGGCAAGTTCTTTGTAAATTCTTTACAAAAAATATTATTTTTGAACTATATGTAAATTTAACTAATATGTATTTTTTACTATGTATCATGCACAGTCACAAAATGAAAAAGCTCAATAAGATTATTTTTGATCTAGGACCAGAAGAGTGTAAAATCTTGATGGAAAAATTGCAAAAGGATGAATTAGGTGAATGAAAAAAAACTATCGATCCAATATGAGTTTCTTTTTTTAAAATTTTCATTAATAATATACTTAAAATTATTAGATAACATGTGTCAAAAAATCTATTAATTCACATCTGTTTAATGTTCAACATGGACCAACAACTCAGAAAAGGAATGTTGTTCTAAGAAAAGAAAAAAATAGAACATGCAAATGAAAATGAATTTCTCCTTAGCTCATCTGGAGTGGTGCTGGAGGTTAATGAAAGGGGGAAAAACTTTTACAAAATTTTGAGGGATCTAGTGGAACGAATGTATAGACGTTCTTTTCACTTACAATGAAAAAACCAATCCAATGATTCGAAGAACCAAATTTTATCTAAACTACAAGAAGAGTTTCCAGAGAATTGGTCAATGAGACTTGTTAGACTTTTAATAGCAAAAACATACAACAACAAAAAAGAAGGAATGAAAAAGTAATATTCCTTTAAATGTTTGTCTATAATTATTTATAAAT
This sequence comes from Pinus albicaulis, assembly GCA_034641835.2. Lineage (NCBI taxonomy): Eukaryota > Viridiplantae > Streptophyta > Pinopsida > Pinales > Pinaceae > Pinus > Pinus albicaulis. The sequence continues at coordinate 1,137,484,936 of CM076582.1, forward strand.
ATCAATTTTATTATATTTACTTTTCATATATCAATATAAAAATTAACTATTTTATTGTCATGTTACATTTTCAGGAAGATTATGAAAATCTCAAAAGATGAACGAGCTGATATCAGAAATATGCCAGTAGGAATGTCCAAAAAGGTGTACAAGGAGATGGTCAAAGAAATGGACAAAATTGCATCATAGGAGGATCCATCTCAACAACAACGTGCTTCAAATGTAATATGTAATCATTGAATTTTTTGATCATTAGGTACAATAAATAAACAATTTAGCATTAAATCTTAATTTTCAAGTATTTTCTCGCAGAAAAGAAAAGAAAATGGAACCCATTCAGCACATAAAACAGGACGACAAGGAATAAAATGGTTGATATCTAAGTTTGTGAGTAACTGTTACTTCCTTATAACAAGTTAATTAGATTTCTTTTTTGTATTTTTTAAGTTGTTTTAAAAAAATCATCATTGAATGTCTTCAAACAAGTGCTAACATACAAAGAAGAACCATCAGACGAATTGATTGAAATTGGGTTAAATATGGGTTGTGAGTATATGTTGGCATATCAGAAATTAATTGTGGAATTTGTAAGCATCTATCGATATTGTTTTACTTAGCTCCGTCTATAATTAATAGAACAAAAAAATCTTTTATATTAAATATATGTTTTGTTATGGGGTATAAAACTTGCAGGAAACAAAGTATGGAACTGCACCAACAGATGAAATTTTGAAACATGGCATGGTACATGGTTTTGAAAGAATGTGTATAGTTTATGAGTCAATTGTTGCTATGGTACGTCATATTTTATTTTCGATTTACATTGATGTATATTATTTAATATTTAAATTTTCATTATTCTCACCAATGTATATACACTCATTTCAGTTTATTTTTATGTTTGTAGATGGAAGGTGAAGAAGAAGAAAACAATCAACACTGTGAACAAAGCATTCCTAAAAATAACCCAAGTCATGGAAGTAGCTCTAGCAGTGACAACCGTTCAAGCGAAGAATGATAATCACTATGTTTGGATATCAAAGCAAGGCGTTGTATTTTTTGAAATATTTGTCTGTGAAATCAGACATTTTGTTTAATGTAATGGACATAGTGTCCCAATTGAAAGACAACTGTCCCATTTTGTATGACAAAGACTGTCTTATTCATATATATATATATATATTATAAAATATGTTTTAATTTATTCTATTGCATTGTCCATTTTGGCTATCACATTCTCTATTGTCGTTCTCAAATGCACTAATAAAAATTTAATTCATATGAATATTGTTATAAGATATATATGTGTCAACTTTTGATGAATAATGGATTTTAAAAAATCACAATAATTATGATATGATATAACAAATTAATCCAAACATTACATTCAAATTCATTAATAAAAAATTATTTAATATGAATATTGTTATAAGATGTGTCGACTTTTGATGAATAATGAATTTAGAAAAATCACAATAATTGCACTGTCACAGGTCGATGTTTCTAAAAAATACAAAATGAACACCGGTGCATGTCAGTTACTGTACATTCGTGCGTTCGTATGTTGCAGCGCACCCGTGCATTTCTATGACCTATGGGCACCACACAAATACCAAAACCAATTAAAAATCTCGGTGTGTTTGTTTGATACTACACACCGGTGCTTTTATGTGAGACTACGCATCGGTGCATTTGTACGGCATACGGGCACCACAAAAATACCAAAAGCAATTATAAATATCGGTGTGTTTGTCTGATACGATGCACTGGTGCATTTATATAAGTCTACGTATCGGTGCGTTGAGACGACCTATGGGCACAACACAAATCCCAAGACCAATTGGTACGGCCCCGTGCGTTATATCACCAACAATGTGCCTGGTGCAGTTTTATACATTGATGGCCCGGTGCAGGAACCTTCGACAGCCCTGGGGCCACCATCTAGATGACATGCATCGGTGCGTTGAAACCTTAGTAGCATACCGATGAAAAAAACATCCGTAATAACATTCGTCTGCCCAGTTTTTTTAGTTGTGTTGAATTTCCGTTAAAAGCTCCACCAAAACCTCCGTAACCATAAACGGATGTTGTAGCAAATGTTTTTTTGACAATTTTGCCCAATTTTATAACACAAAAAACCTCCTTTATAACCTCTGCTAAAGGGTCTTTTCCTTGTAGTGGTGTCGCCCATCTAACGGTCTCTTAATACCTATACAACTCCATCCAATGGTCCCAAATGAAAATATGTACAACCAAAATCAATGGCCCAGATTCAGCCACGTGTCAAATTTGGATTGACTGTGAGAAAAGGGAATATTCCCCAGAATATGCCACCTACTAACTGTACCTGTATGTTGACTGGGCATCCTAGTCACAAAAATTTTAGATGTTTGGAAAAACAAACAGAACATGATATCTTCCTCATACGACATTGGTTTTTCGAACCGTTCGCGACATTGGAATCACAACGACGAGACCTTTCCAGTTGCTCAGGTTTGGTACAGTTTCAAGCAATTTCAATTTTTAGCATAACACATGATCTCCTGATCACACCTCCCCATTGGGAAGCTTTTGGACCCCAGAAGACTTTAATTACTTGTTCAGAAGATGAGGGCACAACTCCCTCACCTTTTCCACTTCCATCCACCTTGGCTTACTTGGTTTGCTGCGCTTGAGCCCAGTTCAAAGATAATCGACACTTCCCCTCTTAGAAGTGCATGTCCTCCTGTCAAGGATGGAATCTTCCTTCAGCTCGTTCAGAAATTCTGGCGAGAAATATTCTATAGATGGCAGCTAAATATCACTCCCTTGATCATCAATCAAAGGAGGCTCATACAAACATAAATTTTCCACATTGACAACAGAATACATTTGCATATACGAAGGCAAGTCAAGTTGAAATGCGTTATTACCAACTTGTTTGATGATCTTGAACAGACAATAGTGAATGGACTTGAGATTTTTACCTTCTCCTTGTATCTTTTCTTTGCTTATATGCAACCATACTTCATCTCCTTCTAGAAACTTGTGATCAACTCTATGTTTGTCATGTCTCCCCTTGTATTTTCTTCGACTCTTCTCAAGTTTTTCTTGAACTTGTTGATGAATAATCTGAAATTTCTCAATGAAATTTAGAGCCTTGTCAATATCACTATGCCCATCAATTGCAATATCCTTCTCAAAGATGAAGTCTAATAGCGATTTTGACAAATACCCAAAGCAAGCTTCAAAAGGTAAAGTATTTTTAGAAGAGTGCTTGACCCGATTGTAAGTGTGATGAATGTAATGCAATTTTTCATCCCACAAATTGGGATGTTTGTTGCAATATCCTCTCAATATATGAACAATGATTCTGCTCACCAACTCGGTTTGGCCATCAGTTTGTGGATGAAAAGCAATACTCTTTTTCAAATTTGTGTCCATCATCTTCCAAAAATTGGGCCAAAAATTCCCAACGAACCTGGAATCCTTGTCACTAGCAATAGAATTTGGCAAACCATAATGAACCCATACATGTTGAAAACAAAGTTCAGCAGTTTGTTCAACAGTAATGGTTTTCGTACATGGCATAAGTATACACATTTTACTGAATCTATCCACAACTACATAAAGATAATCATGTTGTTTTCTTGACATAGGTAGACCTACAACAAAGTCCATGGAGACACTCTCCCATGGCCTTGATGGTATCAGTAGTGGCATGTACAACCCAAGGTTCCTATTGCTAGGCTTTCTTGTTGCACACATAGAACAACCTCTTATAAAACATGACACACTATCTATCATGCAAGGCTAATAGCAATACCTCTGTAGATGCACCATTGTTTTTCTTACCCTAAAGTGTCCAACAATAAGAGACGAATGAGCCTCTCTCATGAAACTAAGTCTCTCTCCTTGTGGTATACAAAACTTGCCCAAATGAAACAACAATTTTTTATGCATGTGATAATCATTTTCCTCAACTTGATTCCCTTCACTCAAACTAGCATACACATCTTGAAAATCAACATCAAATGCATACTGTTCTATGTAACTCTTATGTACAATAGAATCATTTTAATGTAAATTAGAGTAACTTATAATTTTTCTTGAAATCATATCAACAACTTTATTGAAAATACCTTTCTTTTACCTTATAAACAAGTGAAACTGTTGAAGAAATCCCATCCACCTGAAATGTCATGATTGCTGCAATTTTGTTTGTGACTGCAAAAATTGTAATGGTTGGTGATCGGTATGTATAATTGTCTCTTTACCCATCAAGTAGTGTTTCCACTTCTTGATGCTTTGTACCAATGCATACAGCTCATGCTACAAAAGTACTGTGCCCATTGCATAATCACTAGCATCGGTTTGTATCTCGAATGGATGTCTCAAATTTGGTAATGCAAGGACTGGAGCTGAATTGATATTGTCTTTTAAAGCATCAAAAGCTTGCTTCTGTTTGCCTCCCCATTGGAAGCCTTTTTTCGCACTTGTCACTACATGCATGGGAGCTTCTATGGCAGAAAAGTTAGTAATAAACTTTCTCCATTACTGAGTTGTGCCTAAAAAACTTCTTACCTCGATTACTGTTTTGGGAGTGGGCTAATTCACAATGGCTTGCACTTTAGAAGGATCAATTATCAACTCACCTCCTCCTACAATGTGTCCCAAATAAACCAGAGAAGTCTTTCCGAATTCACACTTTGACATCTTAAGAAAAAACTACTCTTTCTTCCAGACATCAAGTACCCTTTTTACATGCAACACACAAAACATTATCCATAACATGCATGAAAGTCACCGGTGGATTACAAAAACCAAACGGCATAACCAACCACTCAAAGAGTCCTTGTTTGGTTTTGAATGCAGCCTTCCATATGTCACTTTCTGCAATTCTTACTTGATGATATCCACTTCGTAAATCTAACTTAGTGAAAAAATTTGCTTCTTTCAGTTGATCTAGCAAATCATCTATCCTTGGGAGTGGGTATCAATTCTTTACCGTTATCTTGTTAAAAGCTCTGAAGTCTACACACATGTGCCGAGTACCATATTTCTTCAGAATCATTACTATGGGTGAATCGCATGGCGAAGTGCTTGGCCTTATGAGTCTCTTGTCCAACAAGTCCTTGATTTTCCTCTTTATTTCAGCATTCTCCATTATTGACATGCGATACATGCCGATGTTTGGAAGAGGACAATCTTGTTGTAACTAAATCTCATGTTGAATCTCCCTTTTTGGAGGTAATCCTCATGTTGGCTATTGAAACATATCATGATGTGAATCAACTACATCATATAAATATGATTTCAACTTAGGATCACAATCTTCAAATGACTCATGATTAACATCAGCTTTAGGCTTAATCATTAGAAGAACAAAATTCTTACTTGAATTCATCAGCCTCTTTACCTATCCAACATTTACCATTGCAATATTTGTCTTCTTGCAATGTGCTCTAACAATGAACTCCTTTCCATATTTGAATAAATGGTATTTTTTATCATGGAGATGGAAGATCACTCTCCTGTCATACAAGTAAAGACTGCCCAACACAATACCTATAATATGAAGCAGAACCACATCTAAGTCAACTGTGTCAAAAAAATGTGCAGTTATTGCAAAGCACAATATGCACTTCTTTGAAACCTGTAAATTTGCATCCTTACAAATCCACCCAGGTGGATATGGTTTTGAATGTGGAATGGTCTCAAGATTAATTTTATTGACCAAGTATTCAGAGACTAATTTTTCTTGTGACCCACTGTCAAACAATGTGTCAATATTGGTATGTTTGGATATGACCCTCACATGAAATAGTTCAATTCTCTCTTCTTCATTTGGAGCTTGTATGTGACAGTTTGAAGTACTAGTACTAGGTTTTGTTTCAATTTATTTCCCCTTTGTGTTCTTCAATCCCATGGCTGTAATTTTAGTTTCATCACCTGAATCCTCTCTTAAGTCATGTTGAGTTGTAGCTATAGTTTTCTGCTTCCCTTTGTTATTCTTATACTTGGGTCTCTTTTCAAGATGTAATTTCCAACAATTTTTCTCTTCATGGCCTTCTCTTGAACAATGTTTACAAAAAAATTTCTCTCCCTCTTTCTTGACAGATGCATTCTTTTTGCCTTTTCATTTTGAGGTCTTCTCTTTGTTTTTCCCCTTAAAAGGTTTGTTTCTACCCTCTTCAAAATTATTTTTCCCTCTAGCTTCTAGATGTGTGGCTTGAACACATACCTCATCTAGACTTGTAGGATTAAACATGAGGATAGTATGTTTAAGGTAGCTATGTAAGCCCCCTATGCACTTGAGAAAAGTATCTCGACTCTGTAAATCTACCCCTAACAAGAGATCTCTTCTCCTAAACCCTTGGGTGTATTCTTATACATTTTTTCCTTTCAATTGTCTAAAATTTTGCCAGTTCATTATGGATTTCTGCATGTGAGCTAATGGATAAAACCATTGATTTATTGTAGTAATGAAATCAATCCATGATAGGATAACCTTACCATGCTTTTTGATCTCCTCCTTTGTCTTGGATTCCCAAAAAACAAGAGCTGCACCTTCCATATTCAATGAAGCTAGTTGGATTTGGGTATCATCATCATGAAGGTTTTGAATTCTCAAATAAACCTCCAATTGCCTAATCCAATTATCAAGCTTTTTTGCATTGACTTCACCATTAAAAATTGGCAATTCAAACTTAACATCAAGTTTTAGAAAAGGACTTTTACCAGTGTCCTTTGACTTGTGTGATTGGTGTACTAAAGATGAAGTAGAGGATGATGATGATGATGAGGGCGAGGATGGTGACTTTCCACTTCCTCCATTTCCTCCATTTCCCTTCTTTGATTTATCTTCATCATTATGACCTCCTGATGATCCCTGACCTTATTTGTGAAGTTTGGATCCTTCTCCTTATAGTATTTCATTCCTTTCTTGATAAAGGACTCTCACCATTTCAGTCATGTCAAGGAATGCTTTCCTGAACACTATTTCTTCTTCTTTGGGATCCACCTCTTCATGGATTTCTTCTTCTCTTGGAGGCATGCTTATTGATTCTTCTGCTTATTTTGGAGGTGAAATAGGGGGTGGAGAATGTGGCAATATTTCCCTCCTTTGTTGTCGCTTACTTTGAGAACCTCTTGCTTCCACCAATTTGCCTTCTCCTCTCTTAAGCTTGAGCCTAGTAAGCATGAAAACCCTTGCAAATGGTTAAAAAATATTTGCACACAAAAACACCAGAGAATAAACTCTAGCTCTGATACCAACCTGATCTGAAAGGAGTGTAATAGTTTGTTGTGCTAAGTTTCCTTTCAGTATTAAAATCATGTACAATTTGTCTCCATTTGTTTGCTTAAGGGATGAGTGTTTTAACCATGAAACATAGATGAATTTGTGAATTTTAAGCATGAAAATAAGCCTAAATAACATTATACAATAGTTTATAATATAGAATAAACATCACACATAAGTTTTACATAGCAGGAATGAAGAAGCAGTTCACCCCTCCTGGTCTACATCTGCTGGTCCAGCTCCTAATGGCATGTCCCTCTTTGTCGTTATGCTAAAAATTGAAAAATATATGTGTTTAAAAGCCTCTAATGTCTGTTTTCTTTGCACCAGTGGCTCTAGAATGCTCAAATTAGTCTAGGTAGACACTTGTTTCACCCAAATTGGTCGAAAATTGACCTCCCAATGCATTTTTCCCAATATCAGCTAGAAAAGCTCCACCAAAAGTGGAGACTGCACTTAACTGTTGCTAAAAATAGAAAAACCCTAAATTTTAGGGCGCCTCCACAATTCTATCGGACAATACCATTTGTATTATCAAATGGTTTGGTCGGCGTGGTCACATGCTGACCCCCCACCTTTAACTTCGCAGCTTAATTGTTTGTATTAAACTCTGCATGTGGAGCGGAACTTAGAGTCTTAAGGGTTTTGAAAACCCATGGCATTAAAAACCATGAAACTGCACCCATGTGAATGCAATATTCCCGCCGGAGGTTATGGTTTGTAAAACTATCACATTTCAGTTTAATGTCACAGTGTTACATGTGACCACAATCATTGAAAACGTCGGAGTCTGAGTTTACTGTAATTTCCGGTATGTAGTTTTATGCTATGGTTAATGGCATGTGATCACACCTTGGGGCCGCCAGTGGTTTGGGACTGTTGGCGGTCCCCCCCCTCCGAAATGAAAAATGTTACACTTTAAGTTAATGTGACAACACCATAGGTCAAGAACTAATGTGGTAGGAGAGACGGTAAAAGACTTGGCGTGCAGGCTGGAGGTCGCAGGGTTGACCCTCCCCCCCCGACTCCACCAAAATTTTGTATAAGCCTCCAGGAGACACGTGGCAACCTATGGGCTTGCCACATGTCACCCATCTAACGATCACTTAAAGCCTGTACAACTCCATCCAACGGTCCCAAATGAAAATTCGTACAACCAAAATCAATGGCCCAGATCCATCCACGTGTCGAATTTTGATTGGCTATGAGAAAAGGAAATATTCCACAAAATATGCCACCTACTGATTGCACCTGTATGCTGACTGGGCATCCTAGTCACAAAAAATTTATATGTTTGGGAAAACGAACAGAACGTGATATCTTCCTCATGCGACATCGGTTTTTCGAACTGTTCGTGGCGCTGAAATCACAACGACGAGACCTTTCTGGTCACTCGGGTTCAGTACAATTTCAAGCACTTTCGATTTTGAGCATAACACATGATCTCCTGATCACATACTCACCTAAGAGCAGCCAGTGCAACCAGGTCTCCTTCTTCATTACATGAGTGTTATTCAAGGCATGGATCAAAGAAATGGGTGCCTTTGGGTAGTAACCAAACTCACCCAAGAGAAACCAACATAGCCAAGCTTCTTGCTGGCCCATGTCATTTATCTACAAGTGGTCGTGTAACCCCTTGCTTATGATCCTCACCCACTCATCCCAATGTGGATGATGAATGATGTTCTGCATAAACATGGTATCCTCCCTTTGTAGAATACTATCCACCTTAAACTGATGAAGAACCTTGCACTCCATGAAATGTTGAAGTGCACCTCCAATGAGATCTCTTAGTGAGACCTTATTATCATCAATGGCCTTCCAAAACCAATGAGGTTCTGGATTTTCTGTAGGTAGAAGTTTCTCTTTGAGTTGTGAGATGTTAATTGAGAAATTTTCATCTAGAAATGGGAAAAGATTTCCCATCTCAAGATTTCTACCATCTACCATATTTATCTGCATTTCTTCATGAATGAAGTTGCCATATGATTGCTCCCATAATGAATGAGTCCTCCTCTTCTCGCTACTGATCCTTAACAATGTTATAGATCTGCAAGATGATGTATATGATGTCTCAAAGCAAGGCACAATGTTGATCTAATAACCAGCCATTGTACATAGGATCATGTTCATCCCATATTCTGAAAGTCCACATGTCAACTCAAAGGGTTGAATGTAGTTTATCAATGACAAACTGGGATATTTTTTCATTTCCTCCTTGATTAGATCAAGGGTCCTTTGCACAGTGATATGTTGTTGCTTTAAATCAGCATGTTGTTCTAACCCTTGGTTATGCATTGCCCTTGATGGAATGTTCCTATAAGTTTCAATAAGAGGTACTGAAACACTATGAGATGGAAATGGATGCATACCCTGTATCAACTGAGATTTAGAAACATCTTGCAATATCACAAGAGTTTCTTCTTCCGATGTATGATCTCTCCAACTACTGGTAAGAGTGATGGCTGCTCTTCCCCAAGTGTACCAGAGCTGGAATCTACCTCCTATTTCTCATGAATCTCTTGAATCATGCATGGGAATCTATGTGTCAAGAGCTCAAGAATGTCTTTCAAAGTTGCAAGTGTCTCTTCTCCAGATGCAAGTACTTCTACAGCTGGTGGTGAATGTAGTGACTCTGTATCCAGAGTGACAAGATTGACATCCTCCTTTTTTCCCTTAGGAATTGTCTCCGTGTGACACATCTTTGGTTTTATCACATCAACCTTCTTCCTCAACTTGTGAAAGAAATCTGAATATTTAGTTACCTTTGCATGCTCCACATGACCAAACCACCAATCACCTCTTTTTCAGCCACAGGATGTGGCTTGAAAAATGCTTCTAGCTCTTTCCTCCAAGCCTTAACAGTGCTTGAAGAAGATCCATCAAATGTAGGAAAATATAATATATTGTGCCTCTTCCTTCTATTGCTACTATAGGATCCTCTTTCTGCTTTGATTTGGAAGAATTGTTGGAGAGTTAGACTCTCCTTGAATGCTCTAGACTATGCTCTGTACTCTTCAAGATACAGACTGAGAGTCTCATGAGTCTTAGGTTCTTTCCTTTCTTCATTTCTATACCATTCACCTTCTTCAGAGAAAGTGGGCCTAGTAGATCTATGATTCTCCAGTCTTCTTTGTTGCTGATAAGAAGTACTAGGAACTTCTTCATCTTGAAACCTTATTGAGGTTTCTTTCTTCCTTTCTTCCTTCATATTCTTGATATCCTTGGAGAGATCCTTCATAGTTCTCAAGGAAGATGTAGAAAAACTTAATCCCTCCATTATATTATATCTCTACCATCTGCTTCTTCTTTTGATCCAAAAGATGAAGTGTCCACAAGCTCAGCTAAAGATCATGCTCTGATACCACTGTAATATCCCAAAAGGGAGAATGCAGTAATACTAAAACAAAATAGATGAACTGCAACTAAGTAAACAATAAATATAAAGACAACATCAGAATATACAGAGAATTTGATCCTTTTTATTATGTGGATAAGATTACAGTTACAATAGTGTAAAAATAGAGGTACTCTAGTCAAAGAAGTGGCCTAGAATGACCTTGGAAACATGCTACAACTAGCACTGCGTAATTGGTGAGCTACAAGAAGAAATACTGCTGTCCCTTTTGTTGATGATGTACATATAGATGCTGCAAAGGGAAATTCAGATCTATGGAGCTCAGGAGCTCTGATGATGCCAATATTCAAGACCTGGCCAATGGGATGGCAACTCAAGATAACCCAGAAAGGATTTTCCAAATCTATGGGTTTGGAAAATCACCATCCTAGGGTTTGATCCTTTGACTGCTGGGTTATGCAGATATGAAGCTAGATCTGATCCAAAGGTGGATGAAGTGTGTTATATAAACAATATGAGATTTGAGGGCTGATCCCTCCTTCATATATCCAATCTAGAAGCTTGAGACCTTGCCTCTTCTTCCCCATCCTCAAAATGTAGCAATTGGGGATGCAGCTACTGGAAAAACTATGCTGTAAAAGACGAAGAGACTCAATTCCTGCTAAAATGTGCTACAATAAAATCCAGGCTAATAGAAATGGTGATGGAAAGGTGAGGGGATGAACCCTCATAGGATTACTAGCTGAAATGCTAGCGACTTCCTTCCTCCTCTGGATCTGCAATGATGGACTGCACAATCCTTGAAGGGAATGCTGTTGATAGGAGGTCAATAAAGTTTGGCTTGATTCCAGATATGAAATGAAGCCCTAGGAATGCTGATCTTGAAGCCCAAGGTGATAAGAATAATCCTTCACCAGTTCTCCAGCTGAAATACTGAAGACAACCTCCACCTCCCAAATTGATCTTTAGGAACTGCATAATTCCTGAAAGTATGTGTTCTGCAGAGACTGGAAATAGTGTGGCACCAATTCCTGATGATGAATGGCAGCTCAAAATAACCTTCCCAAAGTAATAACACAAGTCCCCTATGGGTAAGGGTGGGATTCTTGCTCGGGAACACCCTGTGCTGAACAACACAACAAACTTAGCTAAACAACATAAGAATGCATGGAGATGCCACCTCACAAATCCTGATCTAAACAGATCTTCAATTCATAAACTAAAGCATACCCCCAATGTTGCCTTCATCTCCTTTATATACAAAGTGAGCCTTCCAAGCCTTGGCCCACCTCTAAACTGCGTTGTTCATGTGGACATAATCCTCCATGGTTGACTGCGCTGTCTCTCCAAGTCATCCATCATGTCTACATGTGATGTGCACCCTCTCCATCATGTGTGCATTAAATGAAATAATTCCTCTATCACTTCATTATGAATGCTCTATGATCTTACATTAGATTCCCTCCATGATCTCAGTTGACTGCTTCAACCTCCATGATCTATCTCATTAATGAGACATGATCTCCACTCCATTCACATTAGTAGTTGCTCCACTACTCCATTATGTAGATATATGCTTAATTAATCCACATTCACACATGAAAAGTGGATCTTATTCATCCTTGAGGATTATGGGTGTTGGAGTGTGTTTGGTGCATGTATGTACGAAATAACACCAACTTAAGGGGTGTGGTATACCCACTTAAGTTATTGGTAACATGCAGAAAAAGAAGTGGAGTCAAGCAAGTTAGTGGAACAAGCTAGAATCATAAGCATAGTAGATAGAGAAATAGCATGCATATATAAACTAAAACTAAACTAAAAACTAAAACAAATAAACACGAGCTCCGAAAAGAGTCAAATGAAAACAATAATATGAACAATGGCTCTAGGCCCCTCTTATTGAGCGTTGGTAGTAATAAGAGTGAACCTTTACCCTCTTGCCAAAGGGCCCCTAGAACATGAGTTCTATGTCCTGATGCAAGGAATTTTTTATCCCAAGCTTGCCTCGGTGCAGTCTCCCTCTCTCTCTACTGTGTTGGACTGAACTTGTTGGATGGCCAACAATTGAGTCCCCTCTATCTTCAGCTTCGGATCACACACTACTGGTATTGCTTGGGAAATTCTAGCTAGCATAACAATGTGTTCACCCATTCTTCATCTCAGGGTGGCCTTATATAGGGGATTTCAAATACTCCCTTCCCTCTCTTGGTACATTGCAGATGGTGACCGAAGGGAGGGGTATGATTCCTTTGTATGCTCAAAATATTCCATTGTGTGCTCACTTGGTGTCTAAGGAGGTGCTGGTGGCTGTCCTTAGGTGGCTTCAAGTGAGGAATCACTTGTCCTTTGCTTTGTGTGGTCTCGAAAAGCGAAATTTTTCCATTCCTAGAATTGCGCGCATATTGGGAAAAAAAAGCGCGCAAAGGTGCTCTTCACAAAGGATTATGCGCGCAAAGAGCATTTAGGACTTGTTCAAATTTGATTTTCCTCAGACCTTAGAGTTTTTTAAATACTTTCCAGTTTTTGTAATGTCTTCCAACCCTGTAAACCCTTCTGCATGACATTAAATAATGTTATCTTTTGCTGTACAATTTTCCAGTGTTAACAATGGGTCCCTCCACCCTTTTATTTACTTAATTAATTAAGAAAATTGAGAACTCCAATATCCCAAATATCATGTGAAAATTTAGGAATATTACATCTAGGCTCATGTTCATATGTCGAAGATTTAATATTATTCCTTCTGTGTGCGATGAATCCCTTAGGGTCATAGCGCCATACATCTCCTTGTAGGAAATTCATATTCTGCAACAACCCCTTAGCTAGGGGAAGTGCATGCCTTGAGCTGATAGTAAAAGGCCCTACCGCACTTGGGAGCCTCAGAATATATCCCTTCTTTGTAGGCACAAAATGAGTTTGGTTTACACTTAGGACTTGCCTGATGAAATTGAGGGCGAAAAATCTCATGGACATGAAAAATGGTAGACAGAAAGGAGGAACTTCAGAACCATAAACCCTGATTTCTGTGTAATCCTTGAACAAATACCAATCCCCGACACAATCTATCTCACTGAACTGGATCAGCTCCTTCTGTTCAAGAAAAATGCTGGGTAGATGGTTACCATGTATAATTTCATAGCCCTAGACATGAAATTTGTGATGAATTTCGTGTACCCCCTTCCTTTGGGGTGTTGGTAGACTGAGACGTTCCATTCGAAAATGGATTTTTTAATGAAATATTGCATAGAGAACTTGTCCAGGCCTAAGCCCTCAAACTTGTTTGTGTGCGCAAACGGGAACAAATAGAACGCCAAAGAATAATACCTAAAACAACTTAAAGTTGACAGGTCTTGGAATTGAGCTTGAATAGTAGAGGCCAAGAAGGTGGGGATGTCTAATAGAATCCCAGTTTGCATCATGTGGTCTAAAAAACCTAGACAGGTGTTTGTTACCCAACCCACATTATCTAAACCTAGAATCCCTGAAATGACTGCTAGTATAGGCTGGATCATTTCGCGGAAGAGCGACATAGTGACTGTTTCAGTGGGTGGGAGAGTGGACATGTGAGATGTGATAATTAGCTCGAGGAGACCCCTTTTCTTTTCAATAGGGAGGTTTGAGAAATGGTAGTAGAGGTTGACTTCAGTGAATTCAACACACTCACGAGATGAGGGATAACACAATGCTTTCCTTATCAACTGAGGGGTGATTTCAAAAATTTTAGTCCCTTGCGTGGAAAGAAATATACCTTTCTTCTCAATGAAAGTGTCGGTGAGCCAAGCTATAAACTCAGGGAAAGGATGGATGCATGGTTGAATATGGTTGTAAAGCCCCGAATCCATGATAGTATATAGGTCCTCACCCCACCATTTGTAACCCATTAGCTCAGACCACATATTAGCTACATTGAAAGGGTATATGGTGTCACAGAAATGGGCTTGGGAGTCCATGAGTGGCTCAGGATAGGGGGGCAGCTCTGGCTTCTCGACCTTGCAGGGTTTCAGGAGTGGATTTCTTCATTTTCTTAATCATAATTTTGAAAAAGAGTAAAATAACACAACAAGGGACTTGAACAAATACCCAAGGCAGCGACGAGAGCAACATGAAGAGGGAACTACAAAAAATGCGAATTTTTACTCAGGCGCTCATCTTGGTAAAAATAAACTATAAATGGTAAGAAACAATGATCGACTGTGAAAAAAAGATGGGGATATGGTCCCTTTTACGGTAAAGTGTGGAGGTGACAACTGGAGGGCTGACTTCAAGAGGACGTCAGTAGGAGGAGACGTGGCATAAGAAGATTGGCCGACGAGAGTCGGGTGAGTGAGAGGCCACGCGCTTGACACAAGGTACCTGCTTCATACCCGGGCCACTTACCTTACCTTACTTACCTCCGCGCTACTGCACGATCTGCCGAAGGACAAGTGGTCCCCATGGCCTTTTGTCAGGTTGAAAACTTGGTGTTGGACCATGGTCTTAACCCCTCGGATCTCTCTTGATTGGTCTACGTGATTACCGACATCACTCCCTTTGGCGAGTCATTTCCACCTCTTCCTTACCGCTTGAGAGTTGTCGAAGCAGGTGATCTTCATTTTTCTATGGGTTGTGCCACTGCTTTATGGGCTACGCGACCACTGTGAGCTGCGCATATAGGGAGCTCACCACCTGGGCCATGCATACCTTCTCTTGACCTCCTTACTTGGTGACTTTCTTTCCTTAAGGCCTTATGCTTCCATATTGATTTAGGCTTGTATGTTCACAGTTCAACAAGGGGAATGTCCTACTGTATTTCTCCAGGTTGTCTTATAGGCCCACAAAGCTTTAGGTAACCTTTCAACCCAGTCTTTATGATGCAACTATAATTTTTTGGTGAGGATGACCTCAATGACTTTATTGGTGGATTATACCTTCCCATTCTCCTGTGGATGGTAAGGTGCAAATTTATGATGCATGATTTGATACTGTTCAGTAATAGTTTTGACCAATTTAGAAGTCAATTGGGTGCCTTGATCAGTTACCATTTCGTTTGGTACACCAAAATGGGTAAATATCTCTTCAAATAAGAATTCAATAAAATATTGGTCATTAGCAGAATATAATGCCTTCACTTCAACCCATTTGGTTACATAATCCATACATACCAGAATATATTTATTATTTTTGGATATAGGAGAAATTGGTCCTACAAAATATAATTCCTATTTATCAAAAAGTTCGATAACTAAATGTGATTGAAGAGGATTTTCATTTTCTAGGATAGGTTCCCCCATCCTCTGACAATAATAACTGATGGCCACATATTTCTTTGTGTCCTCAAAAATGTTGGGCCAATATTACCTCGATTGTAACACTTTATATGGAGTTCTTTTGTCGGAAAAATATCCACCAAATGCGTCATTATGGAAAGCTTTTATAATTTCTTCCATTTCATCTTTTCGTACACATATTGTATGTAATATTACTTTTTTTGGTTTCACCTTTGATAGGGTTAGGATGGACTTCCCTAGTTGGGAGCAGACAGGTCACAGGTACAGGTTGGTGCCATCAGCGGACCAAGGGGATTTTTGGTTGAGTTAATTTTCCGGAAAAATTTATAAAATATCCCAAAATGGATATTACAGTGGTATCCGAGCTGGTTATCTTGCCATCTTGAGGGTTTAATTTTCAAATCACTGAAAATTCCAAATTCAAGGGTTTTACTGCAGCGAAATTCCAGAGGAATATCGATGGTTTAATATTTTGAGGCATTATTGGAGGACATAGTTGGGTTCTTGTGTTTGTTGTTGGTTTCAAGGTTCATTAGCTTACGATATCTATAGGAAAACCTAAGTTCATTATCTTTTTAGCTATAGGTGAACCTCTAAGGCTGAGATTGAAATTTTATTTCTCGTGTGACGTGGCAGTCTCTGGGTTAGCGCAGAGGAGGAGAGTTGAGCCTAGTTGTGGAGGGAGGTCTCAACCATTTTAGCTTTGGTTGTTAAGGGAGATAGAGGAAGTGCAAGAGGGATTATGTGTTGCACATTTGGAGGGTTTTTGAGTATGTTGTTGATTATTTTGTAGACAATGTATTCAACAGCTACTGGGAGAGCGTAGGGCTTATTGTGGTCAATTTTGGAGGGTCATGATTTGGCCAAACCACTTCTGGATTTTGGTTGGATTGGCTTGAGGAGTCCAGGATTAATTTTTGAGAATTTTCTAAGCACTGGATGTGGATGTTTTGGCAAATCCATTGCATCATCTAGTGCAGAATTGCTGCCGGAGAGCATTTTATTGGGCCAAATTTATATTGCAAGGCCAAAATTATTCTTCTACGGGGAATTTATCTTGATGGGATGAAAGAAATTTTTGGGCTAAGTTTATTTGTTGGAGGCTAATTTATTTGTGCGAGCCTAGTTCATTTTCCAGAGCCAAATTTATCTATTGGGGCTGAGTTTATTTGAAGGGCCAAGTTTATCTGTCATAACTCAGTTTATTTTTCAAAGTTTTTTCAGGAGATTTATCTCATTTGATTTGGAAATTTTGTAGTGAATTTGTTGAACTGAAGTGTAGGAGTATTGTGGTACAAATTTATCTTATTTGGAGCAGTGTGCATAGTTGGGAAGAGTAGGAAACTTGCACTAAATTGGGGCATTTTGTATCTTCTGGAATCTACCCAAGATTTTTCTGGGTTTTTTGTGAAAGGAGTTTGTGGTTAAAATTTAATAACTTTTTAGGGGATATTCAGGTATCAAATCGTCGTTCTTATAGCAGGGAAAATCACTAGTTTAGCGGATTTTCACACTATTTGAGAATTTTGCGTGAGTCAAAATTAGCCCAAAACATTTCTGGGTTTTGTCCGCCATGTGTTAGCTCCCCGTAATTTGCTAGATTGATTGAGATACAAATTGACAAGGGTAACATCAAACCAAGCTTTAGAGCTCTAGGATCTAGCCCTCCTAGTCTTAGAGAGGGATATCTCAATATGTTTGTAAGGATATAGCTTGATGCTTTTAAGAGGTTGATTTGAGGCTAGATGCTAAGTGCAAGGTATTTTGATTGTTTTCTAGTTGGGTATGATACTTTGATATATTTTAGATAGGAAACATAGAATATTGTTAAGTTATTGGGCAATGGAGTCTAACAAGGTCCAGATAAGTTCATCAATGGTGTTAAGAGCATCTGCAGGGAAATTTTACTTGGTTGGTGGATCTTTTAAGGTTATAATGGATTTATGAAATGGACATTAAAGATTGAGAACAAAAAACTAATAAAGGGCTGAAACATAATCCTTTATATACTTGTAAACTGAGGGAGTTAGAAAATTGATAAGAACAACAAAAGAATCAAAGTCATAAGCAGAACCTAATCCATTTGATTTCAGACTGAAAATAGATAATTAGATAAGACAAACACTCACATAAAAACACAGAAAAGGTAAGAAACTTATCCAACTTTGAGAGCTTTTATCATCTAGAGCAGAAAAACATTTAAGATACACAAGTAACTATAACCATAGAAGGAGAGAAAACTATAAAATCCAAAGTTACAGCTATAAGGTTTCCTTAATTTTTTTTTAGCTAAGTAAAGGCAAAGAGCATGTTTTTGACAGACTTCTTTGACAAACCTAGACAAAGCTGCTTTAAAGAGATGATTCCAAGAACAAAATATTTCAGTGGCAACAATATGTAGGACAAACCATAAATCATAATTGATGCTAACTGATCTAAATTATTCAAGAAATGGACAAGATAAGAACTTGTTAGAGAGGAAATGAATGATTTCTCTAATGTATCTAAGCAGAAGAAAACATTAAGGCAGTGAAGGACAAACATATTTAGGGTGCTAATTAGAAAACATTTATTAATCTAAATTCTTTGTCCTACTACAACATAGCGAGATGGAAAACATAATGGAAAACTATAAAACATAAACAAAGAAAACTTCACCATCAACCAAGCCTATGGATCCTGCAAGCAATCCTTCTCCATCAACAAGAAATTCAAATCAAGCATGAGTTCCAAGACATCTATTTCTCTTCAAAGAGCTGCAAAGGACTATGTATTATTCCAACATTAGTCATCAAAATCCAACATTTACAATCAGTTCCAATGCAGTATTTATACTACAAATGAGGAGGTGGAACTGTGCTAGGGTTCAAAATGTTATTAATGACAGAGTAAATACGTTCCTAGCCTTGAAAACCATGCAAGGCCTAAGGTAGGAACATGTGTGCAACTAATTCTCTGTTAATAACTCTGTCTTAATTTCTGAGATAAAGATAGGTGGAAAATATTGAATTTAAGGCTTTATCTTATCTTTACAATAATTGTCCTGACAGTTTAAAATATCTTCTTTAGTGTGATAACTGTCAATTTTCCCCTTAGGACATAAAGCAGGCCATAGGTGGCAGTTTGATTTATCAAGGGAATAACTACTCTATGTAGATTTATCCGAGGCTATCTTTAGGCCTAAGTTTCATTAATTTCATCAATAAACCACGTCTTTTAGGCCTTTTAGTCTTGATCCATTTTTATTTAATTTTCTTCACTGTCTTTCTTTGTTTCTATTAAACAACTGCTTTATTCATTAATCCTTTATGACTTTGAATTTTTTATTTTCTTCTTCAATCACTTTTTGAAGGCCTAATCCTTTTAATTCATCTTTGATCTTGGATTATCTCTCAAAAAACTTTCTGTTGTTCATGCCTTCATTGATGCTTTGTTGCATTTGTCCTGTATGTGTAGGGAGGGTTTCTTTATGCGCTGGAGGTTTTCATAACCCATCGAGGGTTTGAACCTTTATACAACCCATTTGGCTCTTTAATGTTCCTTATGGATCGTCATCCAGAGGATATTCCGATCATTTGTAATGCCTCTATGGGAATCACCGCCGTTAAATCTGCAATAATCAAAACACAAAAATTAATTCAAAAACCTACGTTCATTGGCTAAATTGCATTTTAGAGTTTCGGGATGGGTTTGAGAGCGATTGCGGAGGTGGAGGATAGTGTGCAGAGGAGGGATTTCATAGGGAAGAGGTTCCATGGAAAAAACCGCGAAAACAGGGTTTAAAAATGGATTATGGCGCGAAATGGGGATAAGTGGCTTCGGGAATACCATCGGCGGTTTTCGCGCTACCGATGGGTGGTAAGTGGTTTATCACGAAATGAACACGATTCCATACAAGGTGCGACACCTGTCCACCCCAATACCGCCCATTTCACATAGATTTGGGTCATTAAACCTTGACACTAAAATCCACATGAAATCGAACGTGGGTCGTTGGATCTGCGGGTGGTAGATCTACGGCCACAGGGGAGTGCGATAGTGGAAGATGTGCAGGCGAGGAGGTAGTGGAGGCCAGGTGGCATACGAAGATTGGGAGATGGTTTCGTTGGTGGAAGGTGGGGCCGACAAGTGACGTTGGTTATTTTTTCACAGAGCAAGCTGGTTGGGAGATGGGAGGAGAAGCGGGGTTAAATGACGGTCGTCGGATCACGCAGATCGACGGTCGAGGATGCGTCAGAGAAATGTTATGGAGCAGAAAGGTTGGGAGATGGGAGGAGAGGGGGGAGAACGACCGCTGTTGGATCTAGGCCTAGGGACTTTGATCAATGATGAATATCATTCGAGGAAAAAGTGAAGTAGGGTAAGGGAAAAGGCGGGGAGATGCGGTGGGTTTAAATGTGGGTCGTTGGATTGCGCAAATTGACGGTTGGGAATTTCTCGATAAAACAATAGAGTAGGAAAAGGAAAAAAGGAAGGGGGGCTTAAGGAAAGGGGCTGCGGCATGGTCCTATGGAAAAGTAAGGGGACTGGGAGCCAGGGACAAAGGGGCTGAGGGTTTAGCCCATGGTCAGGCCCTCGGGTTATATGAGCAAAATGGGGCGGGGGCTTATGAAGGAGAGGTGCTTTAGAAGAAAAAGAGCGGGGAAGTGTTTTATGAAGAAAGGAAAGGGCTGAGGGCTAAGGTGAAGGGTTTTAGGGATAGCAGGAGGTCGCGGGCCTCGGGTCATATGAGAAGAGGGGTTGGGGCCTAAACAAAAAGGGGGCTTAAAACCTTATGGGTAAAAATAGGCGGATAAATAAGCCTAAAAAGGGTTTTTAAGATTTTTAAGGCTTCCGATAAGGGTAAAGAGGGTTTTTTTGAACCAAAAAGGGGTTTTTGTGTTTTAAGAGGTTTTATTTTATGAAATGAAGGGTAAAGAAGGGAAAATGGGGGGTTTTTAAACCAAACAAAAGGTGTTCTTATAAGGTTTAGAGGCCTTTATGGAAAATGAAGGGTAAATAAAAAAAGAAGAAAACCTTTTTTGCAGGGGGAAAATGACTGCTTAGATAAGTGAAAAATGGAGGGATTTTGGAGGAAATTATGAAGGTGAAAAGATGGAGAAAATGGCTGAAAAAAACTTCTTCTTCTTTTTTTCTTTTATAATAGCAGGGTGATCTTTTAGAGGGCATAGATGAAGATTTTGGTGAACTGGTAGACTTAGAAGGATGAAGGCAGTGAGATTTCTAGAACTCATATTGCTTCTTTGAAATATTATTTCTAGAAATATAGGATTGGCAATTTAGTCATATTTGGATATCATCAAAATTAAGGATGACTAACAGTGGCTCCACTTGGGGAGGAAAACTGTCCTTTTAGGTTTCCAGAACCTTAGTTTATCAATCTCTAGCTTTCAGTAGACCAATGTCTTATCCATTGGGCAGAATTTCTTCCTTTCTCTGTTGGTTCTCTTTGGATTTGAAAAACATTTCAGCATATGACATTCTTCAAAGCAGCGTCATTGCCTACCCAATCCTACTTGTCCTAGCATTTTTTCTTCAATAAGGTGCATTTGGAATTGCAAACCCTTCTACATCAACATTTTATTTTATTTTTAAAATAGGAAAAAATAATCTAAATCTATCCTTATTTCTTCCGAGAGTCCATATTAAACAGTTGAACTCATTGTTTCTCTATACTACTATCTATCAAGAATAAGCTGTTTGACAGATCTGCATTCTCTATATTCTAAAACAAAAATTTAAAACATAGCTAAATTAGGATTAAGAAGTCTGATTTGATATGGTTTCTATGGCTTTATGTACAAGCTACAGATAGACTTTATTTGTAGAAAAATAAAACAAAATTGTGAAGGCTTAAGATCTGAAGATTATAAACATCCTTCTATTCTTTTTCCAGCTCTGGTTTTGATCTATTTAGAGTTATCTTTTTCTTTCTTTTCTTTGATTAAGATTTTGAGCATGTTTGAACCATTCTTTCTTCTATCCTAATCTATTCTACTGATAATCCAAGATTAAACTATTTGGAAAATATTCTTCACTAACCTATCAGCATGAAATTCAAATTTACTCAATCATGTTTAGGCTGTATGATTGAATAATTACAAGTAGTGGCATTTGAGCTTGCACACTTTCAGAAATTTTGCATAAGAGTAAATTAGAAAGATAAGGCCATGATTTGTCTTTTGTGAGGCATTTTTATCTATATTTTGGTTCTGTTTTGAGCATGTGGAACCAATTTCTTCATATTCTCCTAATCTACTCTTCTTGACAAGTTGAGTATGAAATAATCTTATCAATCAATGTTTCTACTAACTTATCAACATAAATTTAAAGCATGTTCAACCATGATTAGGCTAGATGATTGAACAATATATCCCTTTGAATCAGTAGTGACATTTAGACTAGCTCACTTTCAGAAATTATCTTTTTTGGGTATGGGGTTGTACCTTTTCTTCTAATTGCCCTCTTTTTCCTTTTTCTATTGTTTTTGTGTTTTTCTTTTTCAAATTTAAAAAGCAATGTTATATACAATGAAAAAGTTTTGAAACTAATATTCTTGGCAGAAATAGTGCTTGAGCATCCTACCATTGACAGGACCTCCAAATATATCTTCTCCATTCAATTCTTGCAGGAAGAATGCATTTTGACCTCTGATAGAATGAATGATGTAGGGCCCTTTCCATAGATTCTCAAATTTTCCATGTCTTCTCTTTTCTTCCCTTCTAGAATCCCACTTTAGAACTACATTTCTAAGTTGGAAATAATTTTCTTTAGTCCTCTTGTAAAATAACTTCGTGATGCTTTCTTGGACTGTTTGTGTTCTCTTATATACTTCCTCTCTGGACTACCGTAAATGAATAGTCTAGATAATTCTTCTCTGCATATCATTCTCTTCAGTTTGTGCTTCTTGAAGAAGTTTCATGACTGGAACTCCTTAGGATGTTGGGAAGACTGCATCCATACCATAAAATAGCTGATAGGAAGACATATTTATTGATTTTTTGGTGGTTAATCTATCAGCCCATAAAGCATGAATAAGCTTACTATGTCATGATTTCTCATTCTGCTCCAATAGTTTTTTGATAATATTGACAAGGATTTTGTTGGAGGATTCAACTAATCCATTCTCTTGGGGATAGTAGGCAGTAGAATGACCCAATGTGATATGATATTTATAGTGGAAGTCAACCGTTTTTTTAGACTTGAAAGCAATAGCATTATCTATGATAATTTTTCTAGGACAACCAAATCTGGATAGTATGTTAGTTTCAAGGAACTTGATAATGACAGAGTCAGTAGCATTCCTAGAAGGTATGGCTTCTATCCACTTGGTAAAATAATCAGTGGCAATGAGGATCCACTTATGTTGGGCTGAAGAAGTGGGTGAATTTACCCAATGAAGTCCAAACCCCATTGTTGAAAGGGAGCCTCAAAACTGATAGGTTGCAAAGGTAGTGGTAAGAGTTTTCTCCTGCCATCAAAGATTTGGCACTTTTGGAAGGACATGACTAACTTAAGGGTGTCTGGGAAGAGGGTGGGCCAATAGTATCCAGCCTAGAGGATCTTTTTTCTTGTGGTCTTCTAGTTAAGATGTCCTCCACATTCTCCCTCGTGTAGCTCATGCATGATTTTTTCTGCATCAACCTCAAGTAAACATTTAAGAAATATTCCAACAACATTTTTCCAATACAAAACTCCATCTAATATACAATAATTTAAAGCCTTCTTTTTGAAAAATCTAGCTTTTGTTTTTGACAAAGAAGGAGGAGCATTCAGATAAAGCAACACATATATGATGTCAACATACCAAGGAGAGTTCATGAATGTTTCTTCGATGAATGGTGCTGTGCATTCTTCTATCTCTTCCAAAATATCAACCATGTTCATATCTAAAGCTTGGAAGTTTGACTCAACCATGAGTTTTTCTAATCCCTGCCCTTTGATGAGTTTGGTGGGCCTGATCTCTAAGTCATATTCTAAAATGGTAGAAATCCACTTGCCTCTTTTACCATCAGGGTCCTTATTAAGTATATCTTGACAACCGTGTTTGGGACAAAGGCTATGATATGTGAATGCAAAATATAAACTCTAAAATCCTTCAAAGCTTTGATTAAGGCAAAGGCTTGTTTGTCCATAATGTTATACTTTAGGGGGGCATCCCTTAAGGCTTTTCTGAAGAAATCTATGGGCTGCTCTTGCCCTATGATGTTCTTTTGCAACAATAATGTTGCCACAGTATGTTCAGAGGCAAAGGAGAAAATGTAAAATTCCTTGGTGAAGTCAGGGCTGATTAAGACTGGTGTTTGTGTGAGTGCTTGTTTTACCAGCTCAAAAGATTGTTTTGCTTCCATATTCCACTTCACTTCTACTTCCTTTTTCAACATATTAGTGATATTTCTTAGGAGCTCAGCAAGATTAGGGATGAATCTTCTTAGGAATTTAATCTTTCCAATGAAAGATTTCAACTCTTTAATGTTCCTAGGATGGCTGATTTTCAGTATGCCATCAATCCTTTTAGGGTCTACTTTGATTCCCTCTTTAGAAATTATGTGGCCAAGAAGTTTTCCTTCTTGGAGACCAAAGAATGTCTTTTTGGGATTAAAAAATAAGCCATATTTCCTACATTTCTCAAGAGCTTTTCTCAAGTGGACTAAGTGCTCCTCATCAGTCTTAGAGTAGACAGTGATGTCATCAAGGTATATGAGTATGAAGTAACCTATGTCTTATGAAAAATATATGTCCATTTCCCTTTGGAAATTAGCCCCTGCATTCATTAAACTGAATGGCATTTTAACATACATGAACGTACCTCAAGGTGTAGTGAAAGCAGTTTTAAGTTGGTCACTTGGAAAAACTAGAACTTGGTTATAACCTGAGAAGCCATCTAGCAATGAGATTCTTTGTGAACCAACTACCTTTTGGAGTATGTGATCCATCTTAGGCAAGGGTTAATTATCTTTCAAGGAGGCTTTGTTCAAATTTCTAAAGTCAATACAAAGCCTAATTTCCCTGGTCTTCTTCCTAACTAACACAAGGTTGGACACCCATTCTGAGTACCGGACAAGGACTATGATCCCAACATCGTACATATTTTTTTATTTCTTTCTCAACTGAGGGTAACAAGAGGGGGTTTATTCTTCTCAACTTTTGTTTAAATGGTTTCTGATTTTCTTTGAGAGGAATTTTATGTTGGATAATTTTGGTGTCATAGGATTTCAAGTCTTCACACCCCCAAGAAAACACATCTTTAAATTATTTAAAAAGCTCAATGTACTTTTGTTTTGTGTGAGATGGGAGAGTTTTGGACAACTTGATTATTTTGTGCTCTTTCATCCCTCCAATGTTAAACTCTTCTACATTTGTTTCAGTGGGTTCCATCTTGGGTTTTTTAGCTACATCATTAAAATCAAACAACTCTTTTAGTGGTGTAAGGCCTCTTGGCAAGGTGTCATATTTGTACTGCAGAATTTCAAGTTTTCTTTGATCTGATTTATCAAATACTTTTGCAACACAAGGGTTTTGAATGTGGTTTATATCATCATCAAAGGGCAGCTCTGTTTTGGGTGTTTCTTTTTCAGCATATTTATTTCTTTGAAATCTCAAACTTTGTTTTGTGCTTGCAAAGTCATTTCTGGATTGCAGAAAATCATTTTTTTGGTCATCATTGTCAAACACTTGCTAATGGTTCAAGTTGTCTGGTACAGTAGGCCTGTTCTTTATTTTGATGAGGCATTGATTATTTTCATAAGGTAAAGCAATTGCTGGCAGCAAAGGCAAGCACATTGGCAAGGCAGTTTTGGGCCCTAGGGATGAAAGTGAGCTCATATTTCTCAAATGTTTTGAGAAGGTCTAGGGAAACATTTCTATATTCCCTTAACCTAGGGTTCTTGGCTGAATATTCTCCCTTAATTTGATTGATGCTTAGTTCAGAATCTCCTTGGATCAATATTTTCTTGGCTTTGAGATTTTTAAGTAAGTATAGACCAATAAGGAGAGCCTCATACTCTGCAACAATATTGGTGCATTGAAAATCTAACCTATAGGATTTGCCTTCATTTTTGTTGTGGATCCAAACACCAGACCCTGATCCGGACTTACCATAAGAACCATCAAAGCTCATGTGCCAAAGGGTGTCAATTTCAGTTTTCTCAATGTTCTGTACTTCGGGGCTGCTAGAGTTTTGGGAGTCATTTTCTTGATTAGAGAGTTGGTTTGATTGTTCTGGGGAACTTAGTTCTCTCTCATTGTCATTCACTTGTTCACTTATGTCATTTTAATTGTACAAGATGAAGGAGTCGAGGTCTGAGTGAATGGAATGGCCTATCTATGTTACTCACCATATATTTCATGTGGGATTCCCGATACAATATTCTTGTTTGATTGAAGACTGGGATGGTGGCATAGGTCATGTCCATTTGAAGGATGCCCTGGAGTTTGGCCCCCCATGATCTAGATAAAAGCATGCCATACTTTGGGGGAATGTCAGCCACAACTATATCCATGACTAGACTCTTAGCAGGGATTTGTGCCAGATTGACACACAGATCCTTGATTAGGCCCAGACACTTAACCCTACTGGAATCAAAAGAATACAAGTCTTTGTATAGCTTTGTGTTTTCTAGGCCCAATCTCTCCATCACAACCTTTGGCATGATATTGTGTGAGGCACCGTAGTCTAGCATAGCATTATGCAAAAAATTTTCATGTATGTTCAGACTTACATAGAAAGGAGGGACTGCCCCTCCTTGCTATCTTCCCTCTACTTCAGGACCAAACAACAATTCTGGTTTATCATCAACTAAGTTTAGGGTATCAGTATCCTTGCCTATGTTTAACACTTTGAAAATTTGGGATCTATATACCTCTTGGGTTACCAATTCAGTGAGGGGTATAGTTATTTTGATTTTGGAAATATCCGCCTCAAAACTGAAAGGTGTAGGTGTCTTTATTGCATTTACATCAGTTTTATCAGCCATGAAATTTTCTATAATTTTAATTTGTTGATTCTGATTTGATGGTTTGGGCAGTAAGGTTTTTTCAGGGCCACTATTTGAAGTACTAGGGCAATTTGAATCATTACTAGGCTGGCTAGTCTTTTGCTTGTTTAGTTCAGTCTTCTTAGCTATAGTATTTGTGTTTTTTGTTGTCTTTTTAGGGATAGGCTCAGAAGTTTTTCTAACAATAGTTTTTGGCTGATCTATTTTAGGAACATTTTGACTCTTCTTGCTTTTAAGGTTATACTACCTACAGAATTCCATTATGGAATTCTCAAATCCTAATCTATAGTCTTTGGAATCTTCATATGATTTCTCATTTGGTTTTGAAGAAAAAATCCTTTGTTCTTCTTCAATAACGAATGTGTTATCCTCATCATCCGAACGTATGAAATTTACATGGTCTTCTTCCAACTTCTCATGCTCTCTTTCTTCTTCATCTACATAGTTGTCTTGGAAAGGGGGTTTGATTTTTTGGTCACTCTCTCTTTGTCTGATTTGAGGAGGGTCTCTTTTAAAATTCTGGTTTCTATTTCTATTTTGAAGATTGGCTTGATTTTCCCTAAGTGGTATTCTCTCAGTCAAACTGAATTTTTCCATCATCCTCTCCATTGTCTTAACTATGGAGTCAAGTTTGGTTTCGGAAGAGGAGGGTGCAAGTTTTGTGTCATCTCTATAAGTCACCCTTTTTTCTGATCTCACCCTAGCCCTTTTCTCAATCAAATTGTTCTCTACACTTACAACCCCCTTTTACATGTCTTCTAGAGTTTGGTAATCTCTCTCCCTAAGTTGGTAGGCCATATCATCATCAAAGCCTTCGAGATATTTTACTAAGGCCAAGCCTTGGGGAGGTTTCATGTGAGGTGGGAGGGCATTGTAAACAATGTTAAACCTAGTGGAGTAGTCATGAACACTTTCTCCCAGATTTCCCTTAAGATTTTTATATTCGGACAGAATTTGGAGGGGGTTCTTCTTGATTTCCCATTTGTTCACAAAGGTTTGGTATAGAGTAGGGAGATCGGGAATGCTATTGGGAGGTAAGTATTTAAACCATTTCTTGGGTTCTCCCCCTAGGCTCTGAGCAAAAATCCTCATTTTTATGGTTTCTTCTTCTATCTCCATATAGTCAAAAGCATCATTAATTCTATCTACATGTTTTTGAGCAGTAATGGATTCAGTCCCTAAGAAGTGAGGGATTTTGGACTGATAGTCATTTGGAAAAGGTAATAGTGGTTGTTGTAGAGCCAGTGGAGCATACCAGGCTTCCATGATGGGAAGGAAATGAAACAAAGGCTAATTTACAAGGGGAGGATTTGTGAGAGGTGGAGGAGGATGGAGTGAGGTGGTTTGCACACTGGTAGTATGGATGGGTGTAGCTGAGGTACTTGGACCGGAAGACTGATTCTGAGTAGATTTGAGATGAAAATAGCTGAAGTGATGTAGAAGTTGAAAATTAGGTGGAGTGGAAGGAGAAGCTTCTCTACTGGAGCTTTGCTGCAAATATATGGGCTCAAAGTCAGCTTGGTCAACCCTACTTTGTGACTTGGTCCTAAATAGGTTCTTGGTATCGTGCAAATCAAACTGAGGATCTTCTGAAACTGTAAGGTGTTCCGGTGCAGAACTTGCTCTATGGATGATCCTAACAGTGAGTGAGCTTCCAGCTTTAGGATTTTGCCACAAAATCTTTTCTGGGTTATCAACTACGGTAGGAGGATTTGGGTCTAGGTGTGATCTGGTATGGATCCTTCGTGAAGCTAGATCTCTTTATTCACACAAGGTATAACTAGGCCTTAAAAACTATTTTGGACCGATTTGACATAATCCTAGAACAACCTATGGGACTAGTGGGATGAGGAAGGCCTACTGGAGGCTAGTGGAGTCGCCAAGTGGGTGTTTTTTGAAATTTTGAAGATATGTATACAATGGTCCACCACCAAATTCTTGATAAAAAATCAATCTAGGGAGTACTTTTGGGTTTTTAGTTTCTTTATGCAGCCTTAAGGTTAATGAGTATCCCCTAACTAAGTCATTATCTTGCTAGGATGATGAAGTAATTAGTTTCTACTCTGGCTATGGGTTGGTTTTTAAGTCAAACTAGGGATGTATATGAATCTATAAGAGTTTGTCAGGCTAGTATGAACTCGGTCCCACCGTGATCACCACTATGTTAGCTCCCCGTAATTTGATAGATTGATTGAGATACAAATTGACAAGGGTAACATCAAACCAAGCTTTAGAGCTCTAGGATCTAGCCCTCCTAGTCTCAGATAGGGATCTCTCAATATGTTTGTAATGATATATCTTGATGCTTTTAAGAGATTGATTTTAGGCTAGATGTTAAGTGCAAGGTATTTTGATTGTTTTTTGGTTGGGTATGATACTTTGATAGATTTTAGATAGGAAACATGGAAGATTGTTAAATTATTGGGCAATGGAGTCTAACAAGGTCCAGATAAGTTCATCAATGGTGTTAAGAGCATTTGCAGGGAAAGTTTACTTGGTTGGTGGATCTTTTAAGGTTATAATGGATTTATGAAATGGACATTAAATATTGAGAACAAAAAACTAATAAAGGGATGAAACAGAATCCTTTATATACTTGTAAACTAAGGGAGTTATAAAATTGATAAGAACAACAAGAGAATCAAAGTCATAAGCAGAACCAAATCCATTTGATTTCAGACTGAAAATAGATAATTAACTAAGACAAACATTCAGATAAAAACACAGAAAAGGTAAGAAAATTATCCAACTTTGAGAGCTTTTATCATCTAGAGAAGAAAAACATTTAAGATACACAAGTAACTATAACCATAGAAGGAGAGAAAACTCTAAAATCCAAAGTTACAGCTATAAGGTTTCCTTAAAACAAATTTATCTAAGTAAAGGAAAAGATCATGTTTTTGACAGACTTCTTTGACAAACCTAGACAAAGCTGCTTTAAAGAGATGATTCCAAGAACATAATATTTCAGTGGCAACAATATGCAGGACTAACCATAAATCATAATTGATGCTAACTGATCTAAATTATTCAAGAAATGGACAAGCTAAGAACTTTTTAGAGAGAAAATGAATGATTTCTCTAATGTATCTAAGCAGAAGAAAACATTAAGGAAGTGAAGGAAAAATAGATTTAAGGTGCTGTTAGAAAACATTTCTTAATCTAAATTCTTTGTCCTACTGCAACATAGCAAGATGGAAAACATAATGGAAAAATAGAAAACATAAACAAAGAAAACTTCACCATCAACCAAGCCTATGGATCCTGCAAGCAATCCTTCTCCATCAACAAGTAAATCAGATCAAGCATGAGTTCCAAGACATCAATTTCTCTTCAAAGAGATTCAAAGGACTATGTATTATTCCAGCATCAGTCATCAAAATCCAACATTTACAATGAGTTCCAATGCAGTATTTATACTACAAATGAGGAGGTGGAACTGTTCTATGGTTCAAAATTTTATTAATGACAGAGTAAATACATTCCTAGCCTTGAAAACCATGCAATCCCTAAGGTAGGAACATGTGTGCAACTACTTCTCTATTAATAACTCTGTCTTAATTTCTGAGATAGGTGGAAAAGTTTGACTTTAAGGCTTTATCTTATCTTTACAATAACTGTCCTGACAGTTTAAAATATCTTCATTAGTGTGATAACTGTCAATTTTCCCCTTAGGACATAAAGCAGGCCATAGGTGGCAGTTTGATTTATCAAGGGAATAACTGCTCTGTGTTGATTTATCTAAGGCTATCTTTAGGCCTAAGTTTCATTAATTTCATCAATAAACCAGGTCTTTTAGGCCTTTTAGTCTTGATCTGTTTTTAATTAATTTTCTTCACTGTCTTTCTTTGTTTCTATTAAACAACTGCTTTATTCATTAATCCTTTATGCCTTTGAATTTTTGATTTTCACCTTCGATCACTGTTTGAAGGCCTAATCCTTTTAATTCATCTTTGATCTCGGATTAGCTCTCAAAAAACTTTCTGTTGTTCATGCCTTCATTGATGCTTTGTTGCATTTGTCCTGTATGTGCAGGGAGGGTTTCTTTATGCGCTGGAGGTTTTCATAACCTGTCGAGGGTTTGAACCTTTATACAACCCCTTTGGCTCTTTAATGTAACTTTTTCCTTATGAATCGTCATCCAGAGGATATTCCGATCATTTGTAATGCCTCTGTGGGAATCACCACCATTAAATTTGCAACAATCAAAACACAAAAATTAATTCAAAAACCTGCGTTCTTTGGCTAAATTGCATTTCAGAGTTTCGGGATGGGTTTGAGAGCGATTGCAGAGGTGGAGGATAGTGCGAAGAGGAGGGATTTCATAGGGAAAAGGTTCCATGGCAAAAATCACGAAAACAGGGTTTAAAAATGGATTATGGCGCGAAATGGGGATAAGTGGTTTCGGGAATACCACCGATGGTTTTTGCACTGCCGATGGGTGGTAAGTGGTTTATCGCGAAACAAACGTGATTCCATATAGGGTGTGACACCTGTCCACCCAAATACTACCCATTTCGCATAGATTTGGGTTGTTAAACCTTGACACCAAAATCCACGTGAAATCGAACGTGGGTCGTTGGATCTGCGGGTGGTAGATATATTGCCATAGGGGAGCGCGATAGTGGAAGTTGCATGGGTGAGGAGGTAGTGGAGGCCTAGTGGTAGACGAAGATTGGGAGATGGTTTCATTTGTGGAAGGTGGGGCCAAGGGGTGACGCTGGATATTTTGTTGTGGAGCGGGCTGGTTGGGAGATGGGAGGAGAAGCGGGGTTAAATGAGGGCCGTCGGATCACGCAGATTGATGGTCGAGGACACGTCGGAGAAATTTTATGGAGCGGAAAGGTTGGGAGACGGGAGGAGAGGGGGGACGAATGACTGCCGTTGGATCTAGGCCTAGGGCCTTTGATCAATGGTGAATATCATTCGAGGAAAAGGTGAAGCAGGGTAAGGGAAAAGGCGGGGAGATGCGGTGGGTTTAAATGTGGGCCGTTGGATCGCGCAGATCGACGGTTGAGAATGTCCTGATAAAAAAACAAAGCAGGAAAAAGAAAAAATGAAGGGGGGGTTAAGGAAATGGGTTGGGGCATGGTCCTTTGGAAAAGAAAGGGGACCGGGAGCCAGGGACAAATGGGCTGAGGGTTTAGCCCATAATCGGGTCCTCGGGTTATATGAACAAAATGGGGTGGGGGCTTATGAAGGAGAGGTGCTTTAGAAGAAAAAGAGTGGGGAAGTGTTTTATGAAGAAAGGAAAGGGTCAAGGGCTAAGGTGAAGGGTTTTAGGGATAGCGAGAGGTCTCGGGCCTCAGGTCATATGAGAAGAGGTGTTGGGGCCTAAGCAAAAATGGGGCTTAAAACCTTATGGGTAAAAATAGGCGGATTAATAATCCTAAAATGGGTTTTTAAGATTTTTAAGACTTTTGATAAGGGTGAAGAGGGTTTTTTTGAACCAAAAAGGGATTTTTGTGATTTAAGAGGTTTTCTTTTATGAAATGAAGGGTAAAGAAGGGAAAATGGGGGGTTTTAAAACCAAACAAAAGGTGTTCCTATAAGGTTTAGAGGCTTTTATGGAAAATTAAGGGTAAATAACAAAGGAAGAAAACTTTTTTTGCAGGGGGAAAATGAATATTTAGATAAGTGAAAAAAGGAGGGATTTTGCAGGAAATTATGAAGGCGAAAAGATGGAGAAAATGGCTGAAAACATGTTTTTTTTTTTTTTTAATAACAGCAGGGTGATCTTTTAGAGGGAATAGATGAAGATTTTGGTGAACTGGTAGAATTAGAATGATGAAGGCAGTGGGATTTCTAGAACTCATAATGCTTCTTTGAAATATTATTTCTAGAAATATAGGATTGGAAATTTAGTCATCTTTGGATATCATCAAAACTATGGATGACTAACACCATGGATCAAAGAGTTGGATCCTAATTTTGAAGATTTTTTTGGGGAATTTGGGTGCCCTTGTTTGCTCCCCGTAATTTCAGCAGATTGGCAAGACTAAACTTGCAGGGAGAACACTTGAACCACTTTGGGATTCTAGGATCTAGCCCTCCTGAATCCAGAGAGAGATCTCTCTATAAGTGCAAATATTGATTTATCTTTAAGGCTTTTAGGTGTGATATTAGGCTAGTTATGAAGAACAAAGTTTTTGTTTGTTTTGGTTGGGCAAAGATATGTGAAGGTAAAGGAAGTCTAAATGAAGGGTGAAGGTGTATGCAAGTGAAGGAATTATTCAGCTAACAAGATAAGCGAGAAGTAGGTTCAATCCATTGGGCTATGGAGTCATAATAGGATTTAATTGAGACAACAAGGTTCAAGAGTGGTCCATGGGGAAAGTCATCGATGTCAAAGGATCTCTTTAAGTTTATTTTATGGAATGAAAACAATAAGAAATGAAGATTAAAAAGATGAAGAACAAAGAGCAGCCTAAGATCAAGTAAGTACTTTGAAACTATCCTGCTTTTGGCATGCACTTGAGAAAAACATAAAAGTAATCTAAGATCAGGTAAGTACTTTGAAACTAGCCTACTTTTGATGCACTTTCAATAGAAAACATTTAAAACACAAAATAGAATAGCTTAGGATCAAGTAAGGACTTTGAACCTATCCTGCTTTCAACATATTCAAAGGGAAACTTTTCAAAGCAACTGTTGGAGAAGAGACTAGAGGACAAGGCTAACCATAGACTTCCCTAGTTCAACTCTACTTAGCATAAACTGAAAATAACATTCAAGAACAATGTTTGAAGTTTAGAAAGTAAGACGTGGGAACACCAACATTCCTTAACTGCTTGGACTGTATTAAATCATTCTCAAATACACAATTGGAGGAAAACATAAAGATAAAGCTTATCAGTGAGAGTAGGGTACTTGTGACAGTAAATCCTAGCTCTATATTTTCTGTCCTTTATCAGAGAAAGTGGACAGAATGGAAACAAAAAAGAAAATAACAATTTACAATAAGAAACACATCACCGTTGACATAGACCAGGATCCCATAAATCAACTTGTATTTGATGTTCAAACCAATTACAATCATCAAGTCCAGTGGTTATCTACAGCTTCAAACTTCTCATCTCAACTCAGGTATCTTCAATTACAAACAGAGCTTACAGAAGCTTCATAAAGCTATTTACAGGCAACAGATATGTAGTGACCAACCTTTATCTCATCTTCTATAGAAGTATTTATAGAAGAAATAGGAGGTGGGATGAAAGAAAAGATCTTTAAGTTCAATTAATACAAGTTAATGCTTCTCGGCCTTTGAGGGGCTCAATGGAGAATTTTTCCTGATATTTCTCTGTATTAATTAGTTTACATTAAGTATTTAGCTGCTTAGTATATTTTTTTGACTTTAAAACTCTTTAAGCAGGCTGGCAATAACTCTACTGACAGTTTGTAATTTGTTCTTTCTTTGGTAATAATTGTTCAGGTGTCTTTAAGAAAATATCTTTGAATAGGCAATAACTATTCCTTCTTTGACTGCTTTGAGGCTACAGGTGTCTTTTGGTAGCTGGAGAGGATTCAATTAGCCTCTGATGTGTCAATGTAGGCTTATCAGACTGATATATCTAATCTTTCTTCCCTAAAATACCGTTAATTTTCTTTAATCCTATGGCATAGGCTTAATTAGGCCTAATTTCTGTCTTCTGGTCTTCATACTATCTTCAACTGTGGATTAGGCCTTCGATTAATCAAATTTATGCCTTAATCCTTCAAAACTGTGTTAACAATCCTTAATTCTTCATCTCTGCTATGATTTTATCATTTAACACTGATACTCTTTGTTTGATTACTGTTTGCTGTGTTTTGTTGCTGCGCAGGCGTTACAGAGGGTTTTATAATGTCACTAGTGTTCATGAGGCACTGGTAAATCACGATGTGAAACCCTGCAGAATGATCCTCATTAAAAGTGGCTTGAGGGATCGTCATCCCCGACCTTCAATTTTATTTTAAAACAATGGAAAAACCATTAAAACCTGCACAAACAAACGAAATTATAAAAAATCCCACGGGGTAAGGTTTAAACTGCTTCAGAGGTTTAGGTTAGATCGTGACTGTTGGATGAAAGTCATCAACGACGAGGATTGCTCGCTGGGGTTAGATGGGGAGGCGGTTGGATAAACGATGAGGAGATTAAGTCTGGGCCGTTAGATCAGATTGATCAATGGCTAAGATTAATTGGGTTTTTATAGTGTAGAGTGGGCAGCAAAATAATGAAAATGGAGGAAAATATAATGAAAAGGGACAAAAAACTTTTGGCGGAGGAGAAATGGGTTTAATGAAATTTGGGGTTGTAGAAAGATTATGGGCCGTTGGATTAAACTAACCAACAGAGATGAATGGCGGAGATTCGTTGATGAAGTCCTTTGGAAGAATGGTGGAGGGCGATGGTCTAAATGGAGAGATTAAATTGGGATCATTAGATCTCAGAAATCAACAACGGATATTTAACATAAGAAAAAGTAATGCAAATGGGAAAAGTGATTTTGGCTGTAAAAACCACTGGTGTCACGCTGCTCAAAAGCGGTTTGAGAATTTCTCCAAAAAAATGTGATATGGTTCTCTGGCCGACACGTGTCCTTTAGAAACCTCCCATATTGCGTAATTTTTAGGAATTATCGTTTGGGCTTAAAATCACGTGATATGGAGTCTTAGCCGTCGGATCAAAGGTGGAGAGATCTGACAGTGGAGATGAGAGCGCGATAAGGAAAGTTGCGTGGGCAGGGTCAAGGTGGTTTTGATCTCGACCGTCGAATCATAGGAATGGACGGTCAGGATTGATCGATGGGGGAGGTAGGTCCCAAAGGAGTTGGGCCTACCGGGTTACATCTAGACCGTTAGATCTTCAGAATGAATGGCTCAGATTTGATCTTAGGGTAAATGAAACAGACTATGAGGTAGGGGTCGGGCGGAGATCGGGTAATTGTGGACCGTTGATCTACAGAGATCAACAATGGGTATTCACCAAATGATTTACACTGCGGGGCCTTGTGAATTAACAAAGGTATTCGTGTTCGATTTGGACTGTCGGATTTATGAAATGGATGACCCAGATTCGATCGCAGGATCGCAAATCAACAGAGGAAAAAGGAAGGCAACAATGAAATGCGCCAATGCTATTAAGCGCGGGCCGTTAGATATAGGAGAGATCAACAACCAGGTTTGA
This sequence comes from Pinus albicaulis, assembly GCA_034641835.2. Taxonomy (NCBI): domain Eukaryota; kingdom Viridiplantae; phylum Streptophyta; class Pinopsida; order Pinales; family Pinaceae; genus Pinus; species Pinus albicaulis. Next base: position 1,137,521,012 of record CM076582.1, read on the forward strand.
ATCAGCGGGTTTAATGTCGGAGGGCTATGGTGGAGCATGATTAAATTTGGGCCGTTGGTTCTTATGGGTTTCAACGGCTCAAATTAAATGACGGGATCGCAATTGGAGGAGGGAAAGGGAAGACACGAAGAAAAACTTGGGATGCAATTACATACTGATCGTCAATCTGGGAGTAAGATCGACGTTTGAGAGTTAATTTGAGGGACAAACGCGGAGAAATATGGGCGGAGTTTCGATTAATCTGGACCGTTGGTTCTTGTGGATTCGATGGTCCAGATTGAATCACAAGATTTGCAATCGACAGAGGAGAGAGGAATGGCACAAAGGATTTTTGCGATGCGATTGAATCAGAACCATCGATATTAAAACTAGATTAACGGTCAGGAATTAACTGTGGAGGCCAAAGGCAGAAATGTGGGCTTTAGAACGGAGCGATGGGGGCTGTCGGATTTGGGCATGGTATAGCGGATCAACGGTCGGGAATTGATCACTGGATCGCAATCGAAGAAAATGGAGGAACCAACATAAAGGGTCACTTGGAAAGTTCCGATGCGATTATGTAAGAGCCGTCGATCTCAAAACTAGATCGACGGTCAGGATTTAATTTTGACGGCCAAAAGTGGAAGGGAGGGTTTTTGCAAGGGGAGCGATATGGACCGTCAGATCTGGACGTGGTAGAGCAGATCGATGGTCGGGATCCAATCGCAGGGTTGCAATTAGAGGGAGGCAATAAACCAATCAAAATGTGTCCCATGAATAATTGTGATGCGATGTGCCGACGATTGTTGATTAGTTTTTAGATCAACGACTAACATTCGTAGAAATATTAAACGGTCGGGTTTATCGAAACATAAGGAAAGTCGTATTTTTTATAAAATACAAAGGAAAGTTATGTTTCGGGAAGGGTTTTTATGGTGTTTTTAGCGCTCGATTGTGAGGCTAAGGTCCTGTGAAAGGATGAATAGATCGGGGGTTTAAAAAGAAGGCCTAATCACAATCGGAGTTTTCAAAGTAGATAGGTAACAAGGAAAAAAGAAAAGCCTGATTGTGATTGCGCGATTAATCCTCAGCGCTTGGTCTCGGTGCTAGTTTTATGCAGAAGAAGGGGCTGGGACTAAGGAAAAAGGGGGCTTAAGGCCTTAGTGCAAAAAGACTGTTTTTCTTGATTTTTCAAGGTTTTTCAAAGGATTTTGAGAGTTCCGATAAGGTTTAAAAATGAGTTTTAAACCTTATTAAAGGGAGTTTATGAAGGAAAGGAAGGGAAAATGAAGGAAATGGAGGATTTTCATGAGAAAAAGGGGATAAAATGAAGGGCAAAAATGGGTTTTTAGCAGTCCTTTTCTTCAGGAAAACAACAGATTTTTCAGGATTACAAAGGGAAACAACAGTGAAGATTAACTTAAGGATAAGTTGTCTTCATAAGACTTTAAGAACTAGAAATTTGGCATGAAATTGTTTCTTGGAGGCTTAAAAAAAAATGATTTAGCCACCATTTGATATTAAAAATTTTTATAGGTGGCTAACAGGGGCTCCAACTTGGGATGGTAGCTCCTTGGAGGTGCCAAGAACCTCAGACATGTCTTCTCTGGAAACTGATCAATGCCTCATCCATTGGGATGCAAATTTCTTTATTTTGCTGATCTTCTTTTGTTCTGACAATGTTAGTAGCCATGAAAAACAATGGAACTCTATCAAAACAAGCTTTCTACCTACCCAATCCTAATGATCTAACATTTTTTCTTCATTCAAAGTGCATTTGGATTGGAAAAATCTTTTACAAACATTTTATTCTTTTGAAAACATAAAATAATCTAATTCTACTTCTTATTTCTCCATGAACTCAGATTAAGCAGTTGAGTTCATAATCTTCTCTACCTAATCTACTATCTGTTAGGATTAGACTATCTAACAGATTTTTATTCTTTAAATTCTAAAAACAAGAAATTTAAAAACAGGCAAGTTAGGATTGAACAGTCTAACTCGTTGCTGATCTATGGCATAAAAACAAGCTGCACATAGATTATTATTTGCAGAAAATTAAATCAAAATGGTGAAGGCTTAAGATCTGAAATTTTTAAGAACATCCTTCTCTTTTCTTCAGCTCTGTTTTAGGCTTCTTTGAGCTGTTTTTCTCTTTGTTCTCTGGTTCAAGTTTTGGGAATATTAGAACCAGTTTTCTTCTATATTTTGGCTCAAGATTTGATCTAATTAGAGCCATTACTCTTTTGAAATTCATAGGTTCATATTTTGAGCTTTTTTGAACCTTTTTCTTCTACCCTAATCTACCTAATTGATAAGCCAAGATTAAGAAATTTGGCTGATCTAATTCACTAAACTATCAGGCAGAAAATTTAAAACTAATTAGTCAAGATTAGGCTGTATGACTAACTAGGAGTGTGTTTCTTAGGAGTGGCATTTGAGCTTGCAAACTTTCAGAATTTATCTCTCTTTTTTGGAATGGGGATGTACCTTTCTTGTTTTTACAATTTGTCCTCTTTTCTTTTTGTACTTTTTCATTTTCTAACTTTGAATGCAATGATGAGTATGATATTCAAAATTAGAAAAAATAAAAAAGGCTTCCAAACTATTATGGTCAAGAGAAATAATGTTTGAGCATCCTTCCATTGACAGGACCCCCAAACAGTTCAGCTCCATTCAATTCCTGCAAGAAATAAGCATTGTTACTAGTAGTAGAATGAATGAGATAAGGGCCAAGCTATAAGTTATCAAATTTCCCATACTTGCCTTTATCTTATCTCCTTTAATCCCACTTTAAAACCTTGTCACCAATGTTAAAATTACTGGCTTTTGTCCTTGTATCAAACAACTTCTTGATGCTTTCTTGCTTTTGTAATGCTCTGTTATAGACTTCCTATCTGGTTTGTTGAAGATGAATGGTCTGATTAATTCTTCTGATCATGTCATTGTCTTCAGAATGTACTTCTTGGATCAACTTCATGACTGGCACTCCTAGGCTGGTTGGAAAAATTTCATCTGCTCCATAAACTAGCTGGTAGGGTGACATTCCAATTGATTTTTTAAGTGTTAATCTGTCAGCCCATAGTGCATGTTGTTACAACATTTTTTGGTCATCTAACCTATTATCATTAGATGAACCCAAGTACACCATGTAAGACCAATTTTACCCTAAGTAAAATTGCTTTCACTATGTGAAATAACTTAGTAAAACACCTTTATTAAGTTGTTTATGGTCTAAACAGGAAACCCCAAAATGAAATAATAAATAAATCTATATTTGTTTATATTTCATGGTCATATTTAACCCAAAACAAGGAAATCAATGAAATAAATTCTTATTTATTTGATTATTTCCTAGGAATAAGTTATTTAAATCCTCATTTAAATAATATTCCTAGTTAAATTTGACTAAATCATTTATAAATAATTAAATAAATCATTATTTATTTAATTATATTCCCACCATTTCCTTAAAATAATAAATAAATCATTTATTTATTTATTATTAATAAATAAAGGAATTGACCCAAGTCAAAAATTCTTTTCCCTCCAACAAATATAATAAAATATTCCCAAAGGGTGATTCTAGAATTTGATTAATAATATTTTATTCATGCACCAAGTTCTAGATCGCCCTAATATTTTGTTATAAATAGAAGGGTTTTCCCCATTCATTAGTCACATTTCATTGCATTAGATCACTCTGGATCTATACTCTTGGTCACATTTTCCATTTTTTCCTTGTGAGCTCCCATTGAGTTCTATGTTTGTTTGGGTTTTCTACACCAACGAGAGAGAGAAATTTTAGACCTGAAATGCTGAGGACTTTCAAGAACCCATCCCATTGAGGAGAACTGGAAAAAATCTTTCTTGTTTTCCTCTCAGGTGCCCCTTTTTAATATAAAAAATTCTTTCAAATATATCGTTCTTGTCTTGTCTATTGGATGCATGGAGCCATATTTTATTTTTACTACTTAATGTCTTTTATGCTTAGATTTGGATTTGTGCAGCATTATTTGGATCAACTAACTGCAGACTTAAAGATATTGGCAGCCATAATTTATGTTAGGCTATTTTTTATGCATAGCTAAGGTGGTCTTTTCCGACAAAAGATTCATACTAACACATGTACTAGCTTTGTGTGCCATGATTTCTTATTGTCCTCCAGCAACTTCTTGATTATGTTTACCAAAATTTTGTTTGAGGATTCTGCCAGCCCATTACCTTGAGGGTAATAAGTAGTAGAATGGCCCAACGTAATTTGATATTTGTGACAGAATTCAACCATCTTTTTGGATCCAAATGCAGCAACATTGTCAGTGATAATCTTCCTAGGACAGCCAAATCTAGAGAGGATATGATTTTCAAGGAATTTTATAATGAGAGAGTCATTGGCTTGCCTAGAAGGGATGGCTTCTATCCATTTGGTAAAGTAGTCTATTGCAGTGAGAATCCATCTATGTTGGGCAGATGAGGGTGGATGGATTTCTCCTATGAAGTCTAAGCCCCACTATTGAAAAGGAGCTTCAACAGTGATTGGATGCAAAGGTAAGGGAAGAAATTTTCTTTTGCCTTCAAAGAGTTGGCATTTATGATAGGAAATGATCATTTTATGGACATCAAGAAAGAGAGTGGGCCAATAGTAACCAACTCTAAATATTTTATTAGCAGTTGTATTCCAATAGAGGTGGCCTCCACATTCTCCTTCATGGAACTCATGCTTGATTTTCTCTGCATCATTCTCAGGAAAACATTTAAGAAATAATCCACTAGCATTTTTTCAATATAGACATTTATCTACAATGTAGTAATTTACAGCTTTTAACTTTAAAAATCTTGCCTTTGTTTTAGACAAGCCAGGAGGTGTATTCAATTTGAGCAAAACATATAAAATATCAGAATACCAAGAGGAATTCATAAAATGGTCTTCAACAATGGGAGCTAGAAATTCCTCTTGTTCATCTAATGCATTTATCATGTTTATATCAAGAGCTTCAAAATTAGATTCAGCCATTAATCTTGCTAGTCCTTGACCTTTTATGAGTTTAGTGGGCTTGATTTCTAAATCATATTCAAGTATCACAGCTATCCACTTTCCTCTCTTGCCATCTGGGTCCTGTGTTAGAATGTCTTTTACAACCGAGTTTGGCACAAATGCAATTATATGGGAGTGTAAAATATAAACTCTGAAGTCTTTTAAGGCTTTGACTAGGGAAAAGGCTTGTTTTTCCATGATATTGTACTTTAGAGGTGCATCTCTCAATGCTTTACTAAAGAATGCAATTGGCTGCTCTTGTTCCTTTGAATTTCTCTGTAATAGGACAACAACCATAGTATGTTCTGATGCAAATGAAAAAATAACAAAGTCCTTTGAAAAATCAGGACTAATGATCACTGGTGTTTTGGTTAGTGCTTGTTTTACCAGTTCAAAATATTTATTTTCTTCTAAGGTCCACTTAACTCCTTCTTCCTTCTTCAGCATGTTTGTTATGTTTCTAAGGTGTTCAGCTAAGTTGGGTATGAACCTTCTCAAGAAATTAATCTTTCCAATGAAAGATTGAAGTTCCTTGATGTTTCTTGGATGGTTGATTTGCAAAATACCATCAATCCTCTTTGGGTCTATCTTTATTCCCTCTTCTGATATGATGTGTCCAAGAAGTTTACCTTCTTGGAGACCAAACATTGTTTTCTTGGGATTTAAAGACAACTCATATTTTCTGCATTTCTTAAAGACTTTTCTCAAGTGTTCTAGGTGTTCTTCATCTGTTTTGGAAAAAACAGTGATATCATCAAGGTAAATAATGATGAAGTAGCCTAATTCTTCTGAGAATGCAATATCCATGGCTCTCTGAAATGTAGCACCAACATTCATTAAACCAAAAGGCATTTTCACATACATGAAAGTGCCCCAAGGTGTAGTAAAAGTTGCTTTTAGTTGATCATTAGGATGTACTAAAATCTGATTGTATCCTGAGAAGCCATCTAGCAAAGAAATTCTTTTAGAACCAACTACCTTTTGTAAAATGTGATCCATCTTGGGTAAAGGGTAGTTTTCCTTTAATGAGGCTTTGTTTAAGTTCCTGAAGTCAATACAAAGCCTTATCTCTCCTTTTTTCTTCCTAACTGACACTAGATTAGACACCCACTTTGAATATCTAATAGGGACAATAATCCCAGCTTCATACATTTTCTTGATTTCTTTCTCAACCAAATGTAATTGAACAGGGTTTATTCTGTGAAATTTTTGTTTAAAAGGTTTTTGGTTTTCTTTGAGAGGTATCTTGTGTTGAATTATTTTTGTGTCATAGGACTTTAGATCCTCATAAATGCATGAAAAAACATCAGAAAATTCCTTAAACAACTCAATGTATTTTAGGTTGATGTGAGTTGGCAAAGTTTTAGACAGTTTGATCATTTTTGGTTTTAGTTCACTGCCTATGTTACACTCTTCTACCTCAATTTCAACAGGCTCTAGTTTTGGTTTTTTGGCAACATCATTGAAATAAAACAACTCTTCTAAAGGGACCAGACCTTTTGGCAAACTTTGTGTGTCAGATTTCAATGTTTATAAGTCTTCTTTTTCTAAATCTACACTAATATCTGTGTTATGTTCAAGTTTATCAGCTAGCAGATTTATAACAGCAATCTCTGGAGAGTTTTCTTCTTCATCATGTAGATTTTCTTCAATAGAATAGTCATTGTCATAGTCTGAATTTGAACTTGGCAGCTCAAATTCATTTCTGGATTGTAAGAAGTCTTCTATTTGTTTGTCTCCATCAAACACTTGCCAATATTTTTCATTGTCAGGGAAAAATGGTCTAAATTTGATTTGAGTTGTGCATTTTTTGGTGTCATAAGGAGTTAGGCATGTTCTAGCAACAAAAGCTAAAATATTAGCTTGAATATTTTGGTTTCTTGGGACAAAGATAAGTTTGAATTCCTCAAATGTTTTCAATAAATCCATGACATTATTTCTATAGGCTCTAAGTCTGGGATGTTTTGCAGTGTATTCCCCATTCACTTGCCTAATTATTAGTTCATAATCACCATGTACCTTTATCCTTTTAGCCCCTAGTTTCTTCAATAAGTGCAGGCCTAAAAGGAGGGCTTCATACTCAGCTATGTTGTTGGTGCAATGAAAGTTTAATTTGCAGGAATTCCCTTCAGCATGATTATTCATTGTATTGTGAAGCCACACTCCTACACCTGCATCACTCTTAGTGCAAGATCCATCAAAGTTCATACTCCAAAGAGGACTAGTTTCAGTTTCACTAGTTTTGTTACTATCCTCTTCATCTAGTGTGCTTTTAGATTGTTCTTGAAGATTAGCACTATATTTAATTTGTTTTAGTTCCTCATGTTTTTCACTGTGTTGAGGACTCTTCTCTTGACTCTCAAGGTTAAAAAGCAATGGATGATTGATTTCAGCTCTAGACCTGTGATTTGTTTTTTGTGATTTTCTGATTTGGAAAACTGTTTTGACATTTTTATATTTTCTTCCTCTTCTTCCGTGTCTGCCACCATATTGCAGTGAGGGGTGGCCATTAAATTAGTTAAGGTTTATTGCTCATTAGCTATTTCATCATTGAAAATGATAAATGAATCAAGGCCTATATGTACAGAATAAAGAGGATATTTTTGCAGTCTCTCTTGGCTGGTAACCATGTATTGCATATGCGATTCCATATAAAGTCTTCTAGTTTGATTAAAAACAGGGATTGTAGCATATGTCATATCCATTTGCATTGTTCCTTGTAACTTAGCTCCCTAAGATCTTGATAATAGCATACCATACTTGGGGGGTACATCAGCCACTACAATATCCATTACTAAACACTTGGCTGGAATTTGTGCTAAGTTTACACAGAGGTCTTTGATTAAACCTAAACATTTCACTCTGCTCGAGTCAAAGGAGTAAATATCTTTGTATGGTCTAGTGATTTCAAGGCCTAGGCTCTCCATTATAGCTTTGGGCATTAAGTTATGAGAGGCTCTTGAATCATGCATAGCATTGTGTAAAATTTTGTCATGAATCTGTAAACTAACATAAAAAGGAGGAACTGGTCCTTCTTGATATATACCCTCAATCTTAGGACCAAAAATGAGCTTTGGCTGGTCATCATTAAGATTGAAAGTTTCATTATTCTCTTCTATGTTAAAAGCCTTCAAAATTTGGGATCTATACATATCTTGGGTAGCTAATTCAGTGAGAGGAACAAAGATTTTGATTTTGGCAATTTCCTGCTCCAAACTAAAAGGCGTTTGATTCTTGGAAACGCTTGTCTCAGCCTTATTAACTACCACTCTATCAACAAAATCAGTTTGCTGATTTCCTCTATTTACATTGGTCAAAATTGTTTTAATAGGAGCACTAGATGAAGTACTAGCACTGCTAAAATATGCACTATGTTTTTCATTAATTTGAGTGCCTTTTTCTTTGCTTTTATTAGAATTTACAGCCACTGTTTTATCTTTCTATTGTGTAACTTTGGGTTTATTTACAGGGCTGTTTTTTGCAGAATTTTCAGAGGTCTTAGTATTGGGAGTTTCCTGATTCTTTTTACTCCTAAGGTCATATTCTTTTGGAGTTTCTATGATGACATTTTCCAGCTCTTGATAATAAAATTCATCTTCTGCTCTTTTATCATCATAGGGTGTGTATAGACCTTGTTTCCTATTGTAATGAACTTCAAAATAATCATTATCTACCCCTAACATGTTTATGTTATCTTCCTCTATTTGTTATATCGTTTCCTCAACCTCACTTACATAGTTTTGATGAAAAGGAGGTGTAATATGTTGATCATCCTCCCTTGGTATGTTTTGAGGCTGGTTTCTCCTGAAATTCTGATTTTGGTTTTGAGATTGGTTTCTGTTTTGAGGAGCTAATTGATTTTGACTAGGTTGTGCTCTCTCAAGTAAGCTTATCTTTTTCATCATTTCCTCCATCATTTTTTCCATCTTTGAGCTAGATGTGGAAGGTGTAGATTCCTCTCTAAAGGACACTTTCTTTTCATTCCTCATTGTTGCTCTTTTCTCCATTAAATTAACTTCCACAGCAAGAGCTCCTTTTTGCATATCTTCAAGAGTCAAAGGATCTCTCTCTCTCAGCCGATAGGCCATTTCAGGATCAAATCCTTTAGGAAACTTGTTTAAAGCTGAGCCTTGTGGAGGTTTCATATTTGGAGGAAGGGCATTATAAACACTATTGAACCTAGTGCAATAAGTTTGTACACTCTCCCTAGTGTTTCTTTGGAGATTCTTGTAATCAGAAAGTATTTAGAGAGGGTTTTTCCTGACTTCCCATTTGTTTAAGAATAACTAATGGAAGGCTTGGAGATCATTAATACTGTGAGGGGTTAAGCCATTAAACCATTTTCTTGCTTCTCCCCCTAAGATTTGAGCAAATAGTCTAAGTTTGACAGTTTCATCATCAATCTCATTTCTTTCAAAGTAGTTGTTCATCTTGTCCACATGTTGTGAAGCAGTAGTAGCACCACTGGCATCATACAAAGGTATCTTGGACTGATAGTCCTATGGAATATTGAATAGAGGTAAAGGAAGGACTAGGGGAGCATACCATGTTGCCATGATAGGAGGCTGTGGAAAAAATGGGGGGTTTACAAATGGTGGATTGATAAGAGGGAAAGTGGGCCAGAATGGAGTGGTTTGGACAGTGGATATATGAAGAATAGATGTGGATGGACCAGCAATAGATTTTTGAGCAGATCTAGGATGAGAGAAACCAAAATTATGAATGAAATCTAAATCGGGTGGGGTAGTTTCTCTACTACCAAGATTTTCACCTCTATCTAGGGGTGAAGGTGGAGACTCAAGATCTATTTGATCTATATCATCAAGTGACCTAGTTCTAAATGGGTTTCTTAAGTCAACTTGTAAATCTTGTAGAGCTACAAGGTTTTCAGGAACTGAATTAGCTCTATGGAGTGGTCTGACAATAGTTGAATATTTGACCTTAGGAGACTTCCTAAGAATTATTTCAGGGTTATCAACTCTCTCAGAAGGGTTTGGGTCAGGATAGGCTCTAGTATGAATTCTTCTAGGAGCCACTATGCTATGTTTTTCAGACCAAAATTACAAGAAAATTTTAACCAGATATGACAATCTTTAGGAGGCTAACTAATCTTTAAACAAGAAAACTTTCATCTTTAAAGTCTTCTTAACCGAGTTTAAATGATGTTATGATGAAAATGGGTTTCCCAGTGGAGTCTTTAAGGTCTGTTTAGGATTGTGGAGTCACCAGGTGGAAATTTTTAGCTCTTTTGGAGGTAAAATGTTCTATGGTCCACCACCATGTTTATTTGAATACCAATCTGAAATATTTTTGGGTTTTTTGAGTTTTTTCAGTCTTATGGGTTCTAAGAGTGTCCTAAATCTGTTTCAACACTTAGCTACAGTGATGAGACAAATAAATTTTACTCTTATGTCTTAGCTAGCTGATTCCTTCAAGGTTTGATAAGACTATATAAGAATCCTAAGGGTTACTTAGTTTGTCACTGATTCAATTTTTTTTTTATCATGATTACCATTTTATTTGGTAGTGTTGAGGTTATAAGGGTGTCTAAGATGAAATTCACTCAGAAGTCCCCAGCAGAGTCGCCAGAAATGTTTGCTCCCCGTGATTTCAGCAGATTGGCAAGACTAAAGCTGTAGGGAGAACACTTGAACCACTTTGGGATTCTAGGATCTAGCCCTCCTGAATCTAGAGAGGGATCTCTCTATAAGTGCAAATATTGATTTATCTTTAAGGCTTTCAGGTGTGATATTAGGCTAGTTATGAAGAACAAATTTTTTGTTTGTTTTGGTTGGGCAAAGATATGTGAAGGTAAAGGAAGTATAAATGAAGGGTGAAGGTGTATGCAAGTGAAGGAATGATTCAACTTACAATATAGGCGATAAGAAGCTTCAATACATTGGGCTATGGAGTCATAATAGGATTTAATTGAGATAGCAAGGTTCAAGAGTGGTCCATGGGGAAAGTCATCTATGTCAAAGGATCTCTTTAAGTTGATTTTATGGAATGAAAACAATAAGAAATGAAGATTAAAAAGATGAAGAACAAAGAGCAGCCTAAGATCAAGTAAGTACTTTGAAACTATCCTGCTTTTGGCATGCACTTGAGAAAAACATAAAAGTAATCTAAGATCAGGTAAGTACTTTGAAACTAGCCTGCTTTTGATGCAATTTCAATAGAAAAAATTTAAAACACAAAATAGAATAGCTTAGGATCAAGTAAGGACTTTGAACCTATCCTGCTTTCAGAATATTCAAAGGGAAACTTTTCAAAGCAACTGTTGGAGAAGAGACTAGAGGATAGGGCTAACCATAGAATTCCCTAGTTCATTCTTTAATAAGCAAACTTTTCAAGACAACATTTAAGATAAACAAAGAATAATCTAAGATGAGGTAAGGACTTTGAGCCTAGCCTGATTTAAACATACTCTAAGGGAAACTTTCAGACAACCTTTGGATATAAAACTAGAGGACAGGGCTAACCATAGACTTCCCTAGTTCAACTCTACTTAGCATAAACTAAAATTAACATTCAAGAACAATGTTTGAAGTTTAGACAGTAAGACGTGGGAACACCAACATTCCTTAACTTCTTGGACTGTATTAAATCATTCTCAAATACAAAATTAGAGGAAAACATAAAGATAAAGCTTATCAGTGAGAGTAGGGTACTTGTGACAGTAAATCCTAGCTCTATATTTGCTGTTCTTTATCAGAGAAAGTAGACAGAATGGAAACAAAAAAGAAAATAACAATTTACAATAAGAAACACATCACCGTTGACATAGACCAGGATCCCATAAATCAACTTGTATTTGATGTTCAAACCAGTTACAATCATCAAGTCCAGTGGTTATCTACAACTTCAAACTTCAAACTTCTCATCTAAACTTAGGTATCTTGAATTACAAATAGAGCTTACAGCAGCTTGAAAAAGCTATTTACAGGCAACATATATGCAGTGACCAACCTTTATCTCATCTTCTACAGAAGTATTCATAGAAGAAAGAGGAGGTGGGATGAAAGAAAAGATCTTTAAGTTCAATTAATACAAGTTAATGCTTCTCGGCCTTTGAGGGGCTCAATGGAGAAGTTTTCCTGATATTTCTCTGTATTAATTGGTTTACATTAAGTATTTAGCTGCTTAGCAGATTTTGTTGACTTTAAAACTCTTTAAGTAGGCTGGCAATAACTCTGCTGACAGTTTGTAATTTGTTCTTGTTGTGTAACCAGCTCCAAAAATAGAAGAAAAGAGATATCAACGCCTTAGAAATAAGCCACTTCGAGGGGGAAACCTCCAATACATTACATAAATGAACAAATCTTCGATGATACAAATGAACAAAACCTCCTTCTATATATAGGAGTCCATGGGGCCACAATATAATCCTCGTGGGGCCACAATGTAATCCTAGCCGACCTAACAATAATAATGTAAGGGCACAATAATAACAATATGGGGGTTACAGGGGTACAACAATAACAATAAGTGGGGGTACACTAACATAATAAGGGACTACACTATTAATATAGGGACTTAACAGTTCTTTCTTTGGTAATAATTGTTCAGGTGTCTTTAAGCAAATATCTTTGAATAGGCAATAACTATGCCTTCTTTGATTTCTTTGAGGCTACAGGTGTCTTTTGGTAGCTGGAGAGGATTCAATTAGCCTCTGATGTGTCAGTGGAGGCTTCTCGGACTGATATATCTGATCTTAATTCCCTAAAATACCGTTAATTTGCTTTAATCCTGTGGCATGGGCTTAATTAGGCCTAATTTCTATCTTCTGGTCTTCATACTGTCTTCAACTGTGGATCAAGCCTTTGATTAATCAAATTTATGCCTTAATCCTTAAAAAATATGTTAACAATCCTTAACTCTTCATCTTTGCTGTGATTTTATCCTTTAACACTGATACTCTCTGTTTGATTACTATTTGCTGTGTTTTGTTGTTGCGCAGGTGTTACAGAGGGTTTTATAATGTCGCCAGTGTTCATGAGGCATCGGTAAATCAGGATGTGAAACCCTGCAGAATGATCCTCCTTATGAAAAGTGGCTTGAGGGATCGTCATCCCCAGCCTTCGGTTTTCTTTTAAAACAATGGAAAAACCATTAAAACCTGCACAAACAAAAGAAATTATAAAAAATCCTGTGGGGTAAGGTTTAAACTACTTCGGAGGTTTAGGTTAGATCGTGACCATTGGATGAAAGTCATCAACGACGAGGATTTCTCGCTGGGGTCAGATGGGGAGGCGGTTGGATAAACGGTGAGGAGATTAAGTCTAGGCCGTTAGATCAGATTGATCAACGACTAAGATTAATCGTGTTTTTATAATGTAGAGGGGGCAACAAAATAACGAAAATGGAGGAAAATATAATGAAAAGGGACAAAAAAAAATTTGCGGAGGAGAAATGGGTTTAATGAAATTTGGGGTTGCGGAAAGATTCTGGGCCATTGGATTAAACTAACCAACAGAGATCGATGGTAGAGATTCGTTGATGAAGTCCTTTGGAAGAATGGTGGAGGGCGATGGTCTAAATGGCGAGATTAAACTGGGATCGTTAGATCTCAGAAATAAATGACAGGTATTTAACATAAGAAAAAGTAATGCAAATGGGAAAAGTGGTTTCGGCTGTAAAAACCACTGGTGTCGTGCTGCTCAAAAGAGGTTTCAGAATTTCTCCAAAAAAACGCGATATGTGTCTCTGGCTGACACATGTCCTTTAGAAACCGCCCATATCACGTAATTTTTAGGAATTATCGTTTGAGCTTAAAATCACATGATATGGAGTCTTAGCTGTCAAATCAAAGGCAGAGAGATCCGATGGTGGAGATGAGAGCGGGATAAGGAAAGTTGCACGGGCAGAAAAAGGTGGGCAGGGTCAAGGTGGTTTTGATCTCGACCGTCAGATCATAGGAATGGACGGTCAAGATTGATCGATGGGGGAGGTAGGTCCCAAAGGAGTTGGGCCTACCGGGTTACATCTGGACCGTTAGATCTTCAGAATGAACGGCTCAGATTTAATCTTAGGGTAAATGAAATGGAATATGAGGTAGGTGTCGGGCGGAGATCGGGTAATTGTGGATCGTTGATCTGTAGAGATCAACAATGGGTATTCACAGAATGATTTACACTGCGGGCCCTTGTGAATTAACAAAGGGATTCGGGTTCGATCTGGACCGTTGGATTTATGAAATGGACGGCCCAGATCCGATTGCAGGATTGAAAATCAGTGAAGGAAAAAGGAAGGCAACAATGAAATGCACCGATGTGATTAAGTGCAGGCTGTTAGATCTAGGAGAGATCAACGGCCAGGATTGAATCGACGGATTTAATGTTGGAGGGCTATGGTGGAGCGCGATTAAATCTGTGCCGTTGGTTCTTGTGGGTTTCAACGGCTCAGATTAAATCGCGGGATCGCAATCAGAGGAGGGAAAGGGAAGACACGAAGAAAAACTTTCGATGCGATTACATACTGATTGTCGATTTGGGAGTAAGATCGATGGTTGAGAGTTAATCCGAGGGACAAACGCGGAGAAATATGGGCAGAGTTTCGATTAATCTAGACCGTTGATTCTTTTGGATTCAATGGTCTAGATTGAATCGCAATATTTTCAATCGGCGAAGGAGAGAGGAATGGCACAAAGGATTTTTTCGATGCGATTGAATAAGAATCGTCGATCTTAAAACTAGATTGACGGCTAGGAATTAACTGTGGAGGCCAAAGGCGGAAATGTGGGCTTTAGAATGGAGCGATGGGGGCCATCAGATCTGGGCATGGTATAGCAGATCAATGGTCAGGAATTGATCGTTGGATCACAATAAGATAAAATGGAGGAACCAACAAAAAGGGTCACTTGGAAAGTTCCGATGCGATTATGTAAGAGCCGTCGATCTCAAAACTAGATTGACGGTCAAGATTTAATTTTGACGGCCAAAGGTGGAAGGGAAGCTTTTTGGAAGGGGAGTGATATGGACCGTCAAATCTAGACATGGTAGAGCAGATCGACAGTCGGGATCCAATCGCAGGGTCACAATTGGAGGGAGGCAATAAACCATTCAAAATGTGTCCCATGAATAATTGTGATGCGATGTGCCGACGATCGTTGATCAGTTTTTAGATCAACGGCTGACATTCTTCGAAACATTAAACGGTCGGGTTTATTGAAACATAAGGAAAGTCAGGTTTTTTATAAAATACAATGGAAAGTTATGTTTCGAGAAGGGTTTTTATGGTGTTTTTAGCACCCGATTGTGGGGCTAAGGTCCATGAAAGGATGAATAGATCGGTGGTTTAAAAAGAAGTCCTAATTGCAATCGAATTTTTCAAAGTAAATAGGTAGCAAGGAAAAAATAAAAGCCCGATTGCGATTGTGTGATTAGGCCTCAATGCCTGGTCTCGGTGCCAGTTTTATGTGGAAGAAGGGGTTGGCGCTAAGGAAAAAAGGGGCTTAAGGCCTTAGTGCAAAAAGACTGTTTTTCATGATTTTTTAAGGTTTTTCAAAGGATTTTGAGAGTTTCGATAAGGTTTAAAAAGATTTTTTAAACCTTATTAAAGGGAATTTTTGAAGGAAAGGAAGGGAAAATGAAGGAAATGGAGGATTTTCATGAGAAAAAAGGGGATAAAATGAAGGGGAAAAATGGGTTTTTAGCAGTCCTTTTCTTTAGGAAAACAACAGATTTTTCAGGATTACAAAGGGAAACAACAGTGAAGATTAACTCAAGGATAAGTTTCCTTCATAAGACTTTAAGAACTAGAAATTTGGCATGAAATTGTTTCTTGGAGGCTTAAAAAAAATGATTTAGCCACCATTTGATATAACAAATTTTATAGGTGGCTAACAGCCCCAAAAATACATAATTATTTGGCATCTAGTGGGGAAGGAGTAAGCTTAAATTTTGGGTCCCGGGTGACCTGTAGAATTTTCCAAAATAATTTTTGAGTTTTTTTGGGTTTGTGGTGGAGAGCCTAAGATTAATTTGATAGAATTTTCTGAGCACTTTATGAGGATCAAACAAGGATTCCTTCCATCCAGCAGTCGCATAATTTATAGAGTCAATGAAAAGCTTGAGGAGAGATCATTTCCTTGCATCTAGGGTAACATTTTTCTCACCTGAGATTGTTTAGATTACTTTTCTAGGATGAATTCATATTTTTGTGCAAAAATGATTTTACTAGAGCCCAATTATTTTCTAGAGCCTAAATTATTTGTCGGAGCTAGATTTATCTATTGGGGCAAGGTATTGTTGTGAGAAACGTGAGGTTCTATGAGTTGGTTTTATAAATATAGTCATATGTTATAGTATCCTTGTATTTATATCTACATTGTATAGTCATAGTCTGAGTATGTTATGTGAGTAGTGGTTGAGTCAAATTTTCTACAACATTGTCACCCTTGCTGCAAAATCATGGGATTTGAGGAGACTTCTAAGAATCATAGAAATAAATTTAATGAATTAGAAAGAATTCAATACCATCTACAATTTTAAAAATCATTTGCACAAGGTGCTTGGAGCTACAATGCTTCCTTGGTTCAAAGATAAAAACTGAACAACAAACCCTTTTCAAAGGGGGTACATGTCATCCTCCAACTAGAGAAGATAAGGGATTTGCAAAAAGAATGGGAGGTAGGAAATTGGCTCTTTGCACTTGGATCTGGTTTGAAGAACCTAAAGATGACCACAAAAAAATTCCTTAATTTGGAGAAGATAGAATCACATATTTCTAAAGTGAGCCAATCAGATTTGAGGTTCCTAAATTGCGCACTAAAACAACAATGCTTGCTTTGATTCATCCAATATTCTTGGAGCATCCTTGTGAAGGAGTCAGACTTATAGTAGTTTCTTATCTTAGTGATATTATCAGAATAAATTCACCTATGATTCCTTATAATGATGACATTATGTGGAAATTTTTCCAACTAATAGAAGAGAATCTTCAGGATATACCTAACATCTGGGGTCTTGCAATTGAGAAGAGGATCAAGATCTTAGAAATCGTGGCTAGAGTGATGGGTAACAATGATGAAATTTTTAGGATGCTGCAAACCAGGTTGTTAACCATTTGGAGGAGAGAAGAGTTGGTTTCACCTATTTCTTATAAACTGGTCGAGAGGTTGGTTGAGTAAACAATGGGTGTTTTAGGAGACAATTTACCAGGGAGGAGCTACTCCAATTTGGTGGACTGAGCATCAAGAATGAGTTGAGGAGGAATGGACTTTGCTTCATCTGAAAAGAACCTTAGAGGCATGATCACTCATGATTGAGTGATGCAGATGATGTGGCAGAGGTAGAGCAGGAGGAAATTTCTTCTATATGCTAGGACAAGGAATATTCTTCAGAGGAGTCCATGAGATCATATGAGGATGCTTCTGGGGAGCATGAGATTTCATGTGGAGGATATGAAAATAGAATGGATTTGTCTTCCAGTGTGCAGGGTGAGAATTCAGGGGATTAAATGGGAGATATTTAGGATGATGTGTCACTTGTGATGATTCAGCCGTAGCAGCATATGGTGGAGCATGAGTCAGCTGAAGAGGAGGCTATACATATCATGCATGATAGCCCTTTGGGGGAGAGCCAGATGGAGGATCACATTTAGTCGGTGGTGGATATGCGACTAATCTTGGGGTCAGCCATTGAGGAGGAGAAGACAACTACATGAACATATAGTACGGTGACAGGAGTTGTAGATACTTATTCTAAGGAGATGTTGGAGGATGATGGGATAACTCTGTGGGAGGCTAGTAGATAGCATGAATATGAAATTTCTGATCAGGAGAGGGAGGAGCTCTTGGAGATGGTGGAGCATACATATTTGTGCCGACCCACTGATGAGGGGAAGATAGATGCACATGCAGTCATCAGAGCTATAGTAATTTCAGGGAGCAGCACTCTCTAGGAGTACATTGATGGGGCTTATAGCATATCTTTCCCAAATTGGCTAATTATAGAGAGAGGATATTTCTTCTGTAGGTAGATCTCGTCTACAGACAGGACGAGGCAACACGAGTTGAGTATGTACTGGCAACCTCAGAACAGAATTGTTGTGCATGCATGTGTCACTGCATTTGATTATTCTTTCAGGATATATTGTCGGGAGATCATGAGTTGGTATCCTATTGATGGTATGGTATTCTTAGTCATGAGCATAGAAGATCAGATACTACAGTTTCCAGTTGGTAGTGGGACACATTTCCACAGTTCTTCAGTATTCCATCCTGACTTTAGGAAAGCAGGGTTAGCATTGGATTGAGTTAGGGGTTGGATTGGAGAGAGGTGATGAGTTGGTACACAGTTGGTGGGGCAGCTTATACAGTCAGAGCTACAGCACAACAAGATCTATGGAGCATTGATGCATGTTGGTGATCTTCACTTCACGGGGCAGAAAATCTAGCTAGAGGTAATGTGCAGTCTCAGCTAGAGGATGGGCGATGATTGGCCATGGTGGCATTGGGATCTGGGAGGATTGGTTGATGATAGGTGCAGTGAGAGATCAATTTGGGATCCCGACATTGAGGGGTATATTTTGGGTGACCTGACATAGGAGCATAGTAGCCCCTAGGGGTTTGTATGGGATCCTGGCATTAGGTCTTAGTGACATTGGGCAAACAGGGTGGCTCACATATTTGGATTTCTTGAGGGAAAGAAATCTTGGGGTGGTAGGTCTGTAATATTAATTTTTTTGGTGTCACCTATGATAGTGTTAGGATGGACTTCTAGAGTTGGGAGCATACAGGTCAGAGGTACAAGTTGGTGTCATCATCAGACCGAGTGGATTTTTATAGGAGTTCTCAGGAGTTTCTATGAGGACCAGTGGCATTCTCTTGATATATTCCATCATACGCACCATTTGCCTTTCGTTCCGGTGCATTTCGACAAATTTTGGAAAACTGAGTTATTTTTGGGTTTAACTCATTGAATTACGCTCAAGCTGGCATTCTATTACCAAATGGGAAAAGCAAGAATATAGTGAAAAACCATGGAAATAGTAGTTTAAATCATGACATAAATAATGGAGGCCAATATGCAACCTTTTTACTCATTATAACAACAACATATATGTATCAAATAATGGGCCACAAAGCATAGAACAAGATACAATAAGCCTCCAATGAAGAAAACCCTCAAGAATGAGGTGCTGCTACTATACAAAATGTCGAAAGACTGCTACAACGCAGTAATAAGGTGTAGTGCTACAGAAAATGAACATACAAAATATGAGGAGCTGATATATTCCCCAATAGACACAAAAATGAAGATTTGGGCTCTATACAACCTCTATAAAAGAACCCCAAAGGGTCTCCAGGAAAAACACCCAATAATACAATATGAGCTCCAACCCTAGGGCTAAAAGTATGTTGCAACAAAATAATTGAAGAGTTATGGCTGATAATGATATGATAATAAGTATGCTCTCCTTCAATGGATCCTCCAGATGAAAGGTTGACTCCTTCACTGAAGAAAACACTCTCCAAACCACCTACTGCAAATACCCCTACAACTACTCACTAAAATAACGAAGATCCAGACTGATACTGCGCTGTAGGGGATAAAAACACTTTCGCCTGGTGCCAAATATATCAATGATGCTCCAAGACATTCTTGACTAGCCTCCTAAGAGAAATGAATCTTCCTCCAATGAGATCTATCTTAGAAATCACCCAAATCAACCCTCTACAACTTCTGCCATGCAACACAACACAACACAACCTCTCAACAGAAACTACGTTGTACATTAAGACTGAAGCCTTGGCCTGATGCCTGAATGTGGAATGTAGTACAAAGATATTCTTAGAGGCTTTTCAAGGAAAGAGGTGGGATTCCCACTTGGGAACATCCTGTGCTAAACAACACTGCAATCTTAGCTAAACAGCTGAAGAAAGCTATATGTATAAACAGACCATATATCAAAATATAATAAACCAAAACATGAATGAATATGGCTGCCATCCTCCTCATATAAGTTATGAGCTTCCTAACCCTAGGCCCCACTCATTTAAGACACTACTTCCATGAAAAAAGTATCCAACTAAAACTATGCTATCCCTCAATGAATGCCACTACTCCGTGACAACGTTGTTGATTTGGTCAAATTTGACCCAGTCTAGGTGTTTCGGCCCCTTTTCACACACAAGGGTGCTCAATTAGGCTGCCAATATGTCCTCCTTTCACATTGGCATTGATTTTATTCATATTAAGGAGATTTATGGATATCCATATCCTCTTATTCATCGAACAAGAAAGAAAAAAAAAATTAATATTCCAACTAGCTCATGGCTAATTAGGAATATTACAGTCCTCCCCTCCCAAATGTTGCTTGTCCTCAAGCAATTGTAAAGGTGAGGGCTGCAACTCTTCTCCTCCACCATTGGTGACAACTCCATGTGATAAGCTTCCCTCATAAGCCAAGTGTATCCCAATCCATCCATCTTGACATGCTCCTCCCAAGTTCTCATGAGATGCAAATGACTCATCCCACAAGGAAGCAAAAGTTCCAATGTAGCAATCATGGTTTGCCCAAGGTTCTCCTTGAAACATGTAGCATGAAAAAAATGGAGAGTCTCTCTCCCAAAGGGCACATCTAATCCTCCCATCCTTCCTCCATTCATCCCCATAAAAATAATAAGAACATGATCAATGTATGGGATGAAAACCAAGTATACCTAAACAACAATATGCAAAATGGAGGTGGATCATAGTCACACATGTGGAACTAGCGTAGTATATCTCCTGATTGCATCAGATAATGATATGGTAAGTGGTTTCTGGACCACTTACTTGCTGCCGCAGTTTTCTCACAAGTTTTGAAAAGGTGAGAAATGTTTGGTGCCTTCGGAGTGCACCCAGAATGGTAAATCATCTCCCTATATCCTCCTAGGGAGTGGTCATGCTCAACAATGTTTATGGCCCAAAGTTGGCCATGAATTTTATATGGAAGAATGCTCCTACTTGGAGCAATGGCCTGCACATATATGGTAAAAAAGTTCAAATAGTCATCAAGTAAAACATTATGCACATAAACATGTTCCTTACCATAATCTTTGCTCATATAAATGGAGTGGTCCATAGATAGATCCCATCTCATTCCTAAAGAGGAAAGAGGTGGCTGTGATAAATATTTCATAGACTTATGTATCTCCTCCATCTCCACATGGTCCATGCATCTCCTCAAATGCTGATATATCTCCTCTTCAAAGCCTTCCCAAGTATATCCGTCCATGATGGTGTTGTAGACTCTCATGGAATAAATATGGCTGAAGAGAAAATATTCATGTGTTGTTTGTAGTAACTTCTCCTTGAGCTTGGAAGCTCTAGATAAGAAGATCCTACCATGATAGTAGATGACCTCATCTCTAACTGAATATCATTCCTCTTGTAGCTGGTCATCAAGTATCATGCAAGTAAAAATATCGTTTGAATAATCCACCAACATTTGGGATTTACAATATGGATCTATCCTCCATAGTGACAGCGCTGATGATCTATCACATAAAACATATGTCATATGGTTGTCTTCCTCTTTGACATCTTCCATGCCAAAGGTACATACCGAGATGTTGTTATCCCCTCTCTGATGCTCCTCCTGTAACTGCTCATGCTCAAGTAAAGGTTGAAGCTTTTGGAGGTTAGTCTTCCATGGGAAGCTATCACCTACCCAAAACTTCCTGAGTTTGGCCAAAGCATGCATGAGTGGCTACCATCTTCTATATGTGGAATAATTATCCCCAAGTGATAACATCTTTTGAGCCTCCAAAGTCAAGGAATAGTCACCTTTCACCATGATGGTGTCATCCTCCAATCCTGTAGCATCCTCTCTCAGCGCAAGATGAGATGTGAGAGCGGGTAATGATGATAGTGGGAGAATATCTCCCTCCTCCTTGAGTCTACCCAAGACTCTCTGCACTGTATCATAACCTTCCAATGTTCCCAATCCTCTTGTATCTATGAGTGGTGTAACATATTGTGAGACATCTCTCACCAACTTCGGATCAGTTGGTCTCTCGGGTGGTTTGCCACAAAACAGTAACTTCTCATGGGCCAATCTCATATGCATAATATATGGGACTACCATGCCCTTGTTTCCACTGCGCAACTATAACTATGTTTCTTGTGTGGAAGTTTCTTAATAATTGGGTACCACTCTCAATGATTCAAGAGTCCCTCTAATTGGAGTAATTGATCCATCCTCACCTCTTGGTGGTGGTGGATCATCTCTTGCTATTCCAGCATTGTGACCCCTTTCCGGTTCTCCTTCTTCTTCCTCCTTGTCATTTGAGAAGACCTCTATATTGTGTGCCTTCATGATGCACATATATGTCCGGGTGCCCATGATTCTTGGCATGTGAAAAAAATCTTCCGTCTCCTCAAATATCTTCGGAAATCATCACTAAGAGGCACTTTGTTTTGGCCCTCCTTTGAAAGAGGAGGCTTATCTTCTTTTCCTTTAGATGGAAAAGTGGGATTTGGCTGAAATGTTGCCTTTGCTTTTGGAAATGCATCTTGTATATATCTATCCCTTTAAATGGAATCTTGAAGGGTAGTGGGATTGGTAGACTTAACCAACCCATGAAGAGGTTTTGCTAACCCATCAATAAACATATAGACCCTTCTTGTTGCAGATAAATTAGGAAACATAACAGAAAGTTTAGAAATATAAGTTTCTATATTACCTGATTGTTTGAGCTTTGCTAACCCCATGAATGGTGCCTCCGTATCTCTTTGATCAAACCTCTCCACCAACCTCCTTGTGAACTCTGAATATGAAGTCACATTGGAATGACCCAATGTAGACAAGCCATGAAACCACCAATCATGTGCCTCACCCTCAAGGTGAAACACTGCTATCTTGATGGCCTCCATATCTGATACTTTGTTCAGCTGGAATTATATGTCAAGCTTCTCTACCCATGATTTGGCAGTGAATTTTTATGACCCATAAAAGTTGGGAAAAACAAATTTGCCCATAGTTCGATGTAGATCATGATTCTGAATGAATCCTCCACCTCTGTTGTGATGCCTGGGTCTCTTATTGTCCTTGATATGAAAAAATTATTGAAAACTCAAGTGATCCTTGAATCTATGAGATTGAGACTCATAGTCCATGAAATAGTCTTCAAGATTTTCTTGTTCTTGAAACCCTTCATTTCCCACTGCTAAAAATGTAGGCATTGTAGAGCGTTGGGAAACTTGCTGCTGCTTCACTGGTTGATCACTTTAGTGATGAGAAATGCCGGAGCCTTCACCATGTATAAATCCTTTAAGGGATTAATTGTATCTATCCATCCTCATCTCCTTTATTTCTCTAGCAATGTCTTTCATAGTTTGAAGAAGTAGCTTGGGATACTCCTTCTCTTCATCTTCTCCTGATAAAGGGGTTTTACCCTTGTCTTCTTTATCATCTGTATAATCAAACTTTTGGTGTCTTCTTTTGAGGCACCTCTTCTCTCTATCTGTGAGAGGATCTCCTTCTTCTGATGACATATTGGCTTAATATGCACAGGTTGAGCCAATATTATGCTCTGATACCACAATAATATTCCCAAATGGGAAAAGCAGGAATATAGTGCAAAACCATGGAAATAGTAGTGTAAATCATGACATAAATAATGGAGGAAAATATGAAGCCTTTTTATTCATTATAATAGCAACATATGTGTATAAAATAATGGGCCATAAAGTATAGAACAAGATACAATAAGCCTCCAATGAAGAAAAACCTCAAGAATGAGTTGCTACTACTATATCAAAATGCTAGAAGACTGCTATAGCGCAATCATAAGGTGCACTGCTACACCAAATGAACATACAAAAGATGATGAGCTGATATATGCCCCAATAGATACAAAAATGAAGATATGGGCTCTATACAACCTCCAGAAAAGAACCGCAAAGGGTCTCTGGGAAAAACACCCAATAACAATATGAGCTGCAACCTTAGGGCTGAAAGTATGATGCAACAAAATAATTGAAGAGTTATGGCTGAAGCTGATATGATAATAAGTATGCTCTCCTCCAATGGATCCTCCAGATGAAAGGCTGACCCCTTCACTGAAGAAAACACTCTCCAAATCACCTACTACAAATACCCCTGCAACTCCTCCCTAAAATAAAACAGATCCAGACTGATACTGTGCTGTAGGGGATAAAAAAACTGTAGCCTGGTGCCAAATATAACAATGATGCTCCAGGGCCTTCTTGAAAAGCCTCCTAAGAGAAAGGAATCTTCCTCCAATGAGATCTAGCTCAGAAATAACCCAAATCAACCCTACAAACCTTCTGCCCTACAACACAACAAAACCTCTCAACAGAAACTGCGTTGTGCATTAAGAATGAAGCCTTGGCCTAATGCCTAAATGTGGAATGTAGTGCAAAGGTCTTCCTAGGGGCTTCTCAAGGAAAGAGGTGGGATTCCTGCTCGGGAACACCCGTGCTAAACAACATTGCAATATTAGCTAAACAACTGAAGAAAACTATATGTCAACATACCATATATCAAAATATACTAAACCAAAACATGAATGAATATGGCTGCCATCCTCTTCCTTATATAAGTGATGAGCTTCCTAACCCTAGGCCCCACTCATTTAAGACACTAATTCCATGCAAAGAGTCTCCAACTAAAATTTCCTTGTCCCTCAATGAATGCCACTACTCCATGACAACGCTGTTGATTTGGTCAAAGCTGACCCAGTGTAGGTGTTTTAGCCCCTTTTCACACACAACGGTGCTCAATTAAGCTGCCAAGATTTCCTCCTTTCACATTGGCATTGATTTTATTCATATTAAGGATATTTTTGGATCTCCATATCCTCTTATTCATCAAACAAGAAAGCAAAAACAAAAATTAATATTCCAACTAGCTCATGGCTAATTAGGAATATTACACATTTTGGGAGGAACATGTGATATAACACCTTAGTGTAATAGCTCGTTGAGAACGAGACGAGAATACCTACATGATGGGATGGTTGGAAATGAGTTTTAGTGACCCAAGGAGACATGGTAGCCAATTTACTCTTTCCTGCATTAAAAATGAATATTTTAATTGGAAAATAAGAGGGAAAAGTGTTCCATGATTAAAATAATAATAAAATAAGGCTATAGAAGAATCCATGAGATATTTAAAAGAAGAGGAGGCCATTGAGGAATATTTTGGATTTGATATATTTTCTTGTGTGTGAGGTTCAGAACTCATTTCTCTTCTCCATTGGTAGCCCCATGACATAAACCCTCGGGTGTGTTGACAGGCATTGGACGTAAACCCAACTCTTTTGAGGAGACTTCATTCAGGAGTTTCACGGAGCTTCAAGGATATTGGAGTGAGGATCATTCAAATCTTCAATTGGTGCTTCATTGATTTCCAGTTGATTCAGTGGTAGCTGTTGCCGGAGGGAGAGTGTAGCAATTAAGTTTTGGGAGGCCAACGTAGTATTGTAGCAGATCCTTGAGGCCATTTCTATTTCAATTATCTCATCTATTTCTCATTTCAGCATGTAACCCTAATTATATTATAATAAAGCTGAGTTATTTCCTTCATTATGGTTTTATGGATTTTCATGTACTTGTATGCTTTATTTTACATGGAAATCCTCTGTTAAATGAATGATAATTTAATGGAGAAATTTTGGTTGAGTTAAATTTTCGCTAAAATTTATAAAATATATTGGAACAGGGCCCTCCAAAGGCTGCAAATTAGGATAGTTTTGAGTATTTTTGTATATTTTTGGCATAATTTAGTCTAACGTAGGGGTTTTGGGGTGGGTCAAAGCCCCGAAATAATTATAACGGGTCAAAGGGTAGACCTAGAGTCCGCAACCCACGGTTTACGGACCACAGGAAAGCTTAGGCTAAATCATTATAAATAGATGAAAATTTTGAGTCTTAAGGGAGATAAGAATTGGAATTGATGCTACGTGTGAATTGGTAGATCTATCTAGGGTTGTTTTGGGTAGGGAATCCTGCAGTTGTGTGCGCGGAGATCCTCATTCCTGCTATGTGCAGACCCTGGTAGGCTGTGTGCACAGGCTGGTTTTGGGTATTGTAAGTAGATCTGAAAGACTAATGAATGTAGAAGTACTGTTGGAATATCTGAATCTATTGGAAATCAATATTGATGTGAATATTTGATACTTGGTTATGTTATATATGATTATGTGTTACTAATTTAAGCTACGAAAAGTGATTATGTTATTTGCTTAGGCTGCAAAGTGTTTGTGATCCGATATTTATGATTTGTAATTATTATTAGCTGTGAATACTTTGCTTTGTTTTCATAACTAGCAAGATGCACGTGGATGCAAAGCTCATGAATAGATCTATACATGATAACAACTCGATTGAGCTAAGTTGCGAGTTGTAATGTTTTTGCTGTGAACCTTCAGTGAATAGATCTATCTGGTATGAACCTTGGAGGCTATGAACTTGAATTACCTACTCTCTCGTAGGGTGCAGAAACTTGGTTCCAGTACCCTCCCATACTGCTTCGGGTGAGACTTTGGCTTGCGAAAGCAAGTCACTGCTGAAAGGGACAGTAGTATAGGGTTTGTTGGCAAACCTTAACCTCTGAACCAAGGTCAGGACCCCTTGAGAAAAAAAATGGTTCCGTTGCTGGGACTGGGAGAATTTTGAGAGAGATCGGGTAATGCCAAGGCCATACTGGAAACTTGAAAGAAAATAAATCGATGAATGGTTTGAAAAACAAGTTCATGAATTCACAGTAAAAGAAAACCGCAGTAAGAAGTTGACCACCAAAGAGTGGAAGAACAAGTATATTTTCACGGAGATCTACGAGATCTTCTTTGTAACAATTGCGATCGAGCTCCAGGATTGGCTTGCAAGGCTGGTCGAATTCCAAAAGTGTTGGAAAGACGAGCGACTCACATAGTGGACCCCAGAATTAATCCAGTAGTTTGAAAATATTGATAACACCATCACTTGCACGGTGGATCACTAGGTGGACAGTGTGCTAGGAGGGTTTGTGAAAAAGTTTGCCATCGATAAATTCGTATCTATTCTAAAGAAGAGAGACGGTTTTCATGGAAAATTTTAGGGGCTAATATTCGCAGGTGGGCTAATTTTCCATGGTTTTTCCAAAAAATAAATTCGCCAATTTCCATTTTTTTATAAAAATGATTCGCCCAAATTTTACAATATAAAATTGTTTTACCTTAAAAATCGCCAACATTATATAGACAATATATATAATATAATTATAAATTTGTATAATTTTACAAATAAATCAATAAAAATTTTATAGTTTGCATATTAGGGACTAGTGAGATTCGCCAATTTTTTAAACTTCAAGATAATTCTCCATCCTTAAAATTATCCCTGACGGTTTTTCAAGGGTTTCCGCGATAAGTTTCTGAAAACCTTACCATTACTGATCAAAATATTACTGTGCAAAAAGAGTATTCTATGTAGCCACACCGAGTGAATGACCTCTGAACTAGACGGAAGTACAACACGAAGTGGAAAATGCTATCGGACCAACCAAGGAGGAGATAGATCTGTCTACAGTCTGGTAAGAGAAGCAACTGCATAGAGTCCCCTAGCCACACCACTTTAAAAATAGCATATGGGTAAGAATTTACCTACACCTCCGCCACCACTAGAAGATGACATGGTTGTGCACATGAAGTTACCTACCTTTAAGGGTGTGGGAGATGAAGAGATGGATTAGTTCTGGTTTGTCGCAGGATCCGTATGGACTACGCACAACGTAACTAATGATGCGGTGAAAAGGGCACAGCTATCCCTCACCTTTGAAGGAAGAGCCTTGGACTAGTACATGGGATACATCAGCCAGCATATGAATGCAACCATTAAAGAGATTAATAACGCCTTGAAACAACAGTTTAAGAAGCCTAATTCCTAATCGCAAATAGTGGTGGACCTGAAGGATTTCAAGCAAGGGCCTTCTGAGTATGTGTGGGAGGCCGATCAACGATTGAAGAAGGTACTCAGAGAAGGAGGATTTCATTACGATGACAGACATCATACAGAATGGTTCATCGCTATGTTGCTACCGCACCTGCGCATACCTATGGGTCACCAAACTTTCAAATCATAGGAAAAAGCCTTGGAGGTCGCTATGAAGTTAGAAGCTACGCCCAGGGATGATACCCAGCTGTGCGTCCAACAGATCCAAGGAAAACTAGAGGCAATTCACATGGAGATCCAGAATCTGTGGAAGAAGCGAGGAGCAGAAGCTAGCCCTGAAATATGGTGCATACGATGTAGGGTGAATGGTCACACCAAGGATAACTATCCTCTATTAGCAGACTACATGCAAGTTGGGGGACCTAGCCCATTGCGCCCTAGGGAAAATGCAGGATCAAGTGGGCCAGCACTGTGGTGCGATGATTGCTACATTACAGGGATACACGATACAAACCACTATCCCCACCTTGATATGTATGTCCCAGAGGTAAAGCAGCAATGGTGCAGGTTTTGCAGGTTGGTAGGACATAATGAACAGAACTGCTGGACATATGATTTGATGATTGATAGAGGAAACTTATATAGAGTAAAAAAATACCTTGCGTCGCCAAGATCCCCCACAGGCCTAGGTGCCTCCCTATTTAGGGGCAGGGGAGGGGGCCGAGGTGGAAGTGCAGGTCAGGGATGAGGGCAACTAATATGTTATAAATGTGGCGAAGTAGGGCACTTTGCAAGGGACTGTCCGAACCCTACAAGGTAGTCCTGTCAGTATTGAAGACATCTAGACCATGCTATTGAAGAATGTCCAATATTGATGGAAAAGATGTAGGAGAAGCAGCCAACACCTACAGAGAATGTGCAGAGGGTTAAGGCTAAACTATAAAACAAAGATCCATGCATGAATGTCGTAACGTGTAGTGGGATGGCCACCGGGGGACTTGGGGAGAAGGCTGCGATTGAACCTCTGATCCGACAAGCAGTTATCAAACATGAAGGTTTGGATCTACAAAATGAAAAAGAAACATTTGTCGCATCTCGCAAAGACTTTGCTGAGGCGGAGGCATCTACTTCTCAGGCACCTGCAAACCTCAAGGTAGGTGAGGAGGTAAAACCCTTTTTGCAGGCATGTATGAAGCTTCTGCACAACCCAAATGTTGTGGAGAATATTTAGGCATTAATAGATAGCTGCACAGCGTGGCCTAACCTATCCCCAGAAATCAAGGATGTGCACAAACTATACATATAGAAGAAACGCACCGGTAGGGAGATGTGGTTGACAACACATGTCGGTGACTACGAAATGGATCAAGTTATTTTGGACCTGGGGTCAGATGTGAATTTACTACCAAAAATAAATGTGGCAACGGGTGGAAGAACCTAATTTGGAGTGGTCCACTATCCAGCTGCGTATGGCCAGTCAACAAAATATCATACCCTTAGAGAGACTATCGAAGATCATGGTAGATATCGCAGGGGTCAAGGTCCAGGCTTATTTTGAGGTAATTCAGATTGTAGAAGATGTGGATCCATACCTTGTGCTCCTCGGGTTAGATTGGGCCATAGATATGGGAGGCATCATTAACTAAAAGAAGAGAAGCATGTTTTTTGAAAATAATGACACAAGGGTGATAGTACCATTAGATCCCGCGGAAGGCGAACGATATACAGAGCCAGTGCGTGATGAAGAGGAAGTGGATCACATTTATAAGTTGAATGTGTGCGACGAATATTGGATCAATCCCACAGTGGATGGTGTACTCTGCTGGGAAAAGGATAGTGAATGCTTCTCTGACTCTGATGGGGAGATCGAGAATTAGCAAAACCGGTTACACGATGTCTTTGCGCTACGATGTCTTCGGGTTACAAAGAACTTCCACTACATTTCCTCCGAGGTAAGAGACCTACCCTATTTTGATGGTTCTGGTGATATTAAGGGATTATTGTGAGCATTTTAAGCTGAGGTTCCAAGAGGACGAAGGCTAGGGACCCTTACATTAGGGGAATTTTGAGGTCTAAAATGGGCCTCATAAATAAATTAATAATAGTGGAAATAATAAAATAAGATTTGATGACATCATCAAATTTTAGAAGGAAAAAAGAAAAAACTACTTTTTCAACTAGTATTTTCAACTTATCTCTTAAATTTTTTACTCAAATTTCAAGCGGGAGTACTTGTTGGATGAAAAATTTAATTCTTCATCCAAGGAGTACCCATGTTGCATACTTTCGATGGACGCTGCTACATAAAAAATGAGAAAGACATAAAAAACATGATTGCAATCACATTTTTTCATGTATTTCTCATTTTGCGCATAGCAGGGTCCATCGAAAGTATGCAACATGGGTACTCCTTGGATGAGGAATTAAATTTTGCATCCAAAAAGTACTCTCGCTCGAAATTTGAGTAAAAAATTTAAGAGATAAGTTGAAAATACGATTTGAAAAAGTAGTTTTATTATTTTTTAATATTTTTACCCTTTTACTTAAAAAATGGTGAATCATCCCCCATGGTTGACAGCATCATCTTGAATCCTATTGGTTCTTATAAAGTTTATTTTGGTTGTACATTTTTCTTATGAGGCCCATTTTAGACCTCAAAATTCCCCTAATGACCTTGCCATGCGTAAAACACCTGCTTAGTGGTGGGACACACATAAGGAAGTGTTCCAGGACTGGGAAGAATGTCGGATATGATGATCCTACGATTTGAACTGCCCGCTCACCTGCGTGTCCAAACCTACCTTGGCCCAGGAGACCCATGCAAATATCTATTCGCTTGGATGAAGAAATGGTGCGACAAGACTATAGAAGAGTGGGTTCATCTGTTTATTCATGCCTTGGGACCACTTCCCACTGCATGGTATTTAGATGCGGAGCTCCATACGCACCCGCCACTAGGAGACATTGAAGGATGAAAAGCTGGGGACATTTGGGTTAGTAGGTGGAACAGAGGCGCTTAACGCAGCTCTGTAGGACATTGATACGGTGGTATGGGGCGAATCACCCCCGTATGTTGCACCTGAGGTACCGACATGGGAAACGTAGCTACCAGACATAGTCAATTGCCACAGCCTAGCCCTAAAAGAGTGTAAGGATGATTTGTGAGCTGTCTCTATCTCAAAATTAGAAGGGATGCGCACCGTTCCCAAACCACTCATGCTACGAACAAGTAGCATTAAGACGCTCCCTATGTTGACTCTGATTGGGGATGGGGATACAAGAGACAAGATTCTCATAAATCTGGCCACTTCTGCAATAAGGAGACAAGTGCATTCAATCCTTAGCCATGCAGGTTATTACAAGAAGTTCATTCGGAAGTATGCACTATTCGCAGCCCCTTTGGAAAACTTGGTTACAAAGGATGTCCTATTCGTTTTGGATGATGAATGTAAGAAAAACATATCTCTGGCTTTGAATTACCTGGGGAACAAGCTTGTGTTGGGGGAGGATGCGCAGGAGATGTAGGTGTTTAACCCAAGTGTAGCAGGTACGCTGAGCACACAGGAGGAGCGAAAACTAGCCGTTGGAACAGTAAAATTGGGTAAAACGAAAAAGTTACCGTTGAACAGAGCAGGTGAATGGCATTTAAGGAGGTGAATTCTGGAGATTTTTTACCATTTACCTGATGGTAAGTTTACCCTACCATTGGTCGATTGTAAAAACTATAAAAAGGAAAAGATAGATCAGACAAAGGTTCCGTATTGTTTGTACTTAGCCTGATTTTCCACCCCGTTCATGTCTGAGCAGTCGGCCCCCTCTGACAGTAGTAATCTCGAGTTCATATTTCACGCCAGAATGATGGCCACGAACCCTGTTGAATCTTCGGAGCCAGCAACTAAGGAAGTAGTGGAGATCGAGTCTGACGACAAAGAAGTGCTCTCCACGCCGGTCACAAAGAAGGGAAAAGAGAAAGCACAGGGCTCAGGGAAACCTCCGAAACCTGCGAAATGGGCTGGGGGGAAGCCCAGGACTTTTCCAAGAAATGTCAAGTCCCTGCGAGTGACGTCTCGGTCTCAAGCTACGCAGGAGGAGGCCCAGCCCGAAGACCTGATTAGCTGGCTGCCTCCCTTTTTCTGACCATGAAGACCCTTGACACGCACAAAAAAGAACCTCGATGGCATAATCACCTATCCGCAAATGCCACTTACCCTGGGAGAGGTCCCTGTCCTTAGCGACCCGTGTGGAAGCCTCCATGAGATCAAATTTGATGATCACGATTTGGAAAATCTTGAAGATTTCCCTGAGCTAGCACCCGAGCTATACCTAGACACGATTCAGGGTGATGATGAGATCACAATTATTCCCCAGCGCTGGGTGCGTTGATTGGACGGATCCGGGCTCCTGAACCTACTACGGATGCCACACTTTGGCCACTACAACATCACGGACCGACTGGACCAACAGTTGCTCGCCCTGATTCAAAATGGTTTCCTATGGATTCGTGACAGAATCCCCATTGATGCTACGCTGGTTCACAGAATTACTGGCCTCCCCATGAAAGGGCCACACCCTTTGGAGCACGTGGGCAAGAAATATGAGGCAAAAACTGCTGAATATATGCATCAGACTTACCATGTGGAATGAAACACTTGTGGCTTCGTCATCAAGTCTATCAGTGACCCTGGTATGCAGCTGGGTACCATGTTATTATCATGCAAGATAATGTGAAAATTCCAGGTAGAAACCTTCCCTGCTTATGTCATTCAGTTAGCAGGCCAATGTGGGAAGGGGGTCTGTCTCAATTGGGCCTAATACTTGTGCGAGGAATTCTTGGCCAACGTTCATGAATCTCAGGAGTAGGGAAAGTCCATTTTATACTCTTTCTTGCTATTCCTCATAGCCATGGTCGCCTTGGAAGTCCCTTAGGAGTCGGTCCTCCCATAGCTTGCTCCAGACATGTGCGAAGGGGCTCGTTATGCCCATTTATGGGACTCCAAGGACACGCATAACATGGAGGATAACCAAGTCTTTTGGGTCCTCTTCCAGAGCGACTTGGCAGCAGCCATCAATTCTAGACCCTGGTTGTCCCCAACAACATACGACAGATACAAGGGCATTGCGGAATTCTAGGTTACCATGCACAACATCCAGATCAGAGCCCACAAGGATAAAACCTGGACCTTGCTTCCTTATATGGTAGTGGACGAAGATATTGACAGTGTAATCGCGCTCTGGCCGCCTACCCTGGAAGATCAACTTCAAAACCGGCGCAAGAAGCACCGCAGGGACCAGCACAATGCAGGTGATCCCACCTGTCATCATCAAGGAAACTGGGGGCCCAAGAAAGAGTACGGGGAAAGACTCGGGCGTAGTGGAAAAAAAGGATACACAACCTAAGAAAACCACCAAGAAGGAAGTTGAGGCCGAAACTCCAGTCGATTTGCAGCCAAATGTGGGCACGAACGGATTGGACATCGGAGGTACCACCTCCCCCCAGGGCACGAAGCGAACAGGCGAGCCTGTCAAGGGAACCCAAAAGAAGTAGCACTCTTAGTGAGAAGAAATCGATGAGATAATCACGCTAACCGATGGATACCTCAAACAAATTGCGGCCGCAGTCACTCTGGCTGTAGAGGACAAATGGGTAGCCTTAGAGGAACAACAGAAAGCTACGATCAGCATTATCTAGGTCAAGCTCCGTGCTCTACAGACCAGCGTGATTTAGGTACATAATCCCTTGGCTACCAGCAGTACAACAATAAGTATAGAGGAGAGCCGTCTCTGCTCCTTACCTAGTGCAGCCCTGGTGATCAGTCCACCCGACCTAGAGATGCGTATCCAAGCTGGTGCAGGGGTGTAGTTGAATATAGCCAGGCTATCTCAGGACGCATTGCAGGGCCTCCACACTACCGTGTTTCAAGAAATCTGCCATCGAGACCAATAGGTGCACCAACAGCTCGACGTGGCTGAGAAGACCATTGCAGCTAAGGATGTTGAAGTGTCCCTTGCTATCGCACAACAAGCAGAGCTCGAAAGCGTGATTCACCAACTCTGCACAGATATCACAGAAGAAATTCCAGCCTCATCCACCCCTTGGGAAAAAGTAGAAAGATTGGTCACAACACTTAAGGCTTTTCGGGATGAAGTTCAGGTAGTTAAGGCACGCACGGAGCAGCAGATCGCAGATCTGCGAGCTAAGTTACAGCCCGAAACACCCCTGAAGGTCCGGGCCCAGTGAACTATGCTGGTCACCACGACAACAAATGTAATCACGTGGCAGATCGCGTAGGGAGCCCAGATGTTAGAGACCGCCATGTAGTTATGGACTAAGGTCCAGTGAAATCCAATCTTGCGAAGGATAAACTAGGACCTATGGAAAAAAGAAGAGGATTTCGAGATGCTCGAAGCCACCTTGCCCACTTTGGTGCCTGCCCAGTGCTTGCAGAGACTGCACACCAGCCAAGTGCTCCAAGTAGATCTGGATGACCGCCTGAAGCCATGGGCTGACAAAGCTCTCAAGCTTTCGTAGGATGTCGATGTTTCTAATAAGCAGCTAAATCATACTTTGGAAAGTGTCACTGCTGCGACTGAAGGACTGCTGTCAACAAATTTGGTCGACATTGCACAAAATGCAGCTGCCCAAAGTGAAGGCGTGCTGCCTCCGTTAACCAAGGTGATCAAAGCATTGCAAGGGCAGGTCGAAGCCCCACTAGCACAGTGACTCGGGACGAGTCACAAGATCGTGTTGGGGGACTGTTGGAACAGGGTCCTCCAAAGGCTGCGAATTGGGATAGTTTTGAGTATTTTTGTATATTTTTGGCATAATTTAGTCTAACGCAGGGGTTTTGGGGTGGGTTAAAGCCCCGAAAACATTGTAATAGGTCAAAGGGTAGACCTAGAGTCCACAAACCATGGTTTGCGGGCCACAGGAAATCTTAGGCTAAATCATTATAAATAGATGAAAATTTTGAGTCTTAAGGGAGAGAAGAATTGGAATTGATGCTACGTGCGAACTGGTAGATCTATCTAGGGTTTTTTTGGGTAGGGACTCTTGCAGTTGTGTGCGTGGAGATCCTTAGTCCTGCTATGTGCAGACCCCACGAGGCTGTGTGCATGGGTTGGTTTTGGGTATTGTTAGTATATCTGAAAGACTAATGAATGCAGAAGTACTGTTGGAATATTTGAATCTGTTGGAAATTAATATTGATGTGAATATTTGATACTTGGTTATGTTATATATGATTATTTGTTATTGATTTAAGCTACGAAAAGTGATTATGTTATTTTCTTAGGCTGCGAAGTGTTTCTGATCCGATATTTATGATTTGTAATTATTATTAGCTGCAAATATTTTGCTTTGTTCTGATAACTAGCAAGAAGCACGTGGATGCGAAGCTCCTGAATAGAGATATACATGATAACATCTCGATTGATCTGAGTTGCGAATTGTATTGTTTCTGCTGTGAACCTTCGGTGAATAGATTTGTCTAGTACGAAAATCGGAGGCTGCGAACTTGACGTACCTACTCTCTCTTAGGGTGCAAAAACCTGGTTCCAACACCCTCCCATACTGCTTCGGGTGAGACTTTGGCCTGCGAAAGCAGGTTACTGCCGAAAGGGCCAGTAGTATAGGGGTTTGTCGGCAAACCTTAACCTATAAACCTGGGTTAGGACCCCTTGAGCCAACAAAATATCCCAAAAGGGATATTACAATCTGATAACCAGTTCTGGTCCATTATGGTATAAGCAATCCTCATGCCACATATAGTTAACACTAAGTTGTATGATTTTTTATTTTTCTCTTGAAGACAAGTTTTGTGGAAACTTCCTTGTAACCAGGTAATTAGCTATATCTGCATACCGGGGAGTATAAGTAGAAATAGAAAATATTTTTTCATCCTAAAAATCATTAGCAACTGCTGCATTGTCACCAATATGGACAAGTTTAGATAGAAAATAAGCGACAATATTTTATCTTCCTGGTCTGTTAATGATAGTAATATTAAATTCTTGTAGTAGTAACAACCATCTAGTAACAAGAGCATTGGTGATAGGTTTATTCATTAAGAATATAATGGTTGAATGATATGTATGCACAAAAACTTCATACGAAATTATATAATGCCTAAATTTACTAATGGCATGAACTGTTGATAATAATTCTTTTTCAGTGACTGTGTATATTATTTTTTTAGGAGAGATATTTTTTTTAACAAAGTAAATGGCATAGGGAATTTTATTCTCTCTTTATCCCCAAAAAAACCCCAAAGTTGTTTGCGAGGCATCAATATAGATATGAAAAGGGAGGCTCCAATTTGGTTCTCTCAGAACTAGATCAATTTAGTTTAAGTTTAAGAGTTTCAAGGGAAAGTTGGCACTGAGAATCCCACTAAAAATCTACATCTTTGGTTAAAATTTTGAACATAGGAGCGAACATTTTTGTAAAATTTTGAATAAATATTCTATAATATCCAACATTCCCTAGAAAGCTTCTAACTTCTTTTTGAGAGCTCAGATTTTTGATTTGAGAAATTATTTCAATCTTAGCAGGGACCACTTTTATCCTGTCCTCATAAATATGATGGCCTAACACAATACCCTTAGTAAGCATCATTCTAGATTTTTCATTGCTAAGGGCAAGGTTGGTCTTTTGACATCTGATTAAAACTTTCTCTAGGCTGTCTAAAGCTTGTTGGAAATATTTCCCATATACTATGAAGTCATCCATATAGATTTCCATGCAGTCTTGGGTTAGATCTGAAAAAATAGCAAGGACAACCCTTTGAAAGGTGGTAGGGGCGTTATGATGAGCACCATCATTAGGTACATTTTAAGGGGTTAATTATCACCTTTTTAGCCTAATTTTTCTCTATTTCTCACATTTAATTGCATTATTGTCATATATTTCTTAGTGAATATGGTGTATTAAGGGTTGTCATACTTCGAAGCCTAATGTGGTTTAAATGCAATAAAATTAGGATAATATGCCATTTTTTAGGAAGATAACACAATCAGGGCTCGAAGTAGACAAAAAGTGATTTTAGGAGATTTGACCACCTCTTCAACTCCTAAAGGCATCCAATATCTCATCCAGATTCTCCTCCAACAAATCGAAATAAGAGACAACCAAGTAAGTGGAAGATCAAGGGGAGCGAAGCTCCACTTCTATAGATTCCCAAGGGGAAAAACACCTACTTTTTAGGGAGCTGTTGGTAGCTACCCTCTAGTATAAATAGGCTAGAGAAAGAGATCACTAGGATTCGATTTTTGAAGGTAGCTAGAGCACTCTTAGCTCTTGTATTAGAAATTTTTGACTTTCATATGTTATGTACAAGACTGGCTAGCTTCAGGTAGCTGAGATTGTTGGTTAGGGCCCAATCCATTTTCCCCAATATCTCTTATGTGAATGTACTTTATTTCATGTTGCAGTAGTTAGTG
This sequence comes from Pinus albicaulis, assembly GCA_034641835.2. Lineage (NCBI taxonomy): Eukaryota > Viridiplantae > Streptophyta > Pinopsida > Pinales > Pinaceae > Pinus > Pinus albicaulis. The sequence goes on from CM076582.1 coordinate 1,137,558,350, forward strand.
TCTTTCCATTTTATGCTCAATATCTTATAAAATATCAAAACTGTGTGCTAAATCCTCTCTCTCTCATCTCTTCCATTGGAGATTGAGGAGGGAAGATCTTCACCATAGACCAAAATCACTTCTAAGTTTATGATTTTTTGGAAAATTTATATAGGTTTCTTCGCTTATCATGGACATGTTGTATATGAAAAGGTAGATTTCTATTTCAATTGCATAGGTAGGTTTATTTAAATTCAAGTCATCTTTTCCACCATTGTTATGATAGATTTGTCAATGATGAATGCATGAAAAAGTAGTTTTGTTGCAGATTTGAATAGAATAGAAGAGGAGAAATTCCCTAATGCCATTAACTTTAGTCTCCACCCTTCATCAACCAGCTTCCATCCAAGTCACATTCAACCCTATTTTTGGAAATCTCCACCACAACACCGAGAGCCACCTTGGAGGTTCAAGATAGGCTTTGTGAAGAGTTATGATTTTGACCAAGGGTTTGGATACCCTTTACCTACCTATATCCAACTTCATTCCACCTCTCCTAACCCTTTCCTCACCATTTATAGCCTCAAACTATCCTCAGCCTGTTTCCTGTAGCGTTTTAGGACATCCTGTAGCACTATAGGAAATCCTCTAGCATATCCTGTAGCAGCGCCAACCAGTCACTCCTTCAGCCCAAAACCACTATTTCACCTCATCCAAGCTTATCCAAGCCCCAACAAACCTTCAAATTTGAAACCTTGATATAGGGACCCTCTTAGGTCACCTCAACACTTCCTTCTTTTGTAAAAAACATAGTCATTTAAAAGTGTAATTAGCTCTTGATAGATGCATTGTTAAGAATAGTAGTTAAGCATAAGATAAATAGAACTCGATCATTCATTTCGTATAACATTTTTTCCTAGATTAGTTTTCATTTATGCATTTTCAATTCAAAAATTTAAATTATGAATCCCACTTAGTTTAATTTCCTTTCTTGCATTAGCTTAAGTGTGGATTTCTCTTTTTGTAGATAGCTAGATGAATCATTATGATCTATAGTGTTTTCTTTTCTAGTTGACATAGTAATGGTCATGATCTATTTACAGTCTTAGATTTCATTCAGAAGTGTGACATAATTCCTTTCCTATACATAACCCTAGAACACTACAAATAAAAGACCCTCTAGCAGATGTTTTTGAGGAACCCCTTATAAAAATACCCCATACATCCGTTTCTAACAGAGGTTACTAGAGGAGGTTGGCGAGCAGAGGGTTTTGCTGATGTTTTCTGCTCGGTGTGCTTATTATTCAACATCGCATTGGTGCTCCTTACAAGAGAAAGCACCAGTGCAAAAAAAACATTGGCACACCGGACACCATGTGCTATGTACACACCCGCTCGGTGCGTCGTATTACTATAGAGCATCGGTGCTTCACAACTCTTCCGCGCCGGTGCATTATAAAACACAGTGCCAAAACCAAAACCACCCAGTGCGGTATTAAGAAACCCCACCAGTGCATCATAAAACAATGCGCCAAAACATAAACCAACCAGTGCGTTCGTAAGAAACAGCACCGGTGCGCCTATAAACCACGTGCATCGAAAAAGGGTTAAATATAAAAAAAATACGGCAAAAAACTATATTTTTCATTTTTTTTCAGTGCTCCAGAGCTCTCAATTACTGGTGCGCTCTACAAGAGAGAGCACTGGTTCGCACAAAATGTTCGCACACCGGACACCGTGCGCTCCGTACACACCTGCCCGATGCGTCCTATAATTGTAACGCACTGGTGCTTCACAACTCTTCCACGCCGGTGCATCATAAAACACCGCACCAAAACATAAATCGTGCGGTGCGGTGTCAAGAAACCGCACCGGTGCATTATAAAACGTCGTGCCAAAACAGAAACGGACTGGTGCATTCGTATGAAACAACACCAGTGTGGCTTCAAAATGTGCACACCGAAACAGGGTTAAAAAAGAAAATTATGGCCAAAAATCCACATTTTTCACTTTTTTGCTCTCAATCACCGATGCGCTCTACAAGAGAAAGCACTGGTTGTACAAAACATTGGCACACCGGACACCATGTGCTCTGTACACACCCGCCCGGTGCATCCTATTACTGTAAAGCACCAGTGCTTCACAACTATTCCGCCCTGGTGCATCGTAAAACACCGCGCCAAAACAGAAACAACCTGGTGCGATGTTAAGGAACCGCCCCAGTGCATCATAAAACAATGCGCCAAATCTAAAACTTCCCGGTGCAGTCTTAAGAAACTGCACCAGTGCACCTATAAAACCTCGCGCACCGGAACAGGGTTAAATAAAAAAAAATTATGGCCAAATTACCACATTTTTCACTTTTTTCAGTGCTCCAGAGCTCTCAAGCACCGGTGCAATTTCTTCTTCTCTAAGTTGCCCTGACATCGGTGCTCCCATTGCACCCATTGCATGCACTACTGCTGTGCATTGGCCACCAATATCCAGCTTGCATTTTGAAAATGGTGGGAAATTTTTCTTTTCCAAATTCTACAGCCAATATGCATCCTCAACGGTGAAATGTACAGGTATTTTTCTAGTTTTTCCATAATTAAGATTTTTAGCGGATTATAATTTGAAATAAACTTAAAATTGACCATTAAAAAAGAATTATTTTTTGTCCCGCGGTGCGCATGAGCTGTTCGGCTTACACCGGTAAGCGGTGCTGCCTGTAAAATTTATAGGCCACACTGCAATTGGTGCTAACGGTATCTACACTGTGTCTGGGGAGGTATCAAAAGGTGCCCCACACTATTTTAAAATTAAAAAAAAAAAGTGTAGTGAGGTCATTTAGCCGGTCACAACGTTGACCTTGGGAATAACAACACGGTGCGTTGATAGAAATAGTCACCCCAGTTCCTATCAGCACACCGCATTCGGCATTCCGACAGGGTCAATGGTGTGGCCGGGTAAATGACCGCGCCATTGACTATGTAATTTGTCAGGAAGTCGGTGCGCTGTCATGACTATATGTGCCGGGGCATATATTTTAGTCAGTGCATCACTCTTTTGACACCATATATAGTCAACGATGCTTGAAAAAATTTCAGGCACATCGCATACGGTGCTTTTCTGTCATCTAGGGCACTGTATCCGGTGCTCTACAAAAAAATGCCGCACTAGAACCGGTGCATGACTGTTTTTGTGGCACACCGACTGGTCTATTTTTTTTTCCAAAAAAAATTATATATGTATATTCCTAAATACATGTTTGAATTAATAAAAAAAAATTATTTAATATGTCAATGATTCAAAGAGAAGAGGATGAACAACATCAACAACAAGCAGAGCAGTATGACATGCTTCACCAGTGGGAGGCACGAGAGAGGGAGAGATATGTGTACCCTCGCCCTATTACAGCAGATACCCAGGGGATCTTAAGGCAAGTAGGCCTCCTTAAGTTCTATGAGGAGGCTACTTCCCTAAAGGCTCACAGTGTGTTTTTGAGACATCTTATTCGCAAGTGGAATGCCCACCAACAGGATTTCTCGGTTGGTCCTGACCAATGGTACACACCCATTGAGGAGGATGTTTATTTCATTACAGGGCTATCGAGGAGAGGGGTGGATTTTCCATCGTTCCCAGAGGTTCCAGCTGGTTGTGTAGTAGGGAGTCAGTTAGTTTACTCCCAAAGATACATTGGAACGCATGTACTGTCTCCTTCAGAGTTTTAGGTCCCTGGAGGCCAGTTACGTATTGGTGCATTTGGTAGACAGGACGTGCAGTGCCTCTCACTTCTCATTTTGACCATTTCACACAACACCAATGATGGGAAATGCATTAGTTGCCCGCTTCTATATTATTTTGATTATTTAGTACAGGAGCCATGATTTTTCAGGTGGTCTGCCATTTCTTTGCGGTATTTTTGTACAGCCTTATATAGATGTCATGCTCATGCACAAGGGAGGGTCAACTTCCCTTTTTCTTCAGAGCTTTTTTGTTTATTTTTTGAGAGGTTTCAAGAGATGAAGCTTTCTTTTGTTCGACATCCTCGTAGGCCGATGTTGGAGGCCTGGATGCACATATGGGGGCAGATGATGCCCAAGAGGGGAGAGACTATGTTCCCAGCCAGGATATCGCATGATGCACTGGACTTACTAGCCAATGTTGATGAGATGCATCCCTTCATTACGGTCCCCTGTCCTTATGCTGGATTGGATTGGCGAGGGTGTCCCAACATCCTCTTCACAGATGATGAGCAACCAGATGATAGAGGTAATATTACTGTTTTATTTATATTTATTATAACATGTTCTTTAACTTGTTTTTATTAAATTGTGTAATGAAATTGTCTAATTATTGTTGTGTACTTGTATATATTTTGGAGACGTTGGCTCTTTTGATGGCGAGGAGATGCCGGAACCACCACATGATCCAGGTGTGGATCCGGATGATGATCAATACATGGCAGATGCCAAGGATCATGATTAGGAGGCCAGTGTAGAGAGACATGCTCCTCATGTTGGTGCGCTGGTACTGCCTTTTGCTAGGCGCGATCGACCTAATACTAGATACAGGATGGAGTTGGGCGACCAACTCAGTGCATTGATTTTTGAGGCAAGCATCAGGCCCGCTCATTACAGAGACATACATGCCGATGATAGGCTATTACGGATGTGGAGAGGCATGCCGTGTGAAATGTACAACCTGATGCAGCATGTCATAGGAGCTACGACAGCTGTTACATGATTGAGGAGGACTGTTGCATGTTATAGGCATGGTCGAGCCACAACACGTGATGGACAGTCCGTGAGAAGGGAATCATCATCTCATGATCGTTCACCTCGCGCCGCACCTAATGAGCATGAGGCTCCACTAGCATCTAGCAGTCATCATGGAGATGAGGCTGGACCATTGGCCATGTCCAGTCAGCAACCTCCAACATCCATCAATACTAGTCATGATCATGAGCAGGCTGGACCATCGACCATCAAGGCTGCACCATTGACTGAGCATGCCTCCACTAGTACTGCTTATATTGATGTTGTACTACCACTAGCTCATCCATCCATCAGTACTAGTCATGATCATGAGCAGGCTTGACCATCGACCATTGAGGCTACACCATTGACTGAGCAGGCCTCCACTAGTACTGCTATTGATGTTGTACTACCACCAGTTGATCCATGACATTTATATTACAGTTGTATATTTTTAACATTATTCAGTTATATATATATATATATATATATATATATATATGGTCCATGTATTTTATGTTCATGATGTTGCAGTTATACTTGTTTTACATGTTGGTGATCATCATGATGTGTATATTGTTAGGTCATGTTAGATGTGTTCATTTAATGTTTAGCTTGTAGATAGATGTGTATGTGATGGCATGAGTTATTTGACATTATATGTATATTTGATGTTTGAATGTGTTTTTAATCGAATATGACGTTTGCATGATGGTTATCATGATCATGATGTTTATTAATTAATTTAATATTAAATGACCATGATATTTATTAAATATTATGTCGTGGTTGTAATTTAAATTTAAATTTTAATTGTATGTAAAATTGTAAAATTGTATTTGTATTTGTAATTGTAATTTTAACTCTAATTGTATATATGTAAAATATTTAATGTAAAATTTTAACTGTAATTGTAATATTTAATTTATTGTGAAATGATTGTAATTGTAATTTTAATTGTAATCGTTTAAATGACAAATTGTAAAATTGTAATTATAATTCTAATTGTATGTAAAATTCTAAAATTGTAATTGTATTTGTAATTGTAATCGTATGTAAAATATTTGTAAAATTGTAATTGTAATTGTAAATGTAATTCTAATTCTAATTCTAATTGTATGTAAAATATTTGTAAAATTTTAATTGTAAATGTAATTGTATGTAAAATTAAAATTCTAATTCTAATTCTAATCGTAATTGTATGTGAAATTGTAAAATTTTAATTGTAATTGTAATTTTAATTATAATTATAATTCTAATTGTAATTTTGATTGTAATTGTATATAAAATATTTGTAAAATTTTAATTGTGTTAATGTGAAATGATTTTATTAAAATATTTAAATTTGTAAATTTGTAAATAATTGTAAAATAATAAATCTAGAATAATATGAATTTTTGTAACGTAATAACGTTTAGAAAATAATGCAAATAAATTCATGTACTTTAGAATTATCATTATTTTATTATGATCTTACATACAAAAACAAAAAACTTTATACAGTTCGGTGCGCTTATCATGATAACATGCACTGGTGCATCTTGTTACTCAAACGCACCGGTGCTTCACAACTCTTCTGCACTGGTGCATCGTAAAACACCGCGCCAAAACACAAACCTCGATCTTACAAACTGCCCTGGTGCGCCTATAAAACAGTGCGCACTGGAACATGGTTATTCTATAAAGTGCATTATTAGAGCAGTGGAGGGTTCGAATCGCGGGCAATAATTTTTCTGAGGAGATGAGGGTTTGAAAAGACGAGAGTTTGAATTTCGGCTGAGAAGTTTATAGCAGAGAAAATGAGTGATTCAAATAGAAAGACGGACAAAGATGCTTACAGGGATGCAGACAGCTACAGAGCTCGGCAGAGTACAAAAGGAGAAAAGGAGTACAGGTTGAGACCGACAAAGAGCATTCGGTTGACGCTGACGATAGGGTTAAGAGGTCCCATGATGGAGAAATGGAGAGCAGAGTTGATGGCAGAGAAAGATCAATCGAGGCAGTCAATAAAGCTAAGAGGCACCATGAAGGGAAGGATTCTCATTCCCTTAAGGACAACAGAGAAAGATCAATTGACATTGTTGATCGGGCTGATAGGTCCCATGAAGGGAAAGATTCTCCAGAATGCATTTAAAAGCAGTTGGGAGTATTGTACGAGCTTCAGTTGGCTTACATAAACTTTTACTGGCAAAGATGATGTCGCATAAAATCACATCTTTGGCTTTCAATTGAACCTGAATGGCATCTCTAACTTGTCTGAGTTGTGGTTCTGTGGATGAAACTAGTAAAAAGTCTGCTTGTATTATAAATGGAAATCCAATGACCATTTCTTTGGGAAGAAAAGCATAGGTACTTGCAGCTACCTGCATATTTCCACTTGCAAATCGGTTTCCCATTGGAAAAAGTAATGTAATATCTTATTTTGCAATGTCTTTCCTCTGCTTAACCCTATACTCATTTTCTATGGGAAACCATTGCCTCCACATGTAATAAATGCATCGTCAAGTTGAAAATCGGTCTTCTTCTGCTAAAAAATGCAGTATGAATGACTCGTTGTCATTGCTCCTAGAACATTACCCTTCTGTAGATTATATTTACTAATTGCTGCATGACATCTGTATTTCTGCAGATTATATTCTAAAACATATTGGTTGAAAATAGTTAAGTGCCAATTATAACAGGTTCACATGCCATAGTTTCCCACTTGGGCCCTGTAGTATTGCATCTTCACACACCCCACATTGCATTCTCTCCACATAATCAGTGGGGACCTCCTGCAGTAAACAAAATGCATTGGAAGAATAGTTATTTCCATCAAGAATTTATCCAATTCCAATTCTCAATTTTAATTCTAATTCTAATTCTCAATTTCTATGGTTGGAGTTCACTAAATTTTGGTGTACACACCTAAAAGTAATTTCAGTGCCTTAACCGAAAATCTGTGCTACTGTACATATAACCGCATTGGTGTCGGTGTTACAAACATAGCACTGGTGCGATGCTATTAAGTGACGCACCGGTGACGAATAAACGCAAATAAAAAAAGCGCAGCTCTATTTTCCTTAAGTGAAAAAGAAAACAGAAAATTAAAAAATGGGCGGAAAAATATTTTCGAAAGTCTAATTTCATAAAATAATTATTTAAATACTAAACACTCTTCATTATTTCACTATTTTTGCAAATTTTCAGCCAGATATTTGCAGGAGACATACCTGAGAGCACGAGGGCACTGTGGAGCAGCGAAATACGTTTGAACAGAATTATTCAAACAATTAGAAACCAAACCTTTGGTGATTCAAACCCTTTATAATAGAATTTCAAACCATCTCGTGATTAAATTTGATTATTTTTTTACTTTTTTTTTCTGCATTTTTTTAAACTTTTTCTACAGTTTTATCCATTTTTACCCTAAACCCTTCAAATTTTTTTGTTTTTTCCCTTTGTTCTCCCTGTTTCTGTGATTTCAGAATTAGGGTTTTTCATTTTATATTAACATCCAACCCATGGGACGACTTGCATAGTCGGATCCCAATCCATTCGGCCATTGCGTGAATTTTTGGAAAAAATGGATTTTTTTTAATCGGTGTGCCCTATGTAACCTAGCACATCGGTGCACTGTATTATAAAGCACACCGCGCTAGTACTATGTAATAAAAAAATTTGAAAACAATTTTTTTAAATTAGTGTGCCATATCTGAAATAGGGCACCGGTGCTCCATGTTACGAGGATAGCACCGTATGGTCTATTACATTGTTTGTGCGGTATGTTTATAATACCCCACGCACCATATGGTTTATTATACTGTTTTGCGGTGCGTTTTTAATACCCCCACGCACCGGCGGCGGTGCGTACATCATGAAAGGCGCACCGATGTCTTGAGATTTATTTTTTACCTGAAAAATTGACAATTTATTTATAAATATATTAATCAATGATATGGTACAGGTTTCAGATTGATAAAGAAATGACTAACAAGAGATCAAGTAACAAAAATATTGATAACACATCAGGAAAAGAAAAAAAGGCAAGTTCTTTGTAAATTATTTATAAAAAATATTATTTCTGAACTATATGTAAGTTTAACTAATATGTATTTTTTACTGTGTATCATGCAGAGCCACAAAATGACGAAGCTTGATAAGTTTATTTCTGATCTAGGACCAGAAGAGCATAAAATCTTGATGGAAAAATTGCAAAAGGATGAATCAGGTGAATGAAAAAATACTATTGATCCAATATGAGTTTCTTTTTTTAATTATCATTAATAATATACTTAAAATTATTAGATAACATGTGTCAAACAATCTATTAATTCACATCTGTTTAATGTTCTACAGGGACCAACAACTTAGAAAAGAAATGTTGTTCTGTTGTCCTCTACAACAACCCCCCATTTCATATTATTTTTATTCACAACACTATAATATGAAATGGGTCCCTTTTATTTTTTAATTGGTATCAATTATGTATTATTCAAAAAGGTCCGAAAATGAAATAAATAAAAAAACATTACAAAAAACCTTTTTTTTTGACAAACCAATAATGGCCTTGGGATATAAAAAATTAAATCTTTTATCATTGCGATAAAGCGATCGCAAGATCGCATATCGCAATGACAAAGGAAATATAACTTAAGGAACTTTTGGTTTGCTCCGATGCGATATACCATGCATGATTTTAAGCGATCGGTGATATACCATGCGATATCCCGGTTAAATGCTCCCGATGCGATGCGATATCGCTATCGGCGAACGAGGATTCCAAGAGATGCCAGTATAAGAAAAGCTTTTCGTCCCGATGCGATGCGATAAAGCCAAAACACGAACTTCAAAAAAGTTGTTAAAACGGGGATATTACGATTAATTCGTATTAAAAGCCTTATCTTTATAATGGAGATTCACCTGCGCTCAACCGCCAAAACGGCCAAGGAGCGCTTAAACAAATCATTTCACCAATAAACGACGTGATGGATATTTAAATGATTGACAGGTTTTTGCGGCCATTTAATGAAATAATAAGTCTAAATCTTTTTACGGATTGGATCCATGGCAACCTTAAGTTAATTCTTCATCACGCATTAATCAATATATTTCCCCCGTATTTGGTTTTTACTGCCAATTCTGTGTTACGCTTATTTTTACTCCTGTGCAGAATTCCTCTAAGCTGATAGATGCAAGCAAAATGGGGAAGAAGTCCAAGAAAACTGCAAACGCTTCCGCTTCGCCAGCCATTGAACAAGCCATCACTGATCCAGGAAATAAAAAGAAAGGATTGATATCTGATACTACATGTTCAGGTCTTGGAAAAACTTCTTGGCAAAGTACCTATAATTTGATAGAAGCTGAAGAACCTGAAGTGACAACAGTAGAAGCCACAGTCGATACGACTCAAAAATCTGAAGGAACTTTAAAAGACTTAGCTGACTCTTTCCTTCATCGGATAGCAGCTCGGGAACAAATTCTCCCATATACGGATGTAGTAAGGTGGGCAATTGAGGAACTCCCAATCACAGACAGAACCTTCTGCACCAGAGATGGGAGAGTCTTCGGTTCATTTCAAGCTGATGATTTGAGGCAGATGTATCATTTGCCTGAGCCTGAGAAGAAGTACAACAAGGCATTTCTGGAGAAATTCCGAAATGAGAACGAAACTGAATCCGAACCCATTCGGAATTGGAGGCAGTACAAATAAACAAAGCATTATTAACACAGATAAAGTTTTTATGTCAACAAATCGCCCAGGCAAAACCTTTATGTGACTTAACAACATCTCTAAGTGATAAATCAGCTGATGCTAGAACAGACTTCGAGCAGGCCGATGAGACATTGACCAATTATCTTGAGTGGCAAGGTACTGAGGAAGGACAGTCAGCTAAATTGCCAAAGATCCTAGAATCGCATAAAGAGATATTATTTATGGAATGGCAATCTCAGTTAAACAAAGCAGAGAGGGCAGTTTCCAGATGCAAATTAACCACAAGTAATTTGGCTGAATTGATTAATGACACTCTCTAATTATCTAACATGATTTCCCAATGTACCCCAGGTAAATTGACATCAGCTAAAACATTGGAACAGTCATGTTACTCAGAGCTGGAGAAAACTGGCAGATTAATCGCAGGAATTAACAGTTTGACATGGGACACCTATTGGATGTTCTTAGTCAAACCTTATAGCCAGAGAGCCGCCCTCAAATGCCTCTCAGATGCAATCGAGTGCATCATTCCCGAAATACAGGATGCCACCTATGATGCCCAACTCAATTCTCGCCTTAACCGACCACCAGAAGTGGAGCCGATGCTTGCAATATGCCAGCTCAGGACTAGAGACGAACAGCCTCAGTGATGATTCATGCTGCCGAATGCCAGATTGCCGTGAAGGAGATATTCAAGATTGTTTAATACCAATTAAGTAGGATTTTTCAGTTTCATAGATATTTAGATAAATTTAGTATTTATAGACCCTTTCATGTATTTAGAAAGGGTCGTAAGTTTTGTATATGACTTATAAACCTGAAGTTGCACTATTGTACTTCAGGCATATTCTTTTATGAAACTGGACCAATTATTCTAATTTTGACAAGGAGGCTTTTATGCAAATGTGCACTACTGTCTTTGTGTGAAAGTATTTTTTGCGTTGAAAGAAGAATTTCAAATAGCGATTGATATTGGGGAGTGACTTGCAGCTCATATGGTACTATTATCTATGTCTGAATCCATTCTTTTTATATGAATTGTTGTTTGATTACTTTTGCTATTATTGAATATTTAAATGTGTTTTAACAGCATTCTTTATACTTTCCACTACTGGATGTTTACAGTTTGCTATTCTTTCAATCATTTACGTATCAGTAATATAAATTAAGATAAGTGTAACAATTGTTTTATCAATTACTTCATTCAACTAATTGAATGAAGTAATTATTATTTAAATTAATATCTTTGTTTATTGAATAGTGTCATCTATATGCCTATTGACAAACATAGATCATCAAACGTTGCACTTAAGGATAGAAACTTCCCGGGATATAATAGTCATTTACATTTTCGCTTATAGATTAAATACTCCATTCATTATCACTTATTATTAAACCAATCACTCATTCACCCCCTTTCTATTCTTTATCGGGAAACTGGTCCCATTATATCCAGTCGGAGCCACCATCCCAAACGGAAAAGGAGCTGTATTAAGGTCCGGACTGGGTGGTTATCCCCCAATGTTGTTGCAGCGATTTTCGAGGCATCAACATTTTTGGCGCTAGAAGGAGGGCCATCAACTGTGAATGGCAAGCAAACCCAAATCTGCAAACCATTCTAAGAGTAATTCTCCCTCCACAACACCTCGTACTTCCCAATTACATGCTGGTTCTCCAGCATCCAAGCAAGAAGAAGAGGTATCCACTATCACTGCTCAAACCAACCATACTCCAGAACAATTAAGTCTTGAATCTCCTGAAGTTCAGTCTCTCATCCAAAAACTTCAGAGTTTCTCGATTTCACCACAGAAATCTGAGCTATCTCAAAGCAGTGAGACTTCGCAATTCGATCTACCTCACCCTCTCACTAGACTTCAGAGTGGGAAGCTCGGTATTGAACCTACTGAGTTCCCTTTACCTAAAAGGAAAAAGGCAAAGAAAAACACTGAAGATTCTGACAGTGAAGCACTTTCATCCACATCCTCCATCTCATCCTCCCCAGTGCGAAGTCAACCATCCACTCCCTCATTACATATTGTTGTTCACCAGGAATTTGAAACTTCAACATCTCAACCTGCTCACTCCTCAACATCAATTCCTTCCCAGACATCTGGAATCTCAACAACAGTATCAACTACCACTGGTATTACAATGGCAGATCCATGGACCAGACCTGGTGCAGTCCATATGCCCGCACCATTACATGCATTACCAGATGCTCCTGAAAAATGGCTACCCAAGTTTAATCTAGATAATGGAACCCAAGCTGAGGAACATATCAATAACTTCATGTTAGCAGTTAATTTAAAGGGAGTAACAGAGCAAGATGTCGTTGTTAGGCTTTTCCCTTATACGTTGCAAGGATCAGCAGGATCCTGGTATTTTTCCCTGCCTTCTGGTTCTATTACCAGTTGGAACATTTTCCAAGAGCAGTTTCTTACTAAGTATGGAGATGACAGATCTTTAGCTACACTAATAAATGATCTCTCCAATCTTAGGATAGAGCATAGGGAACCAATTAAAGAATTTAATGCTCGTTTCAATAAACTTTTGAATAAAATCCCAACGACCTCCAAACCAAGTGAACAAATCAGAAGTGAATGGTATATTACTGCCCTACCTGCCAATATAGCTATTTTTGTAGACAGGGCCGGAAAACCAACACTCGCTGAAAACATGAAAGAAGCACTTGCTGTGGAGAAACGTATCAATGCTCTAGAAAAGAAAGCGGCTCTTGAGGAAAGAAAAACCAAAAAAGTTTCGTTCAAAGATGACTCAAAGAAGAAAACCTCTAAAGATCCATATGACATGGAGGGCCTCCAAAAGGTCCTCAAGACCATGTCAAATGAAATGGTTGAAATAAAAAAACAAGTCATTGAAACTTCAACCAAAAGGCCCTTTAAGAATTTCAAGAAAACCAAATCAAAACCACCAAATGTCATATCTAATGCAGATTCAGATCAAGAAGAAGAGGAAGAGGAAACAATCTCACCAACTGATGATGAAGAGGAAGTTGTTGAATGCCATGGCATGTGGGATTTCATACTACCCAACTCCGATACAGATAATGATGAAGAAGCTTTTCCTGTCACTACTAGGAGTAAAAGTACCTCTGAACCTGTTCAGGCAACTTCAAAGAAACGGAGTGCAGGTGCTGCTACAACAAAGGAAAAGCTACCTACAAAGAAGTCACCTGCAGCAGTTCCCCAAAACCAACCTTCAACTTCAAGTACTCCTTCAACATCTAAAACATTAGTAGTATCCGATTCAATGGATTACAATATTGTTGATGATATGAAGAAAACTAAGGCAAACATTACTATGTTTGAACTTAGAAAATTAAAACATCAGCAGAAATTGCTTCTCAAAGAATTGAATGTTGTTCCCTCTTCACCTCTTCCTAGTGCTAAAGCTGCAAATGATTCGGGTCAACCACCTTCTGGTATGATAGAAGCTACTGATTCAGTCCTGATTGGAGATAGATCGAATTCTCATACTCCACCCTTCCTTTTGACCTTTGAGATCTACAACAGAAACCTACACAACTGTTTGATTGACTCGGGGGCATCATCCAATATAATGCCAGCTTCAGTTTGTTCCAAACTGAACATAGAACCCCAAAAGTCTTCCATACACATTGTACAGTTAGACAGAACCAAGGTCCAGGTTTTAGGAGAGATTAACTCTGTAACTATCAGGTTATCAGCTGATCCACGAGTAGTTCAACGAATTGATATCCTAATAGCTGATATACCTGAATTTTATGGGTTGATTTTGAGTAGGGATTGGTCTGAAAAGCTACATGGGTATATTTCTACCGATTGGTCTCACATGTGGTTACCCTATAGGGGAAAGCCAAATCAAATAAAAGTCAATCGGGAGAAACATATGACCCACACTGTAACAGATTTTGAACAGGAAAATCAACCAATTGCATTTAATAACAACATCTTGGGAAATTATTCATATGAGTCATTTTTTGGAAATTTCACTGCCCAACCATCTCCTTTCTCAGTAAACAATTTAACATCACAGATCGAAAACTATTCACAAACAGACAGGTCAAAATGTTTTAATGATAATGGGGAAACTGTAAATAAGATTGTTAATACTTCTTTATTTTGGTCTTTATATTTTGATGGCTCCAAATCTAACGAAGGTTCAGGAGCAGGGTGTATCTTGGTTAGCCCGCAAGGAGAAAAAACAATGCTGTCCTGTAGGTTAGAATTTGAATGCACAAACAACACAGCCGAGTATGAAGCCTTAGTCCAAGGTTTGTATAAAGTGATTGGCCTTAAAGTGCAATATTTGAAGGTATTCGGCGATTCTGAAATTATTGTCAAACAGGTGAGAAATACAATTCATTGTCTTTCAAATCACCTCAAACATTATCAGTCGCTGGTACAAGAACTTACCACGCACTTTTCTGCATTCAATATTTCTTCTATCCCTAGGTCTCAAAATTCAGCAGCAGACTTGCTAGCCAATGTTGCTTCCAGACTCATACCCTCCGAAGATTATAGCCCAGATAGATTTTCAATAGAATTACTTTTTAGGCTGTCAATTCCTGACAATGTCACTAATTGGAGAATATTTAATCACGATGAAGACATTTTACAATTTTTGACTTCAGAAAAGTCCTATGATGACCAGATCATTGAGGAAAGCAAACATGACCTTCAAATGAAAGGTAAATCTGAGGAAAATTCAATTCCAAAGCCTGTGGTGAAGCTTGAGGATATTTATGATATCAAAGACAGATTTAAACCTGTGACCAATCCAAAGCTCCAAAGCTCTACTTTAAGGTTTGAATTGATAAACCTTGGCACTGAACAAAATCCTCAAAACGTTAATCTAGGATTAGGACTTTCTGTAGAAGAAAAGGAAGCATTCATTAAACTCTTAAAGAAACATAAACATGTTTTTGCTTGGAAATATGACGATCTAAAGACATATGATACAACTATTATCCAGCATACCATTCTAATGCTTCCCGATCAGAAACCAGTTCAGCAGAAATTAAGGAAAATACATCCGAACTTAGAGAGTCAAATAAAATCAGAACTCAATAAACTCTTGAAAGCTAAGATTATTTTTCCCGTTCGGCACTCAAACTGGGTCTCTAATATGGTGCCTGTCAGAAAGAAAAATGGTGACATTAGGATTTGTATAGATTTCAGAAATTTGAATAAAGCAAGCCTCAAAGATAACTTCCCATTTCCTACTATGGAGCAGATACTCCAATCAGTAGCAGGCTCTGAATTAATGTCCTTTTTAGATGGTTTTTCAGGATATAACCAAGTTTTGGTTCATCCTGATGACAGACTTAAAACTACATTCAGAACAAAATGGGGAACTTATGCTTATCAGAAAATGCCTTTCGGACTTATTAATGCAGGAGCCACATTCCAAAGAGCGATGGATATCGCTTTCAAAGGATTGATTAATAAAACAATAGTTGTCTACCTAGATGATATTACTGTATTTTCTAAAAAGAGATCCAATCATTTGTGTGACTTAAATCAAATTTTTCAACGCTGCAAAAGGTATGGTATCTCACTCAATCCTAAAAAATCCTTCTTCGCTCTTGATCAAGGAAAGCTCCTAGGTTTTATTGTTTCCAAAGATGGTATTTATATTGATCCTGACAGGATTAAAGAAATTTCTGAAATCCCATTTCCTCATAACAAAAAATCCATGCAGTCATTTTTAGGTCAGATCAACTTTGTCAAAAGATTTGTTCCTGATTTTTCTCAGATCATTTTACCATTACAAAATATGATTAAGAAAAATTCAGTGTTCAAATGGGGATCTGTGGAAAAGGAAGCATTTGATTTAATCAAACAATCAATAATCAATGCCCCCGCTTTAAACACTCCCAATTTTTCTAATCATTTCACATTGTATACTATCGCATCCGATTCATCTTATGCAGCAATACTCACTCAGATTAATGATCATGACCTTGAAGCACCGATTTCATTTTTTAGTTCAAATTTCCAGGGTGCAGAACTAAATTACTCCGAAGTTGAAAAACAAGCCTTTGCTATGTATAAAGCCATTAAACACTATAGGCCTTTCCTTTTAAAAGCTCATACAAAGGTTATAGTTCCTTTTTCTGCAGTAAGACAATTACTGATCCAAAGGGAATTAGGTGAGAAAAGGGCCAATTGGGTTACAACACTTCAAGAGTATGACTTGGAAATCAAGCCAGCAAAGATTGTGAGAGGTCAAGGTTTTTGCAGGTTGTTAGCAGGAGCATCCAACATTCCGGAATCAGGTGATACAGAACATATGGAAGAAATCAATCAGATAAGTATTACCAATTCTGAATCTCAATACTCGGATTTAATCTTTTATTTGAAAAATGGATATGCACCTCCTAATCTTTCTTATAAAAACAAACGGGCCATTAGATTAAAAGCAAAAAACTTCATAATCATTGATGATGTACTTTTTAGACAAAACTATGATTCAGTGTTATTAAGATGCCTAGAAAAACCTGAAGCACAAAAGGTTTTGCAGGAGCTACATGATGGACCAGCCGGAGGACATTTTGGAGCTGACACTACAGCTCAAAAAATCATTCATGCTGGGTATTATTGGCCCACTTTATTCAGAGATACTCACGAATATGTAAGGAAATGCCAAAGTTTTCAAACCGCCAGTGGAAGACAAAGAAAATCAGCTTTCCCTTTGCAGCCAGTCAACATTGAGCAACCTTTTGAACAATGGGGATTGGATATCGTTGGAGAAATTTCTCCACAGTCTTCCAAACAACATAAGTATATCCTTACTGCTACTGATTACTTTACCAAGTGGGTTGAAGCAATTCCGTTAAAAACAACAAACTCTGAAGGAATTATAGAATTTATAGATCAATTCATCATTACCAGGTTTGGTGTCCCAAATGCTCTTGTTTTTTATAATGCATCTTATTTTTCTGGTAATGCCATGTTTGAGTTCGCTATTAAAAGAGGTTTTAAACTGAAATATTCTGCAAATTATTATCCCCGGGGTAATGGTCTAGCAGAATCTACCAATAAAAATCTCCTTAAAATCATTAAGCGAACTATTGAACAGAATCATAAAAATTGGCATAAATCTTTAATATTTGCACTATGGGCAGATAGAATAACACAGAAGGCCTCCATAGGTACTTCTCCATTCAATCTTGTATATGGGAAAGAAGCAATACTACCAACCAATCTAGCACTTCCTTCTCTAGCCCTAGTGCAGTTTATTGAAGAAAGCCCCTCCTCTTCTATCCAACTTAGACATGATCAAATTTTAAAATTAGAAGAAGAAAGAGAAAAGGCCAAAATTACTCATGCAAAACATCAGCAGATAATCAAAAAATCATTTGATTCGGCTTCATCTAGTTCTAAACAGTTGCAGGTTGGTGATCTAGTTCTGAAATGGGATAAAGCCCATGAGGATAAAGGTAAACACACCAAGTTCCAAAAGATGTGGCTTGGACCATTTCAGATCAGTGAGAAGATAGGCCATTCGACATTCATGTTACAAGATCTATCAGGAAAGAGGGAATCTCTTCCTGTTAATGGCCTCATCTTAAAGAAATTCTTCAATTGAGAAGGTAACCCCTTCTCCTTTAGTTCTAAGTAGGATTTATGTTTTTTAGGATCATTAAGAAATAAAGTTGTAAGGTATCTTCCATTGACTTTTGCTGTATTTAAAAGTTGCTCAAAAGAAAGGATTGTTGATATTTACTTTTAAATAAATAGAAGTCTTAAACAAGAGGAACAATTTCTAGGAAACTAGGTATAATTGCATTCTGAAACCACCCTTCAATTTTTGCGAACTCTTCTCAAAGTTTAGAAGTATTGAAAAATCATTTTATGTTTTTAAATTGGTCAACAAAAAGGTTATCAATATCAAAACAGAAACTAATCCAATTTCAGCATCTTCAACTCTTACCTTGTCATCCATTTACTCTTAAGGAGAAAATTGTCCATCCCATTCACCAAAAGTTTATGATTACTCAGAGTGTAATTCTAGAATTTTGATATAAAAGATAAGAGGTCTTATTACAAGCCTGCTTACCATGATCATAGGGAAATAGTTTAACCAACATTACCAATACTGCATACCAAAACAGGGTAATGGCTTAGAATTATAAGACAAGGGCTCTCATCACGAGCCAGCTTGTTCGGTTAGATTACTACTAGTGAATGGAATTGTCAAACAGCTGGCCACCAAACCAGGACAATGGCTTTTTTATCTTAGAAATAACGGAAAAAGTAAAAGGAAATACAAAATATGAAAGCATATTTTGAATTCATTCTGTTAATCATACTCTCAAATGGATGGGATAATGGACAATAACATGGTTAAAAGGTATCCCTGTCGGAACTATGAACGTTTGCTGGCAACAGAGGCTCTACCTATGACAGACGAGTTAACCAAAAAGCTGCTTTGGAAAAGTTTTCTGTTTTATCATTATAAACCAATAGAGGCCTATTTAAAACTTAGAATGTATCTAATTTTCAACAAAGAGAGGAAATTAGCAAAAAATAGTTTCATTTTTGGAGTGCATATATACTTAGTTATATTAGAATTTTCCCTTTTGATTGAAACTCTATTTTGAAAAAGTTTAAGTATTTCTATACTTTTCAAAGATAACTGTTTCTTCCAGCGAATCGCCAATTGTTGTCCTCTACAACAACCCCCCATTTCATATAATTTTTATTCACAACACTATAATATTAAATGGGTCCCTTTTATTTTTTAATTGGTATCAATTTTGTATTATTCAAAAAGGTCCGAAAATGAAATAAAAAACATTACAAAAAACCTTTTTGACAAACCAATAATGGCCTTGGGATATAAATAATTAAATCTTTTATCATTGCGATAAAGCGATCGCAAGATCGCATATCGCAATGACAAAGGAAACATAACTTAAGGAACCTTTGGTTTGTCCGACGCGATTACACGCAATGAGCGATCGGCGATATACCATGCATACTTTTAAAGAGCCCCGGTTAAATGCTCCCGATGCGATGTGATATCGCTATCGGCGAACGAGGATTCCAAGAGATGCCAATATAAGAAAAGCGCCTTTTCGTCCCAATGCGATGCGATAAAGCCAAAAAGCACGAACTTCAAAAAAGTTGTTAAAACGAGGATATTACGATTAATTCGTATTAAAAGCCTTATCTTTATAATGGAGATTCACCTGCGCTCAACCGCCAAAACGGCCAAGGCACGCTTAAACAAATCATTTCACCAATAAACGACGTGATGGATATTTAAATGATTGACAGGTTTTTGCGGCCATTTAATGAAATAATAAGTCTAAATCTTTTTATGGATTGGATCCATGGCAACCTTAAGTTAATTCTTCATCACGCATTAATCAATAGATTTCCCCCGTATTTGGTTTTTACTGCCAATTCTCTGTGTTACGCTTATTTTTACTCCTGCGCAGAATTCCTCTAAGCTGATAGATGCAAGCAAAATGGGGAAGAAGCAAGAAAAGCGCAAGCAGCAACCAAACGCGTTGAACAAGCCATCACTGATCCAGGAAATAAAAAGAAAGGATTGATATCTGATACTACATGTTTAGGTCTTGGCAAAACTTCTTGGCAAAGTACCTATAATTTGATAGAAGCTGAAGAACCTGAAGTGACAACAGTAGAAGCCACAGTCGATACGACTCAAAAATCTGAAGGTACTTTAAAGGACTTAGCTGACTCTTTCCTTCATCAGATAGCAGCTCGAGAACAAATTCTCCCATATACGGATGTAGTAAGGTGGGCAATTGAGGAACTCCCAATCACAGACAGAACCTTCTGCACCAGAGATGGGAGAATCTTCGGTTCATTTCAAGCTAATGATTTGAAAGCAGGATGTGTATTCACGAGCACGAAGAAAGTACAATTGCAGGCGTTAAATGAAAACAGCCCAGATCGAACCCATTAAATTGGGCAGTACAAATAAACAAAGCATTATTAACACAGATAAAGTTGTTATGTCAACAAATCGCCCAGGCAGAACCTTTATGTGACTCAACAACATCTCTAAGTGATAAATCGGCTGATGCTAGAACAGACTTCGAGCAGGCCGATGAGACATTGACCAATTATCTTGAGTGGCAAGGTACTGAGGAAGGACAGTCAGCTAAATTTCCAAAGATCCTAGAATCACATAAAGAAATATTATTTATGGAATGGCAATCCCAGTTAATGAAAGCAGAGAGGGCAGTTTCCAGATGCAAATTAACCACAAGTAATTTGGTTGAATTGATTAATGACACTCTCTACTTATCTAACATGATTTCTCAATGTACCCCAGGTAAATTGACATCAGCTAAAACATTGGAACGGTCATGTTACCCAGAGCTGGAGAAAACTGGCAGATTAATCGCAGGAATTAACAGTTTGACATGGGACACCTATTGGATGTTCTTAGTCAAACCTTACAGCCAGAGAGCCGCCCTCAAATGCCTCTCAGATGCAATCGGATGCATCATTCCCGAAATGCAGGATGCCACCTATGATGCCCAACTCAATTCTCGCCTTAACCGACCACCAGAAGTGGAGCCGATGCTTGCAATCTGCCAGCTCAGAACTAGACACGAACAGCATAAGTGATGATTCATGCCGCCGACTGCCAGATTGCCATGAAGGAGATATTCAAGATTGTATGATACCAATTAAGTAGGATTTTTCAGTTTCATAGATATTTAGATAAATTTAGTATTTATAGACCCTTTCATGTATTTAGAAAAGGTCGTAAGTTTTGTATATGACTTATAAACCTGAAGTTGCACTACTGTACTTCAGGCATATTCTTTTATGAAACTGGACCAATTATTCTAATTTTGACAAGGGGGCTTTTATGCAAATGTGCACTACTGTCTTTGTGTGAAAGTATTTTTGCGTTGAAAGAAGAATTTCAAATAGCGATTGATATTGGGGAGTGACTTGCAGCTCATATGGTACTATTATCTATGTCTGAATCCATTCTTTTTATATGAATTTTTGTTTGATTACTTTTGCTATTATTGAATATTTAAATGTGTTTTAACAGCAATCTTTATACTTTCCACTACTGGATGTTTATAGTTTGCTATTCTTTCAATCATTTACGTATCAGTAATATAAATTAAGATAAGTGTAACAATTGTTTTATCAATTACTTCATTCAACTAATTGAATGAAGTAATTATTATTTAAATGAATATCTTTGTTTATTGAATAGTGTCATCTATATGCCTATTGACAAACATAGATCATCAAACGTTGCACTTAAGAATAGAAACTTCCCGGGATATAATAGTCATTTAAATTTTCGCTTATAGATTAAATACTCCATTCATTATCAATTATTATTAAACCAATCACTCATTCACCCCTTTCTATTCTTTATCGGGAAACTGGTCCCATTATATCCAGTCGGAGCCACCATCCCAAACGGAAAAGGAGCTGTATTAAGGTCCGGACCGGGTGGTTATCCCCCAATGTTGTTGCAGCGATTTTCGAGGCATCAACATGTTCTAAGAAAAGAAAAAAAAATAGAACATGCAAATGAAAATGAATTGCTCCTTAACTCATCTGGAGTGGTGTTGGAAGTTAACGAAAGGGGAGAATATTTTTACAAAAGTTTGAGGGATCTAGTGGAATGAATGTATAGATGTTATTTCCACTTACAATAAAAAAATCAATCCAATGATTCCAAGAACCAAATTTTATCTAAACTACAGGAAGAGTTTCCAGAGAATTGGTCAATGAGACATGCCAAACTTTTAGTAGCAAAAACGTACAACAATAAAAAAGTTGGAATGACAAAGTAATATTCCTTTAAATGTTTGTCTAGAATTATTTATAAATATCACTTTTGTTATATTTACTTTTCATATATCAATATAAAAATTAAATATTTTATTGTCATGTTACATTTTCAAGAAGATTATGAAAATCTCAAAAGATGAACGAGCTGATATTAGAAATATTCCAGTAGGAATGTCCAAAAAGGTGTACAAGGAGATGGTCAAAGAAATGGACAAAATTGCATCGCAGGAGGAGCCATCTCAACAACAACGTGTTTCAAATGTAATATGTAATCATTGAATTTTTCGATCATTAGGTACAATACATAAACAATTTAGTGTTAAATATTAATTTTCAAGAATTTTCTTGCAGAAAATAAAAGAAAATGGAACCCATTCAACACATGAAACAGGACGACAAGGAAGAAAAGGGTTGATGTCTAAGTTTGTGAGTAATTGTTACTTCCTTATAACTACTTAACTATATTTCATTTTTGTATTTTTTAAGTTGTTTTACAAAAATCATCATTGAATGTCTTCAAACAGGTGCTAACATACAAAGAAAAATCATCAGACGAATTGATTGAAATTGGGTTAAATATGGGTTGTGAGTATATGTTGGCATATCAAAAATTAATTGTGGAATTTGTAAGCATCTATCGATCTTGTTTTACTTAGCTCCGTCTATAATTAATAGAACAAAAAAATCTTTTATATTAAATATATGATTTGTTATGGGGTATAAACTTGCAGGAAACAAAGTATGGAACTGCGCCAACAGATGAAATTTTGAAAGATGGCATGGTACATGGTTTTGAAAGAATGTGTATAATTTATGAGTCAATTGTTGCTATGGTATGTCATTTTTCTTTTCGATTTACATTGATGTATATTATTTAATATTGCAATTTTCATTATTCTCACCAATGTATATACATTCATTTCAATTTATTTTTATGTTTGTAGATGGAAGGTGAAGAAGAAGAAAACAATCAACGTCATGAACAAAACATTCCTGAAAATAACCCAAGTCATGGAAGTAGCTCTAGCAGTGACAACAGTTCAAGCGAAGAATGATGATCGCTATGTTTGGATATCAAAGCAAGGTGTTGTATTTTTTGAAATACGTCTGTGAAATCAGTCATTTTGTTTAATGTAATGGACATAGTGTCCCAATTGAAAAATATAGGGATACCAATAACTGTCCCATTTTGTATGACAAAGAATGTCTTATATATATATATATGTGTGTGTGTGTGTGTTTTAATTTATTCTATTGTGTTCTCCATTGTCGCTATTGCGTTCTCCATTGTCGTTTTCAAATGCACTATTAAAAATTTAATTCATATGAAGATTGTTATAAGATATATATGTGTCGACTTTTGATGAATAATGAATTTTAAAAAACCACAATAATTATGATATGATATAACAAATTAATCCAAACATCACATTCAAATGCATTACTAAAAATGTAATTAATATGAATATTGTTATAAGATGTGTTTACTTTTGATGAATAATGAATTTAAAACAATCACAATAATTACACTGTCACAGGTCGATGTTTCTAAAAAGTACAAAATGAAAACCGGTGCGTGTCAGTTACTATACAATGGTGCGTTTGTATTCTTAAGAGCACCGGTGCATTTCTATGACCTATGGGCACTGCAAAAATACCAAAACCAATTAAAAATATCAAGGCATTTGTGCGGTACGATGCATCGATGCATTTATGTGTCTATATGCACCGGTGCCATTGTACAACCTATGGGCACTGCACGAATACCGATACCAATTATAAATCTCGGTGCGCTTGTGTGATACTACGCACCAGGGCATTTATGTGTCTATATGCATCGATGCATTTGTATGACCTATGGGCACCGCACGAATACCGATACCAATTATAAATCTTGGTGCATTTATGTGATACTACGCACCGATGCGTTTCTATAAGTCTACGCATCGGTGCATTGATACAACCTATGGGCACCGCATAAATCCCAAGACAAATTAGAATGGCCCCGTGCGTTGTATCACCAACACTAAGCCCGGTGCGGTTTTTGTACCATGACGGCCTAGTGCATTCTCCTTTGACCACCCTGGGGAACCTTCTATATGTACGCACCAGTGTGTTAAAGCCAGAGTAGTGCACCGATGAAAAAAAAATCTATAATAACCTCGGCCACCCATTTTTTTTAGTTGTGTTGAATTTTTGTTAAAAGTTCCGCCAAAAACTCCATAACCATAAAAAAATGTTGTAGCAAATGTTTTTCTGACAATTTTGGCCAATTTTATATCACTAAAAACCTCCTTTATAACCTCCGCTAGAGGTTCTTTTCCTTGTAGTGGAAGTAACACCTCATTGTAGAAATGAGAAGAGGATGGAATGAGTAGAACTCATTTTCTTTGCATATAGCACTGTCACATCCATGTTTGTACGAAACCTAGGTTGATAAAGTAAATTTGAGTAGCCTTTGGGAGTTGCAGCACTCTTGGTGCAATACCAGGGCTCACCACATTAAAAAACCCGAAAGGAAGAACCCTATAGGAATAAGTAACCCATGGACAAGTGAAGGTATTATTTTCTTGGTCTTTGGGTGTAATTTGGATTTGGTTATAGCCACTAAATCCATCCAAAAAGGAAAAATATTATTTTCCGGTCAAGCTATCGAGTACCTGATAAATGAAAGGCAAGGGGAAGTAGTCACTAAAGGTGGCCTTATTCAGTTCCCTAAAATTCATAGAAATCCTCCATTCACCATTTTTCTTAGGTACAATGACTAGTGGTGACACCCATTTATTATACAAAATAGGGTAAATGAAATTAGCATTTAAAAGCTTTTGAAGTTATTATTTTACTATATCTTTTAGGGTTGGGTTCATCCTCCTTTGATGCTGCCTTACTTGTCTAATTTCATAATTTGTATAGATGTGATGCATGTAGGTGTTTGGGTGGATTCCTTTCATATCAGAGTACTCCGATGCAAAAGAACCACATTGTCTTTTAATCATTTGAACCAGTTGTTATTGTTGCTCTAATCCTAGACCATAAACAATATATAGACACTTCCCCGGGTTAATTTCAACAACCTGGACATAAGAATATCTTCCTTTACGTATCGTTGTGGAAAATTATGTGGAGGTAGAAGGATGACATATTTCCTGAAATTCAAAACTGAAAATATGCTCATATTCTTGAAAGGATTGCGGAAAATCAACACATCTTATTGTGGCTAAGAACAAGTTCAAAACTTGATCTTCAGTTTGTTCTTGAATACCTTTAGAATGTTCAATTGTTAACAATGGTTGAGTACATTCCTCCTCTCCATATGTTTTTTCTATCCATAAAGGGACTTCTTTAGTAGGTTGGGCAGGAGAAAATGTTTTTTTTTTTTGGATTTGACAATCATTAGAGATTGTCATCTTCCCACACCTACATCCAATAAAGGCTTCAGTAGTGGCTAGATAAGGACAACCCAATACTACTGGATGTCCACGTTTGGAGGATTTTGGATGGATTACAAATAATTCTACAGGATATTCCCAAGAAGATAGTACGACTGTTATGTCATCCATGCTTCTTGTAGGTTTAAGGATGGATTTTTCTGCTAATTCCAATAGTGTTTGAGTTTGCCTCAAGCCTTCTAACTGCAAATTTTCATAATATCCATAGTCATGACATTTATTGCTGCACCTAGGTTGAAAATATTATTTGGTAAATATATACCATTAATCTGTATGGTCACTACTAGATTTCTAGGATCATTGTACCTGGAAGGCATCCCTGACATAGTTTCTGACAATTGGCCAAATACTTTTATAACAAGGGAGTTATTCCTTTTTCTTCCTGGATTTTTGATGCAAAGATCCCTTAATATATTTTCATAGATAGGAATGTCTTTGATAGCTTGTAACAAGGGTATCCTTAAACAAATATTTTTCAATTCAACCTTTAAGTCATATTCTAGCGGGACCTCGTCCTTTTTGACAAGTAATCTCTCTAGATGGGGTGGCTGAGAAACCTCTCGAGATGGTTTAGGTTGTGCAGTAGAATTGATTGGTGTTGAGGGAGGGTTTTTCTTGTAAAAATTATACGACATGCATGTATATCTTGGACTCACCCGATATAACAATGTACTAAAGTTAAATATTGAATTTCTTCTACAAATATTTTGTAGAGTTAAAAATACAATCACTAATCACATGAAGTAAAGAAGAATCAAATCACACACAACACAAATAATTTCCCAGGGAAATCTTACAGCTAAAAACCCCATTATATTCTATTGTATATTCAGCGTGGATCATGAAACAATTACATAAAAAACTCTTCTCACAAGTGCACTCCAGTACTCAGCTAATTGTCTCACACTGTCATGAAAAAAACTAACCAACACATAGCCAATTCTCAGCCTCTAGACAACCTACCTTTCTTGCGCAATCCCTAATGAATGAAATCCCTAAAATATAGGAATTTTGGACTTCCTTGACTGTGAGAGTATCATGGGAACTCCAATGGGTGTTTGGTTGATTGTGTGCAATCTAATAATCCTACAACTGATAGTCAACTTCCCGTTCACCTAGAACTCAACTAGGTCTCCACTGGATTTGACATGCATGCAACTAATAATAGTAAATCCTCAGTTTCATGTGAGATAACTGATTGTGAATTAATTAATATTTAATTCACTTGATCTCTCACTAGTGTATCTTCAGTTACAACTAGCACAACTGATTTCAACTCACTTAACTGAGTCAAACTGATTACAACCTGCATTAACTAATGCAACACTACACTTCCAACTCTGTTACAACTAGAATGAGTCTGCATGCCTCACCAACTACCTCTAACTCAAAATCCACTAGCTAACTGAGTTTATCACTCTCAATTAACTATTTCAAGTCATCATTGAGAATATATTATAGTTTATTGTCCATCTTAATTAAGGGATAAATAAAATAACATGCACCCAAAAATAGCACTATGGGACCCACCCTAGTGTAGGTGCTTAATGTACTAGGCGTGGGTGCTGAAATTTTCTTGTTGAATCTCAACACTCCCTTTGAACAAGAAAGGAATTATCATTCACCCCGATCCTGTCTCTATGGTATTCAAATTTTCTCTTGGTGAGCACCTTTGTCAGAATATCTGCATCTTGATCTTCCATGGGAATGTACTGAAGAAAAATTATCCTTCTCTGCATGCAATCTCTAAGATGATGGTACTGGATATCTATATGCTTAGACCTATCATGAAACATAATATTAATCAAGATTTTAATGCAACTTTGATTATCTCAATAATCACTGTCGGATCCATCTGAGAACCAAACAAAAAAACCAAGATATTTCTCATCCAGATAGCCTCACACGCAACTTAACTTGCTTCCATGTATTCTGCTTCCACTGAACTAAGTGCCACAAATCATTGTTTCCTGCTCTACCATGAAATTGTTGTCGATCCTATGCTAAAAATCCCTCTTGATGTGCTCCTTCAGTATGATGGATTACCAGCCCAATTTGCATCTGTGAAGCCTTGAAGCTTGACTCCCTTTGTCCGTCTATACTATAAACCATACTCTAATGTTCCCCTCAGGTATCTCAAGACATGCTTCCCCGCCTTCCGAAAGAGCTTGGCAGGATTAACCATAGCTTGACTTAGCCGATTAACTACGTAGCAAATGTTTGTACTGGTGTTCACTAGATACATCAGTGAACCAACTAACTTCCTATAGATAGTAACATCCACTACCTCTACAAGGGTAGCATCATATTTCCTCCAATTTCCTGGAAGAGGAGTATCCTTGGGTTTGCAACTCTCCATGCGAAAATGACCCAGTATCTCCTTTGCATACTTTCCTTGATACACAAAACGTTCACCATCCCGCTACCATATTTCCAATCCAAGGAAATAATGAAGGAGTCCCATGTCCTTCATTTCAAACTCCCTTGCAAGATCCTCCTTGCACGAGTGTATCAGTTGCTCATCACCAGTCAAAATTAGATCATCAACATAAAGAAAAATAATCTATAGCTTACCTTCAACCACAATCTGGTACATGTTTGCATCTGCTTAACTTTTGGTGAATCTTAGTCCGGTGAAATAGCTGCATATTCGAGTGTACCAAACATGGGGTGGTTGTTTCAGCCTGTTATCACAAAATCAGACCTGATAGACTGCCAATCAAGCTAATCTCATGTAACAGTTTCAAACCAATATTTTGGTTGAGGCTTAGCCTCCTTAACCTGAGCGGGCTACCTCAAGGGTTTATGATTTTTTGATAAATATGTAGATGGCTAACTCTATATGGGATAAAAACAGATAAATGATATAAAATGGTTTTCAAAACCAAAATAATCTACCTAGAATGGAAGTCAAGGCATATCAGAGTTCAAGTCAAGGAATAAACATGTAGAATAGTGAAACACACAGTCAGTTTGTTTATGAAGGAAGTCAGATCATCATTGATGAATTCTAAGTAACATAAGCAAACACCCCTGCAATAGAATATTGAAAATATGCCATCAGAAAAAGAACACACAAGAACTCCTTATGAATCTTAGGTTGTCTAAGTAGAAATTATGTATTAGGCTGAAAACAATCACTTACATAAAACAAAGTCTTTTTTCTAACAAATGTCCAACCCTTTCTATTTCGACTCCTTGATATTTTATAGATCATTTAAATCATAAGATAAGCTTATCCACAACTAGATACATTTAATTCCTATGCTTTGACACCTATACTAACCATGAAACATGGTATTTATTACAAACACAACAGTAAAAATGATTTAGAGTCCTATTACAAATAGAATTATAACTCTTTTGATTCCACTCAAAACAAATTTATCTAAACTTAATTACATCATTTGCCACCTATCCTTCCATTAAGTTGAATCCTGATGATGAGCTCCAACCTGTTATGACCATGATGCTGATGATGTTGATCTTCTGCAATTTAGGAAACTACTCCCCTGTTTTTAGGCTTAGGATTCTTTTAGTTTCTAGAGATGTTCTGACCACTTATAACCCATAAATTCGAAGCTAATTGATGTTAGGAACATGATTGACATATGTCCCAAGTCATCCCTTCATTCCAACTGTGTAAAACCACTTCGAACTTCTCAAAACAATGAAAATAGACTTGCGCTACGAAAGCAACACAATTTCGTAGTGCTTTTCATAGCACAGTCTTTTTACCCATTTTCCTTCAAAATATATCTTCCTTTCCTTCAGGGTTGCTTTGATAATCACTTGACATAGCTTCCTTAGAAATTTCAAGTCAAAATGCATGATTTTCCCTCCAAAATTTGATAAGGAAAAGGGTGAAAAGGCTGTTACAGCAGTTTCGTAGCGCATTTCACACTTTTTGCACTTCAGGCACTACGAAACTGCTGTGTAAGTAGTTTTTTCCACTTTTTATTCAAAAATTGAAACAAAAAGATGCTATAAATTTATTAAATTACTTGCCTCATTAAAACCATCAGCTATATGAACTAAAAATATAACCTTTACAAAATTTCATCCTCATTTTTCCATTTTGATTTTGCTTTGAATTTGTCATTTTGTACCTCTAATTTTTAGTTCATCATGAGACTTTTTTAATTGTAGCTCCAAATATTCCACTTGGCCTCTTAGCTTTCTATTACTGGCTCTCAAATGGGTGTTGATCACTCTAACAAATTTTTCTTCTTTAATGGCAGGAACTGTCCATGTAAAGAATTGATGTGCACTGCTTGGGATCTTTGACATAGCAACTGTTTGACCTTCCCAAACAGCCTTCATCCTCTTGAATTCTGTCTTTTCAATGTTATGTTTTCTTTCCCTCTTTCTCATCATTTCCATCTCTTGATTTTCTAGCTTCAACCTTTCTTCCAACATTTGACACTCTAACATGTGTTCCTTTCCCTTCTTAATCTTGTTGGCTGCATGCTCCATTATAGGTGATGAGAGATCAACCACCTCTTTAGGGACTTTGGCTGTTTCAATGGTTACTTGAATATCTTTACTGCCTTCTTGGATTTTATTTTCATGCCTGGTTAAAGGTTTCCTAGCTTGAAAAACAAAAGCTACATTTTCACCTTCAAATTCCAATTTCTTTGTTGATTTCATTTTTCTCTATTTGGGTTCATTAACTTCAATGAAATATTCCTGCATAATGGGTGATTCTTCTATATCAATTGCATGTAGTATATCATCCAAGTTTCCTTTCATCGTTGGACTATTCTCTGTGACTAAAACCCCTGCTTTTCCCTTTGATGCTAATGCTTGACTTCTTGTCTTTCTCTGGCTCTCCTACTTACTGGCCACCTGTTTTTGTTTTGTTTCTTTGACCCTTTCTAATTTTTGTTTTGCAGGTGATGGGTTTTTTTCAATGAGCACTGATGCTTTATCAATTATATATTCAACCTGTTTCCTTGGTTTCAACTTCACAAACCTCTTTTCTTTGGTAACCACTGGCTGACTAGATTCTGCTATTGGTGGTGAAGGATTTCCCTTGATCTTAGGGTTTCTAGCTAGGGTTAGGGCTTCCATTTCAAATCCACTCATAAATAAAAAGGAAGACCAATCTCTATATATATTCTGAAGCTCATTTAAAACTAGTAGCTTAATCAAATTGTGATGAAATAGAGATGTATCATAGCCATCATATTTATCTTGGAATTTGTCAGCCATTTTGGCAATGCTTCTATGCAAGTAAAATGGTAAATCTAATGATATCATTCCTGTGAAATGCAACAACAGTTTAAAATGATAAGTGTATACTTTATGGTACCTGCCTTCTCATGTGAAATATCTTTGGATGTTGAATAAAAACTTTGCATAGTTATCCTTGATGTAGCTCCTGGGTATTGCATTGTTCAAGTCCATGTCTACAAATTCAGGGTTCATAAACTCCTTGCATGGATCCATGTCAAACCTAGAACCTTTAAACCAAGATTGTTGTCTCCTTGGTATCTCTGTCATAGCAGTTATGATCTCACGTGTCACTGGCATATTTATCATTCCAACTTTGGTAGTGGTTCCACTGAAATGTAGAGCAAACTCTTTGGACACCTGAGTGTGGAAACCCTGCAACTTTTCACAAAATTTGATACAGCCAGCTTTGCTAAAAGCCTCCATTACCATTTGACCCTCCATAACAACATTTACATTCTCAGGCTCGTATCTTAGATAATGTCCCCCTATGTGGAACTTCTTCTCCTCTGCCATGTTTCTTGTAAAGAAAACTTGTTAGCTTCTCTGAAACCTGTAAAATAGCCTCTCTTGATTTGATGAATAGCGTCGCTTGATATCATGAACAACCTCGCTTGATAATGGTGTGAGTTGTCTTTGAAAGAACAATCACAAGCTTATCCTTACTGCTTCAGTGCTTGAAGAACATATGTGAAGGTAAATGAAACAGAGATTACTCAATTAGGCAAAAAATTCAAATTATAGATGTCACCTCATGACCAAATGATGTTTAATTGATATCTTATCATGACTATGAGACTGAAGGACAAGTAAGTACTTCGAATCTGGTAACTAACTGACTCACCATACCCCTATCATGTCATTCCCCAACTGAAACTGACAAATCCTGGCTTATATGACATGAAAGCTAAGAAACCACGCTTTTGTAGTGCTCATAGTGTAATTTTCGCAATTTGCGCTACGAAAGTAGCAGCGCTTTCATAGGAAAACTCACTTTTTGAACTAACGGTGCTACGAAACTGTGGATTTGTGGCTAATTGCAGAAAATCAACCCAAAACTTACTTAGATGACCCTTAAATGAAAAATGTGAACTTTTTAACTATGGAATGGACCTAAAAAGACCTTTTTTGAATTTTGATGGTGAACACTAAACCTCTAAAACTATGACATACCCTTAACCATGCTAAAATGACTTTCAAAACTATTTAGATCATGATCAAAAAAGAGTTGACATGCCATGTTTGAATTTTTTTTTTTAAGTGATAACAGTGGCTCCACTTGGGATAGTGTGCCCCTATGGTACACTAAGAACCAGTAGTTCCAGTGTTGCTATCCATTTTCTTGACCAAAACAAAAAAAACCTTGAAATTTCCAAGCTTCCTCCTCAAGCTCTAATGGTCTTCACCTCGAGCTCAAGCTTGCTGATTTTGCTTCTCATTATTAGCAGAAAAAACTTATAAATTGGAATATATAAAATGACATGAACAATCCATTAGATTTTAGGAAGAATAATGCTTCAAAAACCTGCCATTGATAGGTCCTCCAGCATATGGTTTTCCATCTATCTCCTACAGTATGTAAGTATTGTTTCCATGGAAAGATGCTATCTTGAAAGGACCTTTCCATAAGTTCTCAAACTTACCATGTTTTCCTTTATCTTCAATTCTGGCCTCCCATTTCATCACTTCATCTTGAATTTGAAAACTCTCTTCCTTAATATTCTTATCAAATGTCCTCTTGATTCTATTTTGAGATTGCTGATTGCTGTCATAAACTTCTTTCCTTTTCTCTTGTAGAGCTATCAGCTGATTAATTCTCCTTTGGATTGCATTTGGTTCCTCTTCCAACCCTTGAATCGGCTTCATAACATGTACCCCTAGTGATGTAGGGAAAATAGAAATTCATATGGTGAAGTTCCGATTGACCTCTTTGTACATATCCTATCAGCCCATAAGGCATACTTCAGTTTCAAATTCCAAACCTTCTTATTCTCCTGAAACACCTTTTTAATGATCCTCACAATGCTCTTGTTAGAAGATTTAGCAAGGCCATTTCCTTGCGGATAGTATGTAGTAGAATTCCTGAGAGTAATATGATATTGATGAAAGAAATTAATCAACTTCTTAGCCTTGAATTCTTGTGCATTATCAGTTATAATCTTCATGGGGCAACCAAACCTAGACAAGATATTATTTTCTAAGAAATAAATAATCACATAATCATTTGCTTGCCTAGTTGGGATTGCTTCAATCCATTTGGTGAAGTAATCAGTTTCTGTAAGAATCCAATGATGTTGAACTGAAGATGATGGATGAATCTCCCCAATAAAATCTAGTCCCCATTGCTGGAATGACACC
Organism: Pinus albicaulis; assembly: GCA_034641835.2. NCBI lineage: Eukaryota > Viridiplantae > Streptophyta > Pinopsida > Pinales > Pinaceae > Pinus > Pinus albicaulis. The sequence goes on from CM076582.1 coordinate 1,137,591,621, forward strand.
TCTACATAAATAAGCATTAAAGGCAAGGGTACAAATTTCTTCTTACCCTCGAAAATCTGGCATTCATGGCAGTCAAAAATATTCTTGTATACATCCTTAAACATTGTAGGCTAATAATACCCTGCTCTCAAGATTTTTTTCATTGTCGCCTTCCAATAATGGTGACCTCCATAATCCCCTTTGTGAAATTCCTCGAACACTTTATCAGCCTCCTCCTCCAGCAAGAAATTCAACAAAATTCCACCAGTATCCTTCCAAAACATATTTCTGTTAAATATAAAGTATCTCAAAGATTTAAGTTTAAAAAACCTTTCTTTGGAATTGGTTAAATCAACAAGTGCTTTATGGTGTTGTAGAACAAAAACAACTTCCTTATACCAATCTGAAGTGTCTTCAATAGGAACTAGTTCCTCCTCATCATCTGAAATTTCTGTAGTATTTATGCAATCCAATTTATATCAAGACAGTGAAAGTTTGACTATGCCATTGGATTTGCCAAGCCTTTCCCTTTGACCAATATTTTTGGTTTAATCTCTATATCATATTCTAGCAACTTGGCAATCCATTTCCCCCTCTTACCATCAGGGTCGGCTTGAGTGAGGATGTATTTCACAACAGTATTAGGAAAAAACGCCACAATATGAGAATGCAGAATATAAATTTTGAAATCTTTGATAGCCTTTACAAGAGCATAAGCTTTCTTTTATAAGATATTATACTTCAGCTCAGAATTGGATAATGTCCTACTAAAGAAAGAAATCGGCTGCTCAATACCTTGCTGTCCTTTTTGTAGCACAACTCCAGCGATAGTATTCTCTGATGCAAAGGTAAAAACCAGAAATTCCTTTGAGAAAGCTGGACTGATCAATACTAGTGCCTATGTGAGTGCTCTTTTGATCTCTTCAAATGAGTTTCTTGCCTCTGTTTTCCACTTAATATCAACTCCCTTCTTTATAATCCTTGTTATGTCTTTCACAATCTCAATGAAATTAGGAATAAATCACCTTACGAAATTTACCTTTCCAAGAAAAGATTGAATCTCTTTCCTACTTCTTGGAAACTCTACCTTCTTAATTGCATTGACCCTGCTTGGATCAATCTTAATCCCATCTTTAGAAATTATATTCCCAAGTAATTTTCCTGAAGTTAGAGAAAAAATAATTTTGGTGGAATTTAGAGAGATGCCAAACCTTCTACGTTTCAGCAGAATTCTTTCCAAGTGTTTTAAGTGATCTTCTTCCTTCCTTGAGAAGAATGTTATGTCATCAAGACACGCAACCACCATCTTATCCTTCTCTTCAGAAAATGCAATGTCCATTTCCCTCTGAAAGGTAGCTCCTGCATTCATGAGACCGAATGGCATCTTGGCGTACATAAAAGTACCCCATGGTGTAGTAAAGGTTGTTTTCTTCTGATCATCAGGATGCACAAGGATCTGGTTATAACCTGAAAAACCATCAAGCATATACATTCTCTGAGAACCCACAACAGTTTGCAAAATTTGATCTATCTTTGGGAGAGGATAATTATCTTTCAAGGAAGCTTTATTCAAATTTTTGAAGTCAATGCATATCCTGATTTCTCCACTCTTCTTTCTAACCGAGACCAAATTTGCAAGCCAATTTTAAAATCTGATTGGGACTATGATTTTGGCATCAAAGAGATTTTTAACCTCCTTCTCAATCAAGGGCATGAGAAGTGGGTTGATCCTCCTTAACTTCTGCTTGAAATTTCTTTCATTTTCCGTTATGGGAATAGTGTGTTGAATAATGGTGGGATCATATTCTTTCAAATCAGCATAGTTCCAAGAAAAGACATCTATGAATATTTTCATCATTTCAACATACTTAAACTTCATATCAGCTGAAATAAATTTTGAAAGTTTAATCATCTTGGGCATAGCTATAGTACCAAGGTTATAGCTCTCAACTTCTTCATCATCAACTTGTATCTTAGGGGATTTAAAAACATCATTCTGATCAAAGAGTTTTTCTAGGGGTATGAGTCCCTTTGGTATAGAATTATTCTTTAATTGTAAAATTTCAGAACTCCCTTTAGATTCAGCCAACATGTTCTGCTGATCTACTTGTACATTTTCAAACTCTTCTTTCAGCTTAATAAAGTTTTTCACCTGTTGATCATCCTCTAAAACTTGCCAATGAGTAATATTATCAGGGATGGTTGGCCTATGGCGGACCTCTACTTCATAATTTTCTGTGGAGTGCATAGGAATAATGAAAAAGACTTGTAGAGACAACAAGAGAGTCAGAAATGGAGTTTTTTTCTCTAGTTTTGACTATGAATGAATAAGCTTGAAAGTTTTCTAACATGTCCAAAACCAAATTCCTATATGCTTTCATCCTTATGTCCTTGGTTTGATAAACACCCTAAATCTATTTTATGACTAATTCTGAATCTCCAAAAACAAAAATGTTTTGAGCATTCATTCTTTTCAACATTTCTAGACCCAAAATCAAGGATTCATATTCAGCCATGTTGTTTGTGCAATCAAAGTTCAATTTATAAGAAAAGAAATTACTCTCATCACTTGGATTTTTAATCCAAATCCCTGCTCTTGCTCCTTCTCTGCCTGCTGATCCATCAAAATACAATGGCCACCAACCTTCTTCCTCTTTATTGCTGACTTGCTGACCTTCTGTTTACTAACTTTCAGACTGCTGAATTTTAGAAATATAATTTTCTTCTTTCATTTCTTCTTCCACTTCATTAGTCAATTCATTCAAAAGAATAGCAGAACCAAGTTCAGTATCAAGAGCATAAATTGGAAAGTTTGGGGTTTATCTTTGCTACTCACCATGTAGGCCATCCTTATCTCTCAATACAATCTTATTTGCTCCCCAAAGACTGGAATGGTAGCATAAGTAAGATCCATCTGCATTGTACCTTTAATTTTTGTTTTCCATGACCTTGAAAACAACATACCAAACTTCGGTGGAATGTCTGCCACTACAATGTCCATGACTACAGTCTTAGCAGGAACTTTCGTCAGACCAAAAACAACATCCTTGATTAAACCAATGCATTGAACTCTTTTTGAATCAAAAGAAAACAAATCTTTATATGGCCTAGTTATTTCTAACCCCATTCTTTCCATGATTACTTTGGGCATAAGATTGTGAGAGGCCCCTAAATCCAACATAACATTGTTCAATGTCATGTCGTGAATGCTAAGGCTCACATAAAAATGAGGGACTTCCTCATTTTGTTCATCTTCTAGTCTTGGACCCAAATATATGGTCGGATGATCTTCTAATACATTCAAGATATCAACAGCTCTTGGTTGTGAGTTTAGAATTTTAACGATCTTGCTTCTATATTCATCTACCTTGAGAATATCACCAAAAGGGACTAATATTTTTATCTTAGAAATTTCATTCTCAAGATTGAAAACAAAAACAGATTTTTCAGTTCCTTTGGTAGGAGGGACGGCTGATGCATCTTTCTTACCTTCAATGACCTTAGGAGATTCCTTCTTGCCATCAAAAACCTTAGGTGCATCCTTATTATGTTGTGTCTTGTTTGCAATGATAGGTACATTCCTATTTCTGAGATTATATTGTTTTTGCATCTCAAAAATATCATGTTGATACCCCTTTAGATAGTCTGATGTTTATTCTTCATGATTTTTTTGATCTGATTGATCATGTTCTTCTTTAGTCAAGAAAACTCCTGACATTTCTTCATAAAAAAAATGAATAGACTCCTCAGGAACTTCAGGGTCATCTTCTTCATCAACCAAATTCTGCTGAAAAGGAGGTCTCACTGGAGGATCAGGCTGCTAATTTCTATTCTCCCTTGGTCTTTGCTGATTATGAGGTCTCCTGAACTGAGGGTTTCTAAATTGAGGTTCATGTTGTGCAGGAGGAGTAGAGGTATTGCCAAGGGCTAATCTATCCATCAATTTTTCCATTGTTTTCATCATTGAATCTAGTTTGTCTTGAGAGGTAGAGGATGAAGGTTTCTCTTCTTCTTTCAACTTACCCTTACCCAGTTTTTACTTTTTAGCTGCTATAAAATTAACCTCCACTTTCACAACATCATTTTGCATTTCAGCAAGTGTAGGAGATTATATTTCTCTCAGCAGTATGGAAAAATCATAGTCAAAAGCTTCAGCATACCTCATTTGAGCTAAAGCTTCTAGTGGTTTCAAATGAGCAGCAATAGAATCTAACACTTTATTAAACCTTTTTGAAAAATTTTGGACAGTTTCATCAACAACTCTTTTCAAAGTACTATATTCAGTAAGGGCTTGTACTGGATTAGTTCTATTTCCCCATTTTCTTAGGAAAACATCTTCAAATTCATTCTAATTATGAATACTTTCGGGGGCAAGAAATTTATACCATTTCCTAACCTCACCAGTAAAACTCTGAGCGAACAATCTCAATTTAACATCTTCATGATCAACCTCCTCCCTATCTATAAAATCATTAAATTGATCTACATGATCCTCTACTGTAATGTCTTCATCAGATCCCCATGTTTTAATTCTAGAAGCATATTTACTAGGGAGGTCATGTAAGACAGCAGGAAGGACAAGAGGGGTGTATCTAACAGGTGCAACAGGTGGATTTCTAGCCATGGTCAGAGGTACTATGGTAATTTTAGGAAAGGTAGAAACAATAGATGATAAATTTCTATGATGAGGACTGCTTGGTCTTTGTAGGCCACTAAAAATTGAACTCTAGTTGGGAAGAGGTAAACCAACTTTACTTTTCAACAATACTTCGAAAGGATCAAGCTCCTTTAATTTGTCTAGAGACTCTCTTTCCAACAACAACTCTAAAGTGACAGCTTCCCAAAATTCCTCTTTGTCTTCTTGTGTTACTAGAGCTGAGGTGTTAATTCCTCTCTTACGTAAGTCTAAGATAATTTCAATTAGCTCCTTTTCATTTTCTGATCTAAACAAAACCTCATGAATTTTATCATCAACTCTTTTGTCTTCAAGACTTCTTGATATTTCAGAGGACAAGGATTTTGAATGAGATGGAGTACCTAATATTTCAGAAATGCCTTGACTGCCTCTTTAAATGGTGTTTGGATTGTCCACGATAGTAGGTGGATCTAGGTCAAGATTACTCCTCGTGTATCTCCTTCTTGAAGCCACCTTTGAACATATAAACTTTAAATGGAGTCACCAAGGTAGATGCAACCTCGAAAAGCTTTCTCAGCTCCTGCTACCTTCAGAAGTTCAGCTTCAAAATCTCGGGAAAGTATAATTTTCAGACTCCCCGCAGACACACCAAAATGTTATCACAAAATCAGACCTGATAGGCTGCCAATCAAGCTAATCTCATGTAAATATTTCAAACCAATCTTTTGGTTGAGGCTTAGCCTCCTCAACCTGAGAGGGCTCTCTCAAGGGTTTATGATTTTTTGATAAATATGTAGATGGCTAACTCTATATCGGATAAAAGAAGATAAATGATATAAACTGGTTGTAAATCACATTAGCAAGTATACATCGGGCTTATGGAGTCATAATATTTTTAGCAAAACCAAAATAATCTACCTAGCATGGAATTCAAGGCATATCAGAGTTCAAGTCAAGGAATAAACATGTAGAACAGTGAAACACACAGTCAGTTTGTTTATGAAGGAATTCAGAGCATCATTGATGAATTCTGAGCAACATAAGCAAACACTACTACAATAGAATATTGAAAATATGCCATCAGAACAAGAACACACAAGAACTCATTATGAATCTTGAGTTGTCTAAGTAGAAATTTTGTATTAGGCTGAAAACAGTCACTTACATAAAACAGAGTCTTTTTGCTAACAAATGTCCAACCCTTTCTATTTCGACTCCTTGATCTTTTATAGATCATTTACATCATAAGATAAGCTTATCCACAACTAGATACATCAAATTCCTATGCTTTGACACCTATACCAACCATGAAACATGGTATTTATTACAAACACAGCAGTAAAATTGAGTCCTATTACAAATAGAATTAGAACTCTTTTGATTCCACTCAAAATAGATTTATATAAACTTAATTACATCATTTGCCACCTATCCTTCCATTAAGTTGAATCCTGATGATGAGCTCCAACCTATTATGACCATGATGCTGATGATGTTGATCTCCTGCAATTTAGGAAACTGCTCCCCTGTTTTTAGGCTTAGGATTCTCTTAGTTTCTTGAGATGTTCTGACCAATACTAACCCATAACTTCGAAGCTAATTGATTTCAGGAACATGATTTTCATATGTCCCAAGTCATCCCTTCATTCCAGCTATGTAAAACCACTTCTAAATTCTCAAAACAGTGAAAACAGACTTGCACTAAGAAAGCAACACAGTTTCGTAGCACTTTTCGTAGCGCAGTATTTTTACCCATTTCACTTCAAAATTTATCTTCCTTTCCTTTAGGGTTGCTTTGATAATCACTTGACATAGCTTCCTTATAAATTTCAAGTCAAAATGCATGATTTTCCCTCCAAAATTTGATAAGGAAAAGGGTGAAAAGGTTGCTACAGCAGTTTCATTGCGCATTTCACCCTTTTTGCACTACAGGCGCTACGAAACTGTTGTGTAAGTAGGTTTTTCCAGTTTTTCTTCAAAAATTGAAATAAAAATATGCTATAACTTTATAAAATTACTTGTCTCATTAAAACCATCAGCTATATGAACTAAAAATATAACCTTTACAAAATTTAATCCTCATTTTTCCATTTTGATTTTGCTTTGAATTTGTCATTTTGTACCTCTTCTTTTTAGTTTATCATGAGACTGTTTTAATTGTAGCTCCAAATATTCCACTTGGCCTCTTATCTTTCTATTAATGGCTCTCAAATGGGTGTTGATCACTCTAACAAATTTTTCTTCTTTAATGGTAGGAACTGTCCATGTAAAGAACTGTTGTGCACTGCTTGGGATCTCTGACCTAACAACTGTTTGACCTTCCCAAACAGCCTTCATCCTCTTGAATTATGTCTTTCAATGCTGTGATTTCTTGCCCTCTTTCTCATCATTTCCATCTCTTTATTTTCTAGCTCCAACCTTTCTTCCAGCATTTGACACTTTGACATGTGTTCCTTTCCCTTCTCAACCTTGCTGGATGCATGCTCCATTATAGGTGATGAGAGATCAACCACCTTTTCAGGGAATTTGGTTGCTTCAATGGTTACTTGGATATATTTACTACCTTCTTGGAGTTTCTTTTCATGCCTGGTTAAAGGTTTCCTAGCTTGAAAAACAAAAGTTGCATTCTCACCTTCAAATTCAAATTTCTTTGCTGATTTCATTTTTCTCTATTTGGGTTCATTAACTTCAATGAAATATGCCTGCACAATGGGTGATTCTTCTATATCAATTGCATGCAGTATATCATCTAATTTTCCTTTCATCATTGGGCTGTCCTCTGTGACTGAAGCCCCTGCTTTCCCTTTGATGCTGATGCTTGACTTCTAGTCTTTCTCTGGCTCTCCTGCTTACTAGCCACCTTTTTTTGTTTTGTTTCTTTGACCCTTTCTACTTTCTGTTTTGCAGGTGATGGGGTTTTTGCAACAAGAACTGATGCTTTCTCAATTCTATCTTCAACCTATTTCCTTGGTTTCAACTTCACAAACCTCTTTTCTTTGGTAACCACTAGCTGACTAGATTCTGCTACTGGTGGTGAAGGATTTCCCTTGATCTTAGGGTTTCTAGCTGGGGTTAGGGCTTCCATTTAAAATCCACTCATAAATAAAAAGGAAGACCAATATCTATTTATTTTATGAAGCTCATTTAAAACCAGTAACTTAATCAAACCGTGATGAAATAGAGATGTTTCACAGCCATCAGATTTAGCTTGGACTTTGTCATCCATTTTGGCAAGGCTTCTATGCAAGTAAAATGGTAAATCTAATGATATCATTCATGTGAAATGAAACAACAATTTAAAATGATAAGTGTAGACTTTATGGTACCTACCTTCACATGTGAAATATCTCTGGATGTCGAATAGCAGCTTTGCATAGTTATCCTTGATGCAGCTCCTGGGTATTGCATTGTTCAAGTCCATGTCTACAAATTCAGGTTTCATAAAATCCTTGCATGGCTCCATGTCAAACCTAAAACCTTTAAACCAAGATTGTTGTCCCCTTGGTATCTCTATCACATCAGCTATGATCTCAGGTGTCATTGGCATATTTATCATTCTAACTTTGGTAGTGATTCCACTGAAATGTAGAACAAACTCTTTGGACACCTAAGTGTGGCAACCCTCCAGCTTTTCAAAAAATTTGAGATAGCCAGCTTTGCTAAAAGCCTCCATTACCATTTGATCCTCCATAATAGCATTTACATTCTTAGGCTCGTATCTTAGACAATGTCCCCCTCTGTGGACCTTCTTCTCCTCTACCATGTTTCTTGTAAAGAAAACTTGTTCGCTTCTCTGAAACCTGTAAAACAGCCTCTCTTGATTTGATGAACAACCTCGCTTGATATGATGAACAACCTCGCTTGATAATGGTGAACAACCTCGCTTGATAATGGAGTTAGTTGTCTTTGAAAGAACAACCACAAGCTTATCCTTACTACTTCATAGCTTGGAGAACATATTTGAAGGTAAATGAAATAGAGATGACTCAATTAGGCAAAAAATTTGAATTAGATATGTCACCTCATGACCAAATGATGTTTAATTGATATCCTATCATGACTATGATGACTGAAGGACAAGTAAGTAAATCGAATCTGGTAACTAACTGACTCACCATGCCCCTATCACGTTATTCCCCAATTGAAACTGACAAATCCCGGCTTATTTGACACGAAAGCTAAGAAATTGCACTTTCTTAACGCTCACAATGTAATTTTCGCACTTTGTGCTACGAAAGTAGCAACACTTTCATAGCGCAAAACTCAATTTTTGAACTAACGACGCTACGAAACTGTGGATTTGTGGCTAATTGCAGAAAATCCACCCAAAACTTACTTAGATGACCCTTAAATGAAAAATGTGAAAATTTTAACTATGGAATGGACCTAAAAAGACCTTTTTTGAATTTTGATGGTGAACACTAAACCTATAAAACTATGACATACCCTTAACCATGCTAAAATGACTTTAAAAACTATTTATATCATGATCAATACAAAGTTGACATGCCATGTTTGAATAATATTTTTTTTAGTGATAACACAGCCCATACAGTACTCTTTTGAGTAAGCACACATGCGACTCACTGTTGAAGATATCAAAATATTTAGGCTGCTCTATGCACACCTCTTCCTCAATGATCCCATTGAGAAACATAGTTTTCACAAGCATCTGATGAATGCGCCAGCCCATCTGCGCTCAGAGTGCAAGGATGGATCTTATGGAAGAGTACCTTGCAAAAGGTGCAAAAGTCTCATCATAATCTATCCCCTCGATATGAGAGAATCCCCAAGCCACAAATATAGCCTTGTATTTCTCCACACTCCTATCAACAACTAGCTTTACCTTGTAGATCCATCTCGATCCAACCACTGATTTGTCGACCAGTCTTGGGACTATCTCCCATGCACTGTTCTTGACAATGGTGTCACACTCCTCCACCACTGCATCAACCCAATTTGGTTGCTGCACTACTTCCTGAAAGGAAGATGGTTCAATCACAATACATTTTCTCATAAGATTCATGTATCCAGTAAATTGGCCAAGAGACTCTCTCTATCTGTGTTGTGAAGTAGGGGCTCCTACATTCTCCACAGTATCAAGTATCAATCTATCAGCTTCCGTGGTGTGCCTTATTATGGATGGATTTGCATGAGTGTTTTACTCCACTCCATGAGCCTCCTTATGTGGCTAATCCACATCTTGAGGCTCATCCTTGGGAACCAACAGTTCCTTCTCTACATGCAAGTCCAGCTCCCTCTCAAGGGACAACTGCATGGCTTTCTCCTCATCAAATTTTATATCCCATTGCACAATAGTTATTCTATTGTTTGGAAAACATGCACGTTAATTATGGGGTGTTTCAGTGTAGCCCACAAAAATCCCTACCTCAGTTTTTGGTTCCAAATTCTTCCTGGCGTCCTTGGTCACATGCACATAAACAGATGAGCCAAAAATATTGAAGTATGAAACATCAGGTTTATTACCAGTGAAAGCCTCTTCAGGTGTACTCATGCCAAGTATCCTACGAGGACAATGGTTTTGCACAAATATCGCAGTGTTGCATGCTTCCACCCAAAGATGCATCGGTAGGCCTTGATAATTCAACATCGCTCTTGCTGCACCCACAATACTTATGCTCTTTCCCTCTGCGACCCCATTCTGCTGTGGGTTATGAGGCGCTATTAGTTCTCTTTGAATTCCTTCTTTGTTGCAGAAGTTCTTGAATTCGTTAGAGATGTATTCTCCACTAGTATCGCTCCTAAGAGCCTCCACTTGCTTCCTCGACTCTTTCTCCACCAGTGCCTTAAACTCCAATAAATTAGAGAATGTATGATCTTTCTTCTACATGAAGAAGATCCAGCACTTAAGAAAAAAGTGATCAACAAAGATCACATAGTACTTATTTTTTGCTATTGAAGCAATAGAGAAAGGACCACACACATCTGTGTGAACTCTCTCAAGGATCCCCAAAGCTCGGTTCTCCTTCTCATGAAAGGTGTCCTTTACATATTTTCCCATAGTACATCTCTTGCATGTGTCTGGCTATGAAAGTGTACCCCTGGGAAGACCAATAGAAATATATTGCATGACTTTCAAGGCTCCATGGTGAAGATGGCCCAATCTCCTGTGCCATAATTTTCTCTCATCTAGGCTCACCACTTGATGTGCCTTGCCCATCATTGCTACGCAGCCATCTACCTCCAGCTTGTAGATATTCTTAACTTGAATCCCTATCCTCTTGGCTTGTCTTATTGTTTTATGTCACAAGAAATATTTTCCTTCACTAAAAACAACATCATAGCCTCTATCCTCCAACGTTACGACTGAGACTAAATTTTCTTCAAACCTGATACATGCATTACATATTTTAATTCGAAGGGTTTACTTGACTGCCTCTAGAAGGTAATGGTACCAATCCTGATAGCACTTTACCGCCCGTCATCACCCATTTCAATATGCATATGGAGATCCTTCTCCTCCAAGTCACTGAAAAGTTCCTTGTCTCTCGTCATGTGAGACGAAGCGCCACTATCCAAATACCACACAGATCCCAATGCAATGGACACCATGCATGTGATCAATGAGAATTCAAGCTCAAATTCTGAGGCAAGGGCCTCACCAGTTGCATATCCTCCAACCTTCTTGTTCTTCTTCTTTTGTTGATAGTTAGTAGAAAAATTCCCATGCTCGTGAGAGTGAAAACACTTCACCTTGGACATGTCCCGCTTCTTGCCATTCTTGGACTCAGATTTTGAATGGAATTTTTTCCCCTTCCCCTTCCTTGTGTTGGCAGCCAAAGTAAAATCCTCTTCATATTCATTCTTAGATGAAGATCCATCTCTGATGTTCCATCTGAACTCCTCCTGCACCAAATCTGACCACAGACGTTCCCAATCTTGCAATTTTTCCCTTCCATTGACAGAGTATTGATAACTGTGCAAACTATTGGGAAGTCATAGGAGAGCCAAGCTTACCAAATCATCATCAACGACTATTATTCCAACACTCCCCAGTTCATCTTGACATTAGATAAACTTTGTTAGGTATTTTGGAATGGTGTCACCATTTTCCATCTTGATCTTCCTGAGTTATCTTTGAGCACCAATTTCCTATGGTCCCTACTACTTTGGAATAGATCCATAAAAGCCTTCCACATTTCATATGGTGTGGATTTGCCATGGAGGCTTGAGACAATGTGGTCTCGTATTCCCTCCAACAAGATCCTCCTCGCCTTTTCCACTTTCTTTTGCCACGCATCAAGATTTGTAGCATCTACCACACCGGGTTTAGGAACATCATTGTCAATGAATTCCTTCAAGCCATTGTCTTTGAGTACTGCCTCCATCCTATCCTTCCAAGAAATATAGTTTTACCTTACCTTGAGTGCATACTCAAACCTTACTTAATCCATTAAAAGCCATTTCGATCTTGAATCAGCTGTAGCACCAAGAAAGTCTTTCTGCAAATTCGAATTCTATCCAGTTACAAACTCAACTCCTGCTCCACTTCTGCAATTTTCTGTGCTCTGAAACCATGTAAAAATTATACAACATGCATGTATATCTTGGATTCACCCGATCTAACAATGTACTAAAGTTAAATACTGAATCACTTCTACAAATATTTTGTGGAATTAAAAACACAATCACTAATCACATGAAGTAAAGAAGAATCAAATCACACACAACACAGATAATTTCCTGGGGAAAGCTTATAGCTAAAAACCCCACTATATTCTATTTTATATTCAAAATGGATCATGAAACAATTACATACAAAACTCTTCTCGCAAGAGCCCTCCAGTACTTAGCTAATTGTCTCACACTGTCATGAACAAAACTGACCAACACATAGCCAATTCTCAGCCTCTAGATAGCTTTCCTTGCTTACGCAATCCCTGATGAATGCAATCCCTAAAATATAGGAAATTTGGGCTTCCTTGACTACGCAAGTATCATGGGCACTCCAATGGGTGTTTTTTTGCATGTGTGCAACCCAATAATCCTACAACTGATAGTCAACTTCCCTTTCACCTAGAAGTCAACTGGGTCTCCACTGGATCTGAAATGCATGTAGCTAATAATAGTAAATCCTCAGTTACATGTGAGATCACTGATTGTGAATTAATTAACATCTAATTCACTTGATCTCTCACTTGTTTATCTTCAGTTACAACTAGCACAAATGAGTTTAACTCACTTAATTGAGTTAAACTAATTACAACCTGCATTAACTAATGCACCACTACACTTCAAACTCTGTTACAAGTAGAATTACTTTGCATGCCTCACCAACTACCTCTAACTCAAAATCCACTAGCTAACTGAGTTTATATCTCTAAATTAACTATTTCAAGTCATCATTGAGAACATATTACAGTTTATTTTCCATCTTAGCTATGTGATAACTAAAATAGACATGCACCCAAAAATAGCACTGTGGGCCCCACACTAGTGTAGGTGCTTAATGCACTAGGCGTGGGTGCTGAATTTTTCTTGTTGAATCTCAACATTTTTCTTCATCAAGAGATAACATTCCTCTTTGCTAAGAATTTCCTCATCTTCAAGAGGTGAATTTTTTAGATGTTCTTCTTAAATGATCACTACAAAACTTGTTTTATTTAAGACCATTTTGGACCTTAGTCGAATCTCATTAATTTAAACTAAATTAATAGTGTAGTTAGGGAAGGTTCATAGCTCCATATTCTGTATAGGTTGAGTTGTATTATTATTAGGGTTTTGAATGGGTTGTGCAGGTGACTGAGTAGGTCAAGGTGGATTTGAATTTGGTGGAATTTGTTGACTTGGATTCATGGGAAGAGAAATTTGTTGCAGATTTGGGTTCATAGGAAATTGTTAATGACTTAGATTCATGGGAAACATAGGTTATTGACTCTGATTCATGGGAAATTGTTGTTTAGGGAATGAAGGTAGTAGAGGTGGATTAAACCTTGTAAATAATTGAGAAATATTTGGAGGATATTGTGTGTAGGTTGGATAAGAAGGTATTTGGTATGGTTGTGAAGGAATATTCCATAGGTAGTCCCCCTCCAACCTTGTTGCCAAAACTTTCCTTGTGATGGTTAAGACCCCCATTGAGAGTAATACATTTGAGGAGTCCATTGCTATTGTGTGAACTGCATGTAAGGATCTTGGGACATGGAGGGGTTTTGTTGCCTCCATGGGCACCTAGGGGGACACTACTACATTTGGCGGAAATTCCGACACTTGGTTCCGACGCTTTTGACCAAATGTCAGAAATTTCCCCAAATTTTTTCCATCCCGCCCGAAACTGTCACTATACCGACGTTTATATAAAAGTGTCGCAATACCGACACTTAGAAAAGTGTCGCAATTGCGACACTATGGCCCAAAGCGTCACTATTGCGACGACTGCCTCCAAATGTCGCAAGTGCAACACAATGTCTAAGTGTCGCAATTGTGATGTTTGGAGGCCTTCGTCGCAATAGTGACACCTTTTCCGCCATTGGTATATTGACACTTATATGCGCGCTAAATAAAAATACGAAACTTATATGCGCGCTACATAAAAATGATTTTATTGTTTCGTATCCGTCGCAATAGCTACATTAACATCTGATATCACGTGCGCATTCGCCCTCCGCTCTTGCAGAACATAATTCGCCCTCAGCATTCGCCCTCAGCTCTTGCAGACCAGCATTTGCCCTCAGCATTCTCCCTCAGCTCTTGCAAAATGGTAAGTTCTTACTACAGGCCCTTCCTCCTATAGTAGGGTTGACTCTATTTGGGTTTTTTTGGTCAATTCCATTGGGTTGTGTTAGGTTGTAGGGTTCTCTCTAGATGTCAAGAATCAAGATTCAATACCCTCTTTTATCTTCATCACCCAATACAAGATTTAAATTTTTCCCAAAGAAACACTTATTAATTTGGCAGCCATTATTTCTCCCTGCTTTAAAAACCCTACATTTAAATGAAAACAAGCATTGCATTTCAACTACAAAAATCTATTAGTGTTCAAATGTATATGTGTGCTACATTAACGTCTGATATCACGCGCGCATTCGCCCTCCGCTCTTGCATAACAGCATTCGCCCTCAGCATTCGCCTCCCTCACTTCTGTTTAACAACATTCGCTCAACATTTGTTATTCGCCCTGAGCTTTCGCAGAACAACATTCGACTCAAGATTCACCCCGAGCCCGCTTCGCTTCCTGCAGAACATCATCTTCGCCTCATCTTCGCAGAACAACATTCGCCCTCGCCTCTTGTGCAACGTTATTCGCCCTCAGCTCTTGCAAAATGGTAAGTTCTTACTGCAGGCCCTTCCTCCTATAGTAGGGTTGACTCTATTTGGGTTTTTTTGGTCAATTCCATTAGATTGTGTTAGGCTTTAGGGTTCTCTCTAGATGTCAAGAATCAAGATTCAATACCCCCTATTATATTCATCACCCAATACAAGATTTAAATTTTCCCAAAGAAACGCTTTTTAATTTGGCAGCCATTATTTCTCCCTGCTTTAAAAATCCTACATTTAAATGAAAACAAGCATTGCATTTCAACTACAAAAATCTATTAGTGTTCAAATGTACATGTGTGCATCACTTGTGTAGGGTATTCCTTTTCCACTTTCACATTATCCAAGAATGTGTGCACTATAGTTCATATTTTTTGTGATTTAGATTATCTTGAAAAAGGAAAGGTAAATTATTTCCCATGGAAAAAGAAGGTTTTCCTTTTTTACTACTGGAAATGGTACAAAAAAGTTCCATTTCTACCCGAAACTCCTATGAAACAGGAACCAAATAAAGGCCATGTCCTCAATGGACATCATTTGGTTTTGAAAATGGCCATTGCACCGTGTTGTTTCTTATATTACATCACGATAGTTTCTTAGGTCATTTCTTGTTTCTTGAGATGAAAAACAACCAAAGAAACTGTGAAGATCCTTTCAAGAAATAAATGACCATTTCTCAATCATATCTCAACTATTTTTTATTTTATTCAGTGGTTGCTTACTTTGAGAGAAATTTGACACTTTTATAATGAATATAACATAAAAACACAAAATGGGAAGGAATTGATGAGGTAGATGACCTTTAGTTGTTGTCAATTAAGAATTGATAATACACGATGCATGTTCTGTACTACAAACTAGATTCCTTCCTAGAGTTAGGACACAGAGTATTGAATCAAAGTTTTAGTTTCTAACTTCTTGTATTGGTTCATCAATCTTGAAATTCAGACATTGCATGTCTTCATTGCTTCATGTTTGAATAATTTGCATCATATCGTACAATAGGAAATTAGGAATTATGACTATTATTACTTTATGGATTTGTTAAGTTAATTTTAAGTTTGCATGGTTTAGTGTGAAATTATTCTAGTGTGCCCCTAGGCCCAGGTGAAGGAATGCCAAGGACTGAGAACCCTAGTTTTAAATGGTATTGTTTCTTATACCCAAAAACCCCTCAACATCACTTCTTATTAGTTCTTAACAATAGTGTTGTAAAAAATTTGAGAATTGATATAGCAAAATCTCCAACTTCTCAAGATAAAGTCCTAAAGCTTAAGTGTGATACCATGTGTAATTCAATAGCCCCATTGTCACCTCACCAACCTCTTTTCACTTTGGGCTAGCTCTCCTCCAACTCAAGGGGGGTTCTCCCTAGTAGATGTTAGGGATCTAATGGCCCAACCAAACCAATTCAAGAGCCCCCTAACTCTCTATGTTTACTACTATCAATCAAAATATTGAACAATAGGGTTAGACATGCATCCTGAAGATAAAATTTCCAGGGTATTTTTGGGTAATTTCAAAGGGAAAGTCCCCAAACACATATAATCAAGGAATTATAATGTGATTTCAAACATTAAATATCAAAAAAGTCGTTTAAAGGATATTGAAAGGAAAAAGGTGATGGAAGATAGAAAGTTCCTTACTTAAATGCTCTAAGGATTTTTCAATAGTTGCTCCAAAAGCTTCACTTCAAGGCCCTTCAAGATCATCTCCAACAATGCTATACCATCAGCTTCAACAATGTTGCTCCAAAAATGTCCTCAAGGTCTTCACAACAAGTTTACTAGAATTTTCCCCAACAATATATTCAATAAGGTCTTCATTGTCAACTCGTCTCTTGTTTGGGTGCCTTAATGTGCAATGACATGTTTCCAGGACTGAATTCAATGCAAGGAATATTTGAAACTCTAACTCTGTCGTCCGGTGTCTTATTAGAAATTATTTCAGTTTTCATTTTGTGTTTTCAAGTTAGATATTGTTTTCAAGTTTTTACATTTATAATTTTATTACAATTTGGCAAATTGATCAGAGCAGTGCAAGAACAACCCCGAGAAGGGATGATCGCGGAAAGAGGCCAGCGGAAGAACATTTAAAGTTCCAGCATTGCTCTATCTTTAGGTATTTTAGTTATTTACATAATTGAAATAATATTAACTTTGTTCAAATATGCAGACACCTAGCCATGGTATGCCTGATGATTCCCTCTTTGAGGAAGAGCTTTCTTCATCCCTATCTCCAGTGTTCTTGTTGCGAAAAAAGGCACGAGATGCAAGGTCGGAATTTAATACTTTGATAGATGCGCCTCAAACACCTGAAACAGAAGAGAGGATAAAAAAACTTATGAGCCAGCTAGAAACATATCAGGTAATAATAAAAAGTCAAAATGATATTTTTTTTGTTCTGCATGAGATGAATTGTGATAGTTTGATTTTTAATTTTTACATTGACTAAACTAACAAAAAGTTCTTTTGTATGTAGCGTTTTCTGGCACTTGCTGAACCCGGTGTTGGTGGTAGTGGGACACAAGGGCAAGATATTTCCCAACAACCCTCTCGTACACCTTCTACTCCTTTAGGTGCCAGCCAAGAAACACACCCTGCCCAAGCAGACACCCAGCCAACCGCTGAACATGTTGGCAATGATGAGGCTGATATGGCCAACTACATTATTGCGTTTCCCGGAGCTACACATGCCAGCTCCACAGGGACCATTAATGGCATGTTGTTGGTGAATGATGAAGGTGTCCCTATAAAGCATGTACAACTCCCAGGTAAATTTTAATATTTTAACTATTTCATGTACTTTATCTAAAACATATTTATCATGATTTTTATTTTTAAATTAATGATAATATCTTCTTCTTTTTTCTGTGTAGGAAACAATGAGTTCTATAGGTATCTGGAGAGCCATGCGTTGGTAATTTTTGGCCCAACCATACGCACAGGGTGGAATTCCCAGAATTCCAACCTGAAAAAAGAACTTCTAGATTATCTAGAAGCCCTTTTTGGGGTCGGCACATTTGACAGAACAGCGGTGGCTCGGGTAGCCGAAAAATATTTGAAATATACCAGGGACACCTATAGGACGCAATTGAAATTTAACCCTAGATATGAGCGTCCTCTCGCAGTTTCAGAGAGTGAGTGGAGAGCACTCATCCATGACGGAAAAGAGAAAAGGGCAAAGAAAGAAGGAAAAATGCCAACTGGACCCGCAAGGTAAATTACAACTTTAATTCAATAGCTTTAATTTTCTTTATGTCTAAAATAAAAGTGTGCTACGTCATATCTGACTTCAATCTTTTGATGCTAGGTTGCCTGACACCTCAAAGGCAACCAAAGCTAGGATACAGAAAAAGGGCCATCACAAGCTCGGCCAGGGTGGCTACTTGAAATTAGCTGCAAGAATTGTAATTAAGTAGTTAAACATCTTATAATTAATTGTATCGCCTTCCAACGTTTTTGTAATCCTATCAAATATGATTAAAAATACACAATCATATGTAATGTAGGGTGATGACTTTGGAACAGAAACTACAGAGGAAGATAAAAATATCGCTTTCCATTTCGGCTATCAAGCCATAGTTGAACGTCGCATAAGCTTGGGGCAGGTCCCAAGATCCAGAATGCCTGATAAGGTAAAACATTAACCTTTCAATATGTTTGTTTTCATCCATAAATTTAATGTCTAACAACTTTGTTTAAATCAGGGGAGCAACACTACCATCGACGCAAATAACCCAGTTTTAGAGCCAAATGTAGATGATCCTCACGTGCAACCTGATAATTGTAGTAGGGACTAGGCCGACAATGCTACTATCAGTGAGGGCCGTGACGGTAATTAATTTCCACTTATAATTTTTTCTAATTATACCTTGATGGTTGTCCTTATAACGTTTTTTGTTTAAATGACAGAGAATGTTTCCCTTGAGGATCTTACCACCAGAGAGGAAAACAGGGCAACAGTCCCAACGGCGACAACTGGTGCACCAGGTAAATAATCTCATTGCAATTTTTTTTATTAATATTACTGAACTAGTTCAATGATATTTAAAAACTGACAATTAAAATTTAATATTATCTGTTTTTATAGGCGATGCCCCATCACTGGATGAGACCAGACATCGTGACTACGCAACTAGGTCAGCGGCGACAACTGGTGCACCAGGTAAATAATCTCATTGCAATTTTTTTTATTAATATTACCGAACTAGTTCAATGATATTTAAAACTGACAATTAAAATTTAATATTATCTGTTTT
This sequence comes from Pinus albicaulis, assembly GCA_034641835.2. Taxonomy (NCBI): domain Eukaryota; kingdom Viridiplantae; phylum Streptophyta; class Pinopsida; order Pinales; family Pinaceae; genus Pinus; species Pinus albicaulis. The sequence continues at coordinate 1,137,610,775 of CM076582.1, forward strand.
TGTAGGCGATGCCCCGTCACTGGATGAGACCAGACATCGTGACTACGCAACTAGGTCAGCGGCGACAACTGGTGCACCAGGTAAATAATCTCATTGCAATTTTTTTATTAATATTACCGAACTAGTTCAATGATATTTAAAAAATGAAAATGAAAATTTAATATTATCTGTTTTTGTAGGCGATGCCCCGTCACTGGATGAGACCAGACATCGTGACTACGCAACTAGGTCAGCGCCGACAACTGGTGCACCAGGTAAATAATCTCATTGCATTTTTTTTTATTAATATTACCGAACTAGTTCAATGATATTTAAAAACTGACAATTAAAATTTAATATTACCTGTTTTTGTAGGCGATGCCCCGTCACTGGATGAGACCAGACATCGTGACTACGCAACTAGGTCAGCGGCGACAACTGGTGCACCAGGTAAATAATCTCATTGCAATTTTTTTTATTAATATTACCGAACTAGTTCAATGATATTTAAAATCTGACAATTAAAATTTAATATTATCTGTTTTTGTAGGCGATGCCCCGTCACTGGATGAGCCCAGACATCGTGAATACGCAACTAGGTCAGCAGTGCGGGTTGAAAGGCACGAAACAGGAGCAGAGCACGATGATATTGATGATGTAATTAGGAGATTTAAAAATAGGAAGAAGAAAAAGAAAATTTGACAATGTAAAATATTGTATTATTATAAGACAAACGTTACCATACTTGGAACGTTTTTTGCGTTATATAAAAACTCATTTATCATACTATTTTTATGTCAAGCATTAATTGCAATGTTTCCTTGCGTACTTTTTGTTGAATTGTTTTTTTATTAGTTATTGAATATTTTTTTATGCTCATGAAAGTAAAAAATGAAATATAGATTGGGTATTGGGGAATTGAGAGTGATGTGAGGGGGGGGGGGAGGGGCCATAAGAGCTTCCACCTTCATGTGGTTGGCCTTGTTTAGTAGAGAATAATTTATTGGAGCGATTTAATCTTGGAGCAAACCTCCCTTGATCCAGCGTAGCAACAAAAAAGTCACTGTTGACTTAGTTGCTACTCTTTCAGATCGGGGGAGGCTTGTTCCAAGTTCATGCGACTCCAATAAATTGTTCTTGAAACGAAGAGGAGCTTATTCAGGTATGTTTTGACATTTTCAACATATGTTCTAACATTATCATAAGGATGCATCTTAGAGTAAAAAATAATACATCAATTACTTGTATTTATTGTATAGATAATGATGGATTTTGATTGACTTGGCAGTGCAGGTACAAATCCTCTTGCATCATGAGCAATACAACTTGTCAACCAGGGTCATGTCCAGGATATTTTTTCTTGTGCGCTTGACCAGGCTCGTAATGTCACATTTTGTAAGTTCCTTTACAGTTCATAATTCAATATTAAGCTTGTTCATGATTATTATCTAGGTTTTTTGTAGGTGTTTTTTCATCTATTTGATTGTAAGCAACTCTGCATGTTTCCTATTGTTCACTATGATTTCTCCCATTACCACTCCCAGGATGAATCCGACTTTATTGTTACATAGGTTACTTTATTTTTACTATGATTTCTCCATTTACGATTTCATAGGTTACATCATGTAAATTTGTCAATCTCAGGTTGGTGATGAGCTTTAGTTCTCCAGATTTGGGGCTTTTCTGATATTTTCTCCCTCATGTCATTCCTGCATCACCTCGTTGTTTGAGCATGACAATTGTCTACCACTTGTACCAATTGGCACATGTAAATCTCTGAGTGGTGCCACATTTCACCTATTTTCAGTGAGAGTTTAGGGTTTCTCTAACATAGCTTTAGAAATCCGATTCAGTGCCTGCTTGAATATCGTCACATAATACTCATGGTTTGGATTGATGAGCATGTTCTGAATGGTTGGTTGATTAATAAGAACCACCCATATAGTCATCTTGAGATATTTCAGAAGTTTTCTCGGGTTTCCTTTTTCACCGTTTCTAGTGGGTGGGATGGTGTGGGGTGATCCATCAATACTGGTGCTCTTGTAGTAGGGAATTTGTTTTTGGGGATATAAAGGAGCATTTGATGTAGATATCTCATTGGATGCATTCATAGATGGGCACGAGAGGTCAAGAATTTAAATTAAAAATATGCAACCTCTAGCATGGCAACCTGAAGGCCGCGAGAGACACTGCTTAAATATTGTTTTGTGCTGGCCTTAATATAGTCTTGATTTCTTTCTATTATCTTAATGCAAATATATAGTCTGGTCTCATTAAAATGAGGATTGTGGTTGTATTTCTCTTTGGTTTTTTCTCTCTTAATGCTCCAGAAGTTGCCAAAAATTGCGATAGTTGTTTAGTTTGCCTGTTACAACTTAAAAGTGGTTTTTAGCAATGGGAGTCATGTTTTTTAAGGTTCATACTAATATGAAGATCTTGTAATTCTATATTTAGCATAAGAGAAGATGGCCTCTGCTTTGGGAAGTATGACAACAATTGCCACATCTACCTCATTGGGTAACAATGGAAAGGGGAAGAAGTTGGGTGCAATGTTTGATAATTATGGCAGACAATTGTCTTCTCTTTCAGTTTTTTCACCCATTTCCTTTAATCGCTCAAGAAAAACAAGGACTCTGAGATTATGTGATAGAGAGAAGGTAGTTAATACAAGAGCTATGGAAAAGGATTTGTACTTCAACAAGGATGGCTCAGTGACAAAAAAATTGCAGGTCAGAGAAAAAATTATGTTTAAAGGAAGGTCACCTACACGTGAAACTTCACTGCGGTGGATCTTTCCTTGTCCACTTATATTCGATTTTAATGTGTTATTTTAATTTTTCATGGAGGGTTGTTTTGGCATATGGTCTGGCATTCAATTACACACTTACCGAAAGCATTGTCAATTTGTCTTGCAGGCAGTGTGAACAAACTTGCTGATCTTGTTGGAGTCACCCTTGGGGCGAAGGGAAAAATGTTGTCTTGGAGAGAAAGCATGGTTCTCCGAAAATAGTTAATGATGGTGTGACAGTAGCTAAGGAGGTAATTTGTAGATGTGTGCTTTGGTTTTCTTTTTAACGTTGTATTAGTTCCCACTCTTAAATGTCTTAGATTTGGTAGGCATAATTTGAAAACTCAAAGGTGAAAGGAAACATATTTGTTACCCAGTGGTCTACTTGGCCTATGGACTAGCCACATTAGAGTAATGCATAAAGCTTTTCACAACAATAAAATGAAAGGGTTATGGCTGAGTCAAATTTTATTTTTATTGACAATGTAATGAAATGTATCTCAATGCTATGGTTTTGGATTTTTTATTAGTTGAATTAGAGGACCCAGTTGAAAATATTGGGGCCAAGTAGGCTGGTTTTCCTTTTTGCTGATGGTTTGGTGTATCTAATTGAATTAGTTGCCTAAGGTATTTTTGGTTGCAAACTCCTTTTCATTTTTCATACAGTATTGGCCTTGTGAAATACATTTGATTGTGTGGTCTTGTTAGATCTACAACATTTTTAGTTGTTTAGTCTTATGGCCGAGGTGCACTTTTATTATGGAAATAGTTGATGCAATATTGTCATTTAATCCTTACTGCAGGGTAGCATGTTGAGAAGTTTCTTGTGAAACATTTGGTATTCAAAATGACACTTGATCCCATACAACATCATGCACTTGACTTCAAAATTCATATTCAAAGTGTGCCAGACAATTCTTGCAAAATTTCAAATATTTATGTTGTTTTAAACCATTATCTTTTTCATGTATTGGATGCTGAAAATGTGAAAAAGACTTTGGTATGAAACCAACTGGTGAACAATTTCCAGCACAACAACCACTTCCAAGACATGATTTAGAAGTAGAACAAATGTGCTTATGAAGCATAGAAAGATATCCTTGATGCATTGTCAATGTTTGGCTAGGGTTATTTTTGGAGAAAATAACTCCTTATTCCTAGAATAGTGATCTTCAATACAAGTAAATGCCAGAGAAGAGAGATCATTGTGTGATGCAACAAAACTGAAATTGGACCCCCAAGGAGAGCTGGTGTGTCTACAATCGCTCTGTCAGCATTTTCCCTTGGTGTACCCCGTTCTTTTCCTCCAGCCTGAGTCTTAATTGACTTCTTCTTTCTTCGGGTTTATTTATCAAATTCGTAGAATTTGATAAATAAATACTATCCACAATGGTTGGGCTTTAATTTATATTCCTGAATTTATATTATCTCCAAGCCTTATAACCAATTTTTAACTTTCAAAACTTTGTATTTATACTCCACATTTATTTTTAAATAAATAACTTGTAATGAAATTTCGGCTCTATATCTCACCACCCAGCCTTACAACAATCACGCTCCAGACTTATGCTAATTATCTGCCAATCGTTTAATTAAACAATTTCATTATACTTCGGCCACACCTATATATATCAATAACCAATCAAAAACTCGTATCGTACCTGGCTATCCTTCGCACACCTTAGTTAACCTCCGGGCAAGTTCAACGTGCGACCACCGTCCGATGGCCCTTCTCCAAATCAATGACTCTTGGCAATTTCGCTCGGCTTCCAACGTCGGGATTTAACGTGCGATGGCGCAGGTTAAACGGTGGTTTTTCGGGGGTCACTTCACCATGTGTCGCATTCCCTATGGAATCGCTCGCGAATAGGAAATATCGCCTACTCCGCAAAAGCGGTGCGATATGGGCAACCCTCTTTTGTGATTCCGCTCGTGGTTTTGGTATAGGGCTTGACCACGGGTGCAAGTCTGGTTCCGCTATCCTTTTATTTGTTAACTCATGTCCAATCCTCGGGTTAGGTTCTGAAAGCACAACAATCTTGTCTCTTTATTAAGCAGGATTTTTATATTTGAACAGTGTTCACGACCCCGGTTCTCTACACAGACCTCGCCTTCGGGTGGGGTGAGTTCACAGGGTTATCCAACAATTTACGGGAATTCAAAGATAGAAGAATGGAATTATCAGTACCCAATCACCTCATAGTTAAACAATTCTTCACAATTAGCAGTTCGAGATAATTCAATGGAAACTAAGCTTCGAAATCATTTAACTGGAAACAATTGTTCACACACAGAGGTTTATTGAAGAAATCCCCTCTCTACTCTCCTCTTCCCTCTCTACTTTTATTCATCCGAGGAATTACAATTTATATACATAACATATGGCTCTTCGGTTCCTCTGAGAGGACCGCTCTAGAAATCAAAAGGTCTAATTATAATAATTCAACTAACTGAAACTGTTCGACTCCTACAACTCTAACTAGTCTAAGTAATACTGTCAGCTGAGGTATTGACACCTAGCTGTTACAACTCAAATGTTTTCGAACCCTCCTAGCCACAACATGTGGAAAAAACCTTCTACATTGCTGGCTAGTGCCTAATGCCCCTGCATCATCGTGTGACATAAACCTATTAACAAAAGTGAACAGGGAATGATTATTAATTATGGCATACTAAGTTGTCAATGATTTTGACTATTTGTCTTTAACATGTAAAAATGTTAAATTCCAAACTTACATCATCATGGTTTGGCATCATGAGCTTGACTAATTGTCCACCATGCTCATAATTTCATTGTTGTATTCATATCTATAAACAGCATTTCAAATAATAATAAAAAATTTCTATAAGAAAAATCCAGACCTCCATGCTGCTGCTCCTTGTGAGACAAAGTCAAAATTGCATTACACAATCCAACACATAAGAATCTCCTATATCCCAGTGGTATGTATCCAAAATCTTATAATAGTGTCTTCAAGACTTATGTTGACATTGCCAATGACATATTTAAGCAATGAAAGATGGAGCCTTCTTCATTGTTGTATATGTAACAGTATTTTATTAATATAAAGATTGATGGTTTTGTCTTTCTGAAAATGAAATGTAAAAATAATTTATTGTGGTCAATTGAAAAGTTTTTTTTTTAAAGCTTTTCATTATGGAAGGGTGACATAGATATATGCCCTTCTAATTGAAATTCGGACCTGCCCTTCAAATTTGATCACTGTGTGGGACCTTAAAAAACAATAAAACTATTCCGCCGCGCGTTATATAAAACATATAACAAAACCTTTGTCAAAACTTCAAACGAACCCTTTAGCCATGGGTATTTCATCATGAATTGATCATTTTACCATGTACCTTCTTCTAGAGGAATATTCTTCCAGTTGATTAGGTACTTCATAATGGTTATATGTCAAAGAGATACAAAATTTTTATCTATAACTTTTTGTGGTTCAAGAATCAACTTTCATTCTTCATCTAATTTTGGAAGTTCTATTTACATTGGCATATTTTTTCCCAAAACCTTTTTTAGGAAAGATACATGAAAAACCTTATGAATGCAAGAAGAAGGAAAATATAGCTTCTATACCACTTGTGCAATCCTATGAATAATTGTTTAGGGCCATAACAATTTTGCAGTGTGGAAAAAGTCGGCAAAAAGTCCCGAATTTTTCTTGGAGCTGACTTTATTGGCCGACTTTTTGCCGAATTTTTCATCCCTGAAAAAGTCGCGATTTTATCCTCGAAGTCCCGACTTTTTTCCGAATTTTTCAAAAAAATCTTGAGTGAGGTAGTTTCTTTAATAATTTTTTAATTTTTTTTGAAAAAATCAGGATTTTTTCCAAAAATGAATATTTTTGTATTTTTTTAGTTTTGCCGACTTTTTGCCAAATTTTTCAAAAAACTCTCGATTTTATCGAGTATTTCAACTTTTGGACCCTTGCCGATTTAATCCCGACTTCGAATTTTTCCACATTGCATTTTTGAGCTAATTCTTTATTCTTCTTTTTCTTGAATGAAGATTTCTTATAATGCTATAATCTAAAAAATACCCAATTACCCTCCTCAAATTATCTTTCACTTCAATGTTGTTCCCCTTGTTGTTTTATCATGTTTCATGTCATTTGAAGGTTTTCTATAATAATTTTCAAAGTTTCTTTAGTATTTTCCATATGTGACTTTGTTTCCTATACTTTGGACTTATCTTGCAAAAAGTATGAGATACTAGGAGTTGGATATCCATAAAGGGCCTTAAATGGGGAAATTTTAGTAGATGTGTGATAGGTAGCATGATAGTATCATATTACCATTCTTCCTTGAGGAACCCACTTCATCCATTAAGATTTCTTTTCTAAAGAGTAACATTGTAGATAACCTTAAAAACATTTGTTAACTATTTTTGTTTGACCATTTGATTGTGTTTGATATGTAGAACTCATGGCAGCTAGTGTTTCTCCACTCATATTAAATAATTATTTCCAAAAGTTTCTTGTTACTATTACTTTAGTAAAACCATGAAGACTATGAATTTCTTTCACGGACACTTCTACCACTTGGCTTGTTGTTTATGTACTTTGAGCTCTATAAAAAAAATCTACAAAATTTGTCTATATAAATGACCACAAAAATGTAATACTTACCTTTATATTTCAGTAACCCTGTAATAAAGTCTATTGATATATCTTCTAATCTTTGAATATGTATGTGGAATGGTTGAAGTAACCCTAGAGATTTTAATATCTCTCTTTTATTTATTATGCAAACCTGACCTTCTATTACAAAATTTTGAATATCTTTCTTCATTCCTTCCAAAAATATATTTTTTGATCCTTTGAGATGTTTTAAGGAACCCTGCGTCCTACCATCAGAGAGACATGGGACTCCCTTAATATTTTTTTATTCAAATATGCGTGCATGCATAAAAATATTCTACATTTGCACCAAAGTATATCTCTCTTTCACTCCCAATCCTCCTTAGAGTTCATCCCATCCTTTATAAATTTTAGTTTTTGTTTAGTACTATTGTCATTTTTCCATTATGGCAAGCTTCTTCTAGCCACCTAGGAATAGAAAATGTAATTGGATATAAATTTGAGGCCTCTTCTATTTTAGAAAGAGCATCATGTACTCAATTTTCCTTACCCTTTTTGCAGATTATCTCAAAATTAAAACTTTGCATTTTTTCTCCTCATTTTTGTTAATCTTCCAATGAAATCCATAGCTTCAAAAATTACTTTATGCTATCATGGTATATATTGACTTTAAAGTACCTCCCAGTGATATACTATCCCCATTTTTTATTGCATGCAATATTGCTTCCATTTATTTTTCATACGTAGATTTCACCAAATATTTTCTTTGAATTCCTTGCTTTTAAAAGCCAATGATATCCCTTATTGTGTTAATGTTACGTAATTCCTTGTCCTAGTGCCTCACACTCTACTATGAATGTTTTACCAAAAGTAGGTGCAACCGATGTTGGTGTAGAAGACATGGCATCCATTAAAAGAGAGAATGCCAAAGTAGCCTCATCATTCCATATAAATGATATTTTCTTCAAGATATATGTGAGTGGACTTGAAATGCATGCATAATTCTTAACAAATGATCAGTAATATCATGTAAGTCTAAAAAATCTTCTAAGAACCTTGATTTTCTTAAGAATAGGTCATTTTGTAATAGCTTGCATCTTTTGAGGCTCCAACTTCACTCCTTCCTTTAAAAAAATATGAACCAAATACTCGAATTCTTATTTCCCAAAAGCACATTTGGATATTTTTACATAAAAATGATTGTTCTAGATAGTTTATATAACTTTTCCACATGTTTACTAGTGTGGTATTCCCATGATTTATTATAAATATGTGTATTAACAAAGAAAACCAACACAAATTTTATAAGATGGGATCAAACAAAATTGTTCTTAAGTCGAGCCTACCGGACTTAAAACGGCGATAAACCATAATTCAAACCAAATTCGCGTTCCAAAATAGCCTGCTGACGTCGGCCAATTTTGTGACACAAAAACCAAATGAATTCCGCCCTAATATTTTTTGGGTCCTATTGTCGACAATTGTTGTCTCCCCTAGAGACAGTCTAGAGTTGCCATAGACCAGTGCCTAGGACATCTTATCATAGCAAGGAGCACTTAATATAACTTGGGTGTCAATCCAAAAAGCTCTCCTGCTATCTCTTGTAAAATAAGGAAATTGATTTAAATGGGACCAGGACTTACAGAAACTGCCACAAGGAAAGTAATGTTGCAAAGACAAGATGCAAAACTCCAACACAAAAGCATCAGACAGTTAAGAGACAATTTACTGTAAAGAGGGCCGATTCAAATAATATGTCACAGAAATAAAACATCAGGAGGTGTATGTAGTGAAAGAAATATAGGAAGATATTAGTTAACTTTGGTCTGATACCCAGATACACAACAGAACCACATATGGGCTTATCATTCTAAGAATCCATATATGACAATGGCGTTTTAAAAGCACCCTCCCAAAATAACTAATATAGCAGAAAGATGGATGAGATGAACATGAAATAGTATATCATGCCTGAGCCATATTTAAAGCGCTTGACTGATCCAAGTTTGGGCATCAACTAGGATGAATCCTTACCTAAAATCAGTGAGCCACTCGCATTCCAGTACATGAGACAAGAAGATATATGAAGTGAAATGTTGTATCAATCACATAAGAGAAGGTTACACACTGTGAAATACCAAATACCAGAATCCTCATTACAGATAGAACTCCTCCTCACTGAGACCCTACGGGCTCTGAGCCTTCATACAGAAGCTTTACAAAATGTATACAAACGTGCCTTTCACTGCACAATTTTTTGATACAAGACTGGAACCCTTACAATGTATTTCCTCCTCCCTTTTATAGAAGAGGGAGAAGAGAAACTAATAAAAGAGGTAGGTGAAAACAATTAATTTTTTTATTAAAAAGAAATGGCGGAAACATGTCGCGCCCATACTATTTGACGGCCATGAAATATTACATGTACTCTGCAGCTAGCTCCATGAAGTAAATGCACTAGATAAAAGATCTCCTTAGAGGTAAGGTGTGAAGAATAAAATATATAACACTCTGTACTTTCCTGAGAGAAAAATCTGTTGAAGTAAGACCTGGAGGATAAGATTTTTATGTACTTGTACTTTTTGCCTTTAAATATCTAAATTGAGATTTAAATTCTTCAAGGCCGAATAATGAAGACCTGAATCCTCCACTGATTTTTCTTTCCGCAACATTAAAATCACTATCTGCAAAAATTTTCCCTCTGGATTACTTTGGAGGGTTCGTCAGATTTTCTACCCTGCTTCTTTAATGGATGTTGTGTCATTAGCAACTGCCCAAGATTTTTCTTATGAATTATGCATTTGATAACCAGTCCTTTGACACGTCCTTGAGTTTTGCGATGGAGGCTGTAAATTAGGGTAATTCTTTTTCGTTGTAAACCTGCAAAACCCACAACCTGTTAGAGAAAACGAAACACGGGGATGGTGGATGTGGCAGGGGCAACGAAGGTGATGGTGAGGACATGGCAGAACGATGAAACCATGGAGGGTGGTGGAAAACTGTAGTGAAGCTGTGGAGGATAGACTGGTGAGAGTTGTGTACGTAGAACATTAAAAAGACAAATGTATGGAATATATGGGTGATGGAAGGGAAACGTGGCGTGCATGTGAAATTTGCGACATGGAGGACGGACTACGGGGTTTGGTCAATAGGTGGTTACGCCAACGATCTGGACCACACGATCCCTACACGAGATCAACGGTTTAAATTGCATCGGGCGATGAGATAGTGGTGGGCCATGGGTGCTAAATATTTGGTTTAAAACGCGTGCAACTTTGAAGTGTGGTCACCGTCGGATGAAGGCTTGCAAATCGGATGGTTCTCATCGATTTCACTGCACGTCCACGGCTGAAGGATAACGCGCGATATGGAGCGGTTTCAGAACAGTGGCCTGGGACGCGTGGCATCTGCTGAGTGGAATAGCTGGGACTTGCGGAAATACTGCCTGCCTTCGAAAGGTAGTGCGAAATATACAAGCTGGTTTTGAGTGGTGGTTTTTAGGGCGCAGGGACCACAAGGGCAGCGCACTATGGTACATTGGTTTATGTTCGATCGGACGATCCAAAGCATGCCCGATGAATATATACGATTAGCGCCTTTGTAATAGCACTTGGTCCCGAGCCTTGATCACATTGGACAGTAAAATATAGGGGCCACAGCTAAAGGGGCTAGACCTTTTGTTAGTTAGAATACGTGCCTGTGAAATTTTCTAATGCATTTGAAGGGGTGGGATAGGCAACGGTCGACAAAATGAATTTCGCAAGCCACGATAGGGAACTTGAAAGTTTTAGGGGGAGTCGAAGACCCAAAATTTAAACGAGGGGCTGTCATGGACAACATCGGCTCCATTTGGGGATGGCAAGTTCATACCTGGACGTGTCGAGAACCCGCAGACCTCCTGATCACAATATTATGTAAACTCTGCTCTTCAGCCCCCCTGCACTTTACCTCGTAATTCATCAGCACGTCCTCCTGGGTCAAACCAAAACTGAAACAAAACTTATATACAATATGGTACATCAGGCTTGCTCTGCCTGAATCAGAATTGGAAGTAGGGCTTTAAAAATTGTCTGTTTACAGGGGCATCCAGTAGGTCGCCCTGCAAATTCTCCAATATAAACATGTTATTGTCTCCCTGCTCCATAATTTTAAATGGACCAAACCACAGGGGATCGAATTTCCCATGCTTTCCTTTTTCAGCCCTTCGTACATCCCATCTGAGAACTAGATCTCCAATCTGCAATTTTCTATCTTTTGCATGCTGATCAAATATGCGTTTCATTTTCTCTTGGTATTCTGTTAATCTCTGATTCACTTGGGCCCGTGTTTCCTCTAATTCCACCAATTGGTTAATTCTCCTGACCATATCATCAGGCTCTTCCTGATTTTCCTGCATGAAACGTGCCACTGGCAAAGCCAGCTGCACAGGAAACACTGCTGCTCGTCCATATACCAATTCGTACGGAGATTTCCCAGTCGCTCTTTTGCTGGTTATTCTATTTTCCCATAGAGCAAACTTCAACTGGGAGTCCCAATTCTTCTGATTCTCATTGATTGTTTTCTTCAAGGCTCGCACCAGAGTTTTGTTGGAAGATTCTGCCAAACCATTTCCCTGTGGATAATAAGCTGTAGAGTGCTTCAATGTGATATTATACTGTTGGCATAAATTTACAAATTTTGCAGACTTGAAGGCCTGTGCATTATCAGTCACTATTCTGGCAGGACAACCAAACCTGGATATGATGTTTTCTTCCATGAAATTTATGATTACAGTGTCCGTAGCATTCCTTGCAGGTATGGCTTCCACCCATTTTGTAAAATAATCTGTGGCTGTTAATATCCATATATGTTTTCCACTGGATGGGGGATGTATTTCTCCAATAAAATCTATTCCCCATTGTTGAAATGGCTCATTTACATGAACTGGAATCAGGGGCAGAGCTGCTAATTTCTGTTTCTCAGCAAATTTCTGGCACTTATCACATGCTCTGACCCAAATGAAGACGTCTCTAAACAATTTAGGCCAATAGAAACTAGCCTTTAAGATTTTGTGAGCTGTGGCTCTCCAGCTGTAATGGCCTCCACAGATTCCCTCATGAAATTACATCATTATATTCTCTATTTCATCCTCCGTAAGGCACAAGATTAAAATGCCTGAGGGGTCCCTCCAATATAATTGGCCATTTGAAACTATATGTTTCTGTGATTTCAATCTTAAAGCTCTGTATTTTGCCTTATCACAGCTGAGAGGACAGCTGAGTGTCAACAAATATTCTACTATTTCCTTGTACCAAGGACTGGTCAGATACTTCATGTGTACTTTCTGAGTAGCCATCTCCAGTCCTTGCTGCTCTTTCTCGTCCTCAGACTCTCCATTAGAAACCATAGAAAAATTTATGCCCAGAGCCTGGTGGTTTGATTCTGACAAGATCCTTACTAGCCCCTGTCCTTTTATCAGCTTGGTGGGGAGAATGTCCAGATCATACTCCTGTATTTTTGCAATCCATCTCCCTCTTTTCCCTTCACTGTCTCCCTGAATCAGAATGTCTTTCACAGCTTCAGTGGGGACAAATGCAGTAATGTGGGACTGCAAAACATACATGCGAAAAGCTTTAAGAGATTTCACCAGGGCATATGCCTGCTTCTCCAATATGTTATATTTCAATTCAGCATCATGGAGCACCTGACTAAAGAAAGCTATAGGCTGCTCATATCCATCTTCATTTTTCTGCAACAAAACTCCAGCTACTGTATGAGGTGAAGCAAATGAAAAGATCATAAATGGTTTAGTATAATTTGGCCCAACTAGTACAGGAGCTTTATCAAATGCCTGTTTTATCTTGGTGAATGCATCTCTAGATTCTTGAGACCATTTTACGTCATTATTATTTTTCAGCATATCAGTTATATGCCTAACTATCTCAGCATAGTTAGGAATAAATCTTCTCAGGAAATTTATCCAGCCTAAAAACACTTGCACTTCCTTCTTGTTTCTGGGGAGAGGAATACTATTTATTACCTCTACTCTTTTAGGATCTATTCTCACCCCATCTTTAGTTACAATATGCCCTAAAAGTTTTCCTTCCTCTAATGCAAATAAAGACTTTTGTGGATTAAGGGAAAGGCCATACCTTCTGCATTTTTCAAAATTTCTTCGTAAATGCTCAATGTGTTCATCATCATTTTTTGAAAATACTGTAATATCATCAAGATATACTACCAAAAATTTATCTTTCTCACCCACAAAAGCGATATCCATCGCCCTTTGAAAAGTAGCTCCTGCATTAATTAATCCAAAAGGCATCCTGGCATACATGAATGTTCCCCATGGCATGGTGAAAGCAGTCTTCTTCTGGTCTTCTGGAAACACAGCCACCTGGTTATAACCAGAAAAACCATCCATCATTGACATCCTAGAGGCTCCCACCACTTTCTGTAGGATGTGGTCCATCTTAGGCAGTGGATAATTATCTTTTAAAGATGCTCTGTTTAAATTCATGAAATCTACACACAACCTTATTTCTCCATTCTTCTTACGGACAAGGACAAGATTCGCCACCCATTCTGAGTAACTCAGTGGCACAATTATTTTGGCCTTTAACAGCTTCTTGATCTCTTTTTCAATGGAGGGAAGCAGCAGAGGATTTATCTGTCTGAGCTTCTGCTTATAAGGTCTTGCATCTTCCCTCAAAGGAATTTTGTGATGCATAATACTAACATCAAAAGTTTTAAGGTCCTGATAGGACCATGCAAATACATCCTTGTATGACTGAAATAACTTCAAGTATTTTTCCTTATATTCCTCTGGGACCTTCTTAGATAGCTTTACAATTTTAGGCTCAACATTAGTACCCAGATTTAAATCTTCTACTTGATTTTCTTCTACTACTTTATTATGTCGCAATGGAACATCATTTTTGTCAAATAATCTTTCTAGAGGCACCAACCCTCTAGGTATGACATTTCCTTTCAACTGCAGCACTTTATTTCCTGCCATTTTCTCTTCCCATTTATTTTCTGAAACATTCTCAGCCTCACCTTCCTCACGATCATCAATCTCCATATTGGAAAATTCTCCCACTATCTCTAGGAATTTCTTCATCTGTTCATCATATTCAAATACCTGCCAATGCTTTATATTATCTGGGATAGATGGTCTATAATGTACCTCGATTTCATACCTCCAGAGAGGGTTCTGAGGAGGACGAAATGTACTGGAAGCTACAGCAAGGGATTCTTCCATTCTATTCTACTCCCGGGGCATGAACTGGATATTGAATGCTGAGAAGAAGTTCTCCACCATGTCCCATATTTCATTTCTATATGCTCTCAGCCGAGGATGCTTAGTTTGACATTGATTTCTAACTTGTCTGACCACCAGCTCAGAATCTCCTAGAACTTTTAAACATTGTATGCCCATACTCCTGGCTGTCTGCAATCCTAGCAACAGTGCTTCATATTCAGCCACATTATTAGTAGCTTCATATTCCAATTTAAAAGACAGAGGGACCCATTTTCCTGTAGGGGAGATTAATAATACTCCAGCCCCATTTCCTTCTCTTGAATTTGCTCCATCAAAGTGTAGAGTCCATATTCCTGCTTCATGGTCTTCTAAAGACTGCTCAGTTTTGATTTGACAGAAGGAAGGTTCATGAGCATAATGTTGATCTTCTTCTAACATTAAACATGAGAAATCTTCTTCCTTGCTGTAGACTGGTGAGTTTTCTGAGCTATCAGCCTTAGTGACCATTTTGACAAATCTAGTCTCTCTGTATAACCTCCTTTCATGGCCACCAAAAACAGGGACAGTGGCATATGTTAAATCCATCTTGAGTGACCCACCATTTTTTGTTCCCCAGGACCTTGACAGCAGCATGCCAAAGCGAGCTGGGATGTCAGCCACCACAATGTCCATTACCACACTCTTTGCTGGAATTTGGGCCAAATTGACTCATCCTTAGACATTTAACTCTTTTGGAATCAAATGAATAGAGGTCTTTATATGGGCGTGTGATTTTTAGACCTAGTTGTTCCATGACTGACAAAGGCATAAGATTATGGGAAGCTCCAGAATCTAACATACAATTTTGTAACAGCAGGTCATGAATAACTAGAGACACATAGAAAGGAGGAGTAGAAGGGTCTATCTCCTCGATATGGGGGCCAAAAACTACCATGGGTCTTTCTTCTTGAAGATTAAGACTGTCTGGAATTATTGGTGCTTCAGGAGGGAGTAATAAAGAAGTAACTTGAGATTGATATGAAGGTTGTTTTAACAGTTCAGTCAAAGGGACTGGGATCTTGACTTTCTCAAGTTATTTTTGCAAATTAAAAGCAGGAGGGGACTTTTCTATTATAAACTCTTTTGACTCTTTATTTTCAACTGAGGATTTTACTTATTTTGATACAAACTCAGCATTAGGAGGACTGACTATTTTTTTGGAAGCAGGAATTTGATCATTAGACTGCAGAGTTTTATTTAGAGGACTCTTACCTTTATCTGTGACTTTCTGCATTACTAACTCTTTTTGAGCGGGTGCTTCCTTCTGGGGAGGCTCTTCTTCTTGATCTTGAGTCTGAGTTCTCTTCCTGGAAGATCTGAGATCATATTTTCTATTGAAATGTGCTTGCATGAAATCATTAAACTGTTTGCAGTAGTGATCAATTTCTACTTCTTCTTCTTCTTGCAAAGGGCATTCTATTTCATCATTATTTGTGAAGGAAAGATTTGAATCTTCTAGCTCATAGGAAATATCTTCAGTGGAGTCATCTACTGGGCCTTCCAGGTACAATGGGTGTGGCACCTGATCCTGTTGCTCCTTTGCTTCCCTTGGAAATATTTGCAGGGGTGGCTTTCTATACTGAGGATTGTAACCCCTGTTTGGAGCATTTTGGAAATTCTTGGAAGCTGAGTTCTTGGTCTCCAATTCAAGCTTGACCAGTTTATTAGAAAGATTCTTTATCATTTTACTCATTTCTTCAATTTTATCTGAATCCTTATCCTGATTAGAAGTAGATACTTCCTCTTTACCTCTTCTTCTGGTTTCCTATTCAGCTTTCCCTCTTAATTTTCCAGTGGAAGCAAAGTTTGCTTCCAATTCAAGTGCATCTGACTAAGCATCATCTAGGGTGGCAGGCTTCCTTTCCCTGAGAGAGAAACCAAAATCTGAGTCAAAGGCTGCTACGAAAACAACTTTGGCAGCATTCTGATGAGGCTTCATATCTGCAGGGAGGTTTAGATATAACTTGTTGAATCTCTTGATAAATTCTGACACCCCTTCATTATGTTTCTTCTTGAGTGTATTGAACTTAGTAAGATATTGTCCATGTTCTTTCTTTTCTCCCCATTTCCTGAGAAAAGTACTTTCCATATCATCCTAAGTGGTTATGGAACGGTTTCCCATTGTTTTGAACCATTTTCTAGCTTCACCGTCCAGAGACTGTACAAATAGTCTTAAGACTACATCCAAGTGTTCTAAATTGAAGTTTTCTGCAAAAGAGCAGAAAGTCTCAAGATGTTTCTGAGCATCAATTTCATTTTCCCCAGTGAATCTGGGCAAGATCTTCAAATAGTCCTGGGGCATTGTTGGGAAAAATACTGAGAGGGGGGGGGTGGTGAATCAAAGATTACCGAAAATTAAAAATTATTTACTTTTTCACTTTCTAAAACCCATACGCTACTTTGCTGAAGCCAACTAGCGTATACACGCGAATATCCTTCATAAAACTCGCGTATACACAGAGATCTAATTATGCCATTAAATCTTCACTTATATCATTCCATCATTCATTCATTAGATGTTCAAAAAACAGTAAACATGTGCAGTAAAAACAGTATAAACCATCACACATAAGCATCACACATGAACACCATGATTTTAGGTGGAAACCCAAGTCGAGAGAAAACCACTGCTGCAGTTGCTCAACCTTCAATATTTTATTATAGAGAAAACATCTTACAACATGTGTGCTGGTGCAGCCTCCTACCAGCATTCAGGCACCCACCTGTGCTCGTTTACCAGCCTCTCCTGGAAGGGAGCTACGACCCCCTGCTCTCGTTTACCAGCCTCTCCTGGAAGGGAGCTACGACCCCCTGATCTCATTTACCAGCCTCTCCTGGAAGGGAGATACAACCCCCTGATTGAAGGCTACAACCCTCAGCACCTTCTTGGACCACGTTTCATCAATTTTCACACTGGATCCAACAACTTCAAAAGAACACCACTTGTAGGCCACATTTCATCATATTTTCAGACTGGACCCTTTCAATACATTTAAGCTCAAATAAACATTAAACTCGATACAAATAACTCAATGACAGACACAAGAAACTGTACAGAATAGTATCGATATATCTTACTACGACTTCAAAGAAACCCTAGTTTTTCATACGCGCTTTTCATTTAATCCATGTCGCGTATATACGCGCTTCCGTCCACATCAATATAAAATATACCCTCTCCGTACAAATCACAATATCACTCATCGCGCATACGTGCTTTCTCTTCAGCAAAGCCGCGTATATACGCGCTTCCTCTGCGGTGAACTAGCGTATGGTTCTTCAGACATTTTAGGTCATTGCAATTCTTCAGAACAGATACATCACACAGATTTTACCCTTTTCTTCAGACAGATGTTCGCCTCATCTCAGATCTAATCATGTCATAAACAGATCTAGCAGATACAAATACATTCCAGATCTAGATTCCCTTCTTCATCATTTCTTCATTGGTGCATCATGCATTCAAATCTATCATTCAACTGTAACCCTTTCCATTCAGATCTACTTCAGAGAGAAGTATTCATTCAAGCTCAGACATCTTGCACCCACAGTCATTCTTTGCACAATGAATTTCTTCTCCTTATATAGGTTTACCCTTTTTCAATACCATGAGCCAAAACCACATTACTTCCGATGGTATTCCTGGACGAGGTCATTTAGATGAATCATTACCCAATACAATGGGTCAATACCATGGTGGTTACCCCTGGTTTTGCACTTTATGAGCGCTTTTGCCCATACGCGACTTGGCACGTACTTAACCGCGTGCATACGCGACTTCCCCTAGACAGATCCGCGTATGCCTTGAGACATACTCTTTTCACCATAGATTTAGCACAAGCTGAATTCCTTTCTCCATTGTTTTCTGTACTCACTGTAGATACATCAGATTTAGTTCATCAAAACATATTCTATCAAGCACAATTTTGTCATCATCTTAATCAAGAGGGTTGCCATTCAAGGACAACACTTAGCATCATATTGTCAACAAATATCATATCACATCAGATTTACATCATTTACCAAGTCCATCAAGTCAAGAATAACTTCATCAGGTGTATTGCCATCAAGGACAACACATGCCAACAATCTCATGTCTTCATCTTTATTCAGTGGGTTGCCATCAAGGACAACACTCTGCATCATATTGCCAACAATCTCCCCCTTTGGACTTGATGGCAACCACGATGGTGTTTGATCACCACAACAGATAGGTACATTCAGAATACAATGACACCATGTCACTCTTTCCATTTTTGACACCATTCTTTCTCTTCATTCAAACACCATGTCACTCTCCCCCTTTGACATCAAGGGCAAAGGGCGGATCAAAACCAACACACTCTCCCCTTTTCTCCTCATGTAGAAGAATAATTCTGCAGATCTGATGTATACTGAAGTGACCAAGCTCCCCCTAAGTCCATGCTGAATCTTCAAACATATTTTTCAATAAAGTATATGACTTTATGAACTTCCTATCACCAAAGACTCGTACTTACATCAAATATCCAACCAAGTGGATTTACATATGAGACTCAAGTACCCAACCAAGTGGGTTTACACAATTCAACTCAGCTACCCAACCAAGTGGGTTTACAAAATTTGACTCAGCTACCCAACCAATTGGGTTTACAAATTTGACAAGTTCTTACATGACTGAATATTACAATTTTACATCATGGGTCTCAACAAGACTTTTTCATCAAATTACAAATATGACCAAACACCAAAAAGTCCTCAAGAAAGAGAACATATTTCAGAACCATCATAATGCCAACAATGCATTATACTCAGCGAAGCTAATGCTCCCCCTGAATCCGTGCATCCAAGCATCCTTTCCATATGACTAAGGCTCCCCCTTAGTTTGTGCATCCTGAACGCTTTCACCAACAAATCATCAAGGCATCAAAACATTAGGAATAGAATTATGAGAACTGGAACACCACCAGAGATAACAAACAGTATTAGAGATACCAAACACCACTGCAGCTGTGCTGAAGAAAGCTAACCCCAAACAGAAAATTGTCAGCAATCAGACATATGCGATTTTCTGTGCATGAACTCGCGTATATACGCGACTGTGTCTGCTGGAACTCGCGTGTATACGCGACTTTTGTTAATAGAACCCGCGTATCCTATTTAATCTTCTGAATTTATGCAGATTTGTTCTTTTGACTGGCAGAGAACATTCCCAGCTTCTGTCTTAGATACTCGAACGCTTCCCTGGGCAGAGGTTTGGTAAAGATATCAGCAACTTGTTCTTTGGAGGGAACATACTCCAATTTCACCTTTTGCTCAAGCAATTGTTCACGTAAGAAGTGATACTTGATGGGAATGTGCTTGGTCTTCGAATGCATAACAAAATTCTTTGAGATACTGATGGCACTTGTATTATCACACATAATGGAGATAGGAGAATCACATTTGATTTGAAAATATTGTAAGGTTTGCATCATCCAAAGGAGTTGAGTGCAACAAGATGCGGCAGCCACATATTCTGCTTCTGCTGTAGATAATGCAGTAGAATTTTGCTTCTTGCTGAACCAAGATACTAACCGGGGTCCCATATAGAATGCACCACCACTAGTGCTTTTCCGATCATCAACACTTCCAGCCCAATCTGCATCAGTGTAAGCATGAAGAGTAAGATCAGCATTCTTTGGATACCACAGACCAAAGTCTTGAGTTCCTTGAAGATATTTGAATATTCTTTTAACAGCCTGAAGATGAGACTCTTTTGGATTAGCTTGGAATCGTCCAACAATCCCAACCGCATGCATAATGTCTGGTCTAGTCCCAGTGAGATAAAGTAAACTCCCTATCATCGATCTGTATTCTGGTTGATTCACCGTGGGAGAATCATCCTGAGAACTAAGATTGCATCCGGTTATCATCGGTGTACTTACAGGTTTGCATTCTTCCATGCCATACTTCTTTAGAATTTGCTTAAGATATTTTGCTTGTGATAGGAATATACCATCTGCAGTTTGATGCACTTGCAAGCCAAGAAAGAATGTTAGTTCCCCAAGTAAAGACATTTCAAATTCTTGCTGCATGACATAAGCAAATTTTTGACTCAAAGATTCTTCGTTACTCCCAAAAATGATATCATCAACATATACAACCACAATCAATAGTTTATCATTTTCAACTTTTGTGTATAAGTTGCTATCAGCAGACCCCTTTGAAAATCCTTGTTGATGAAGATATTTGTCAAGACGATAATACCAAGCCCTTGGAGTTTGTTTGAGACCATATAGAGCCTTTTTAAGTCTACAAACAAGATTTTCATCATTTCCCAAAATGAATCCTTCCGGTTGTTCTATATATACTTCTTCTTCTAGATCACCATTAAGAAAAGCAGATTTAACATCCATTTGATAAACTTGGATTTGTTGATAACTTGAAAAAGCAAGAAACATTCTTATGGCTTCAAGTCTAGCTACAGGAGCAAAAGTTTCTTCAAAGTCTATACCTTCTTGTTGAGTATACCCTTTGCAAAACAGTCTAGCTTTGTTTCTTACAACATCCCCATTCTCATTTAACTTGTTCTTGAAAATCCATTTAGTTCCAATGACATTTTTATCATGTGGTCTTGGTACCAATTCCCAAGTGTCATTCTTTTCAATTTGATCAAGCTCTTCATTCATGGCTTGGTTCCAACTTTCATCTTTGCTAGCTTGATTGACATTAAGTGGTTCAATTGTGGATAGAAGTGCCAGATGACTAGAAGATCCCACAAGAGTTCTCCTTGTTCGTACACCTGATTCCTTGTCTCCCAAAATTTGAGATTCAGGATGATTCTTT
The DNA here is from genome assembly GCA_034641835.2 of Pinus albicaulis. Taxonomy (NCBI): domain Eukaryota; kingdom Viridiplantae; phylum Streptophyta; class Pinopsida; order Pinales; family Pinaceae; genus Pinus; species Pinus albicaulis. The sequence continues at coordinate 1,137,632,226 of CM076582.1, forward strand.
TGAACGTATCTCGATGGAGCTTTTTCAGATAGATCATTTTCAGGTTCTTCAATGGATTCACTGTCTATATCATTTCTATTTACAGTAGAAGGGAATAAGTCACCATCATCTTCTTTTGTTGTTTGATTTTCTTCTTTAGGGGCTGCAGGAGACTCATCAATAACAACATCAATACATTCAACAATCTTTCGAAGCCTTTCATTAAAACATCTGTATGCTTTGCTTGAAGATGGATAACCAAGAAATATTCCTTCATCTGATCTAGGTTCAAACTTGCCAAGCTTTTCATCATTATTTTTGATAAAACATTTGCTTCCAAAAACTATAAAATGCTTTACAGTGGGAGATTTTCCATACCAGAGTTCATATGGAGTTTTATCACTGTTTACCCGAACATGTGCTTTGTTGTGAATGTTTGCTACTGTATGAGTTGCTTCTGCCCAGAAAGTGTCAGGAGTTCCAGTGTCATCAAGCATAGCTCTAGCCATTTGTTGAATTGTTCTATTCATTCTTTCTGCTACGCCATTTTGTTGAGGAGTGCCAGCTACAAAGAACTGTCTTTTTATGCCATGTTGTTCACAAAATTCAAGGAATTCATTTGATGTATATTCTCCTCCTCGATCAGATCTAAGACACTTGATTTTTAGATCCAATTCATTTTCAACTAGAGCTTTGAAGCTCTGAAATTTTTCAAATGCTTCATCTTTGTGTTTCATGAACCCGATCCAACACATTCTAGAGTAATCATCAATAAATAAGATATAGTATTCTTCCCCTCGTAGTGACTTTTTCCTCATAGGTCCACATAAGTCAGTATGAATGAGTTCAAGAGGCTTACTTGATGATCCTTCTTTGGCATTAAATCGTACGCTGGTTTGCTTACCGATTTGACAAGATTTGCATATGATATTTTCTGGTAGATTAATATTGGGAAGATCACGAACAACTTGAAATCTGTTTTCTTTGTTGATTTGAGAGAAGCTCAAATGCCCTAGCCTTCTATGCCATAGCCAATTTTCTGAAGACTTGCTCAAGTAACATTGATCTTTGTAGTTTTTCAGTACATACAGGTTGCTTGGATTTCTTTTCCCTTTTATGATAATTTTACCTGTATCAAGATCACGAACCACACATTCTTTTGAACTAAAGACAACTTCAGTTCCTTGATCACACATTTGACTTCCACACTTAACAAGTTATGCCTTAATCCATCCACATACATGACATCTTAGCTTTTCATATACCTTTTTCTTTAGGAATGATCAATCTTTCCTTTTCATTTATGTTAGAGTACTATTTCTAAATGTAATTTCTTTTTTCCTTTTCTAGGCATTATATGCAAAGTTTGCTTTTGTCAAATCTCTGGTCATGTGTCTTGAGCACCCACTATCAATGTACCATTGATTTTCTACCTTCCAGAAATAACGCCATCCCACAATTTACCGCTATTTCTTTCTTTTCCACACTTTAGAGCTTCGAGGGAACATGTTCTTTTCTTTGGCTGGACCTTGCTCCTGCATTCAGATTCTTCATGACCAAAGTTATTGCAATAAGTACATTCAACTTCATTTTGAAGAGGAGAAAAGTTGTTATAGGTGTTCTTCTTTGGTTCAATATTCATACTTTTCTCTCTTGCTTCTCTTGTCATGATGGTTTTATATGCAACACATTGAATAGCTTTATGACCAAAATTGTGACATGAGAAACATTGGCCATTGAAGTAGAATTTTCTGCGATCATGAAATCTTCTATTTGAATTTACCTGTTGGTTGTAGCTTCTTTGAAAGATCTCCCTGTTAGTGTTCCTTGAATTGAGATGATCATGCTTTACCTGTAAAGATCCTTTGTTCTAATTGAAAGTGGTCAAGGTGAAGTGAACTACCAGGTCGTTTTAGAAAATTTGGTGCTGAAGTCTGGGAAGATTCCCCAGTATATCCAAGACCTGTTTTTATAAGAGGAGACCATTGTACCTTGATAATCTCATCTAAGGTTTCTGAACCTTTAGCAAATCTAAGATTGAGATATTTCACTTTCTCATTATCTTTCCTTAGACTTACTGCTTCACACTCCAATTCCTCAATGCGTTTTTCTCTTGCTTCACGCTGATTTTCAAGAGTCTCTATGATTATGTTCTTTTCTTCTAGGCTTACTTTGAGTTGAGTGTTTTCTTCAAGAAAATTATAGTCTTCTAGCGTATCCACAAAAGTATCCTTTTCTTCTCTAAATTCTAGTTCACATTCTTTCATGATTGCCCATACCTTTGCACCAAGATTTTGCAGATAAGATTTTTTTCGTACCATCCCAAATATCAGATTACTTCCATTGAATAGAGGTGGATTTATAGACATCACTCCTTCTTGACTTCCCATTGTGACGGATCTCCTTCAAGCGATCAAGCTTCTGCAGAAGGACCTGCTCTGATACCAATTGTTGGGAAAAATACTGAGAGAGGGGTGAATCAAGATTATCAATTAAAATTATTATTTTTTCATTCCTAAAAACTCCATATTTTCGCTACTTTTCTTTCAAGAACTCGTATACACGCTGAGTACCTTTTATGCAACTCGCATGTCAATGAGATCTAATTATGTCATTAAATCTTCACTTATATCATTCCTCATTCATTCAATGACAACAATAAATAGAATATGTGAAAGAATGAATAAAATCCACTGATAAAGCATCACACATGAACACCAGGATTTTTAGGTGGAAACCCAAGTCGGGAGAAAACCACCGCTGCCGTTGCTCAGCCTTCAATATTTTATTATAGATAAAACATCTTACAACATATGTGCTGGTGCAGACTCCTACCAGCACGCAGGCACCCACCTGCGCTCGTTTACCAGCCTCTCCTGGAAGGGAGCTCCAACCCCCTGACTCATTTACCAGCCTCTCCTGGAAGGGAGCTACGACCCCCTGATCTCGTTTACCAACCTCACCTGGAAGGGAGCTACAACCCCCTGATTGAAGGCTACAACCCTCAGCACCACCTTGGACCACGTTTCATCAATTTTCACACTGGATCCAACAACCTCAAAAGAGCACAACTTGTAGGCCACATTTCATCATATTTTTAGACTGGACCCACTCCATACTTTTAAGCACAGTCAAACATGAAACTGATACAAATAACTCACTGACAGATAACAGTAAACCAGCAGAACAGATCAGATATATCTTACCACAGACTTCAACAAACCCTAGTTTTTCATACGCGCTTTCATTTAACTGATGTCGCGTATATACGCGCTTCCGTCCACATCAACCAGCGTATACCTCTGTACAAATTACAGAGTTAATTTCACTGCGCATACGCGCTTTCTCTTCAGCAAAGCCGCGTATATACGCGCTTCCTCTGCGGTGAACTAGCGTATGGTTCTTCAGACATTTTAGGTCATTGCAATTCTTCAGAACAGATACATCACATAGATTTTACCCTTTTCTTCAGACATATGTTCGCCTCATCTCAGATCTAATCATGTCATAAACAGATCTAGCAGATACAAATACATTCCAGATCTAGATTCCCTTCTTCATCATTTCTTCATTGGTGCATCATGCATTCAGATCTATCATTCAACTGTAACCCTTTCCATTCAGAGATCACTGTATAGGCATCATTCGGTCAAGATCGGTTCAATAAATATTCTTTATGTTGAAGAATTTTCTCTTATATAGGTTTACCCTTTTTCAATACCATGAGCCAAACCACACATTTCCGATGGTATTCCCGACTAACATTGTGACGTAATCATTACCCAATACACAATAATACTATGGTTACCCCTGGTTTTGTACTTTATGAGCACTTTTTCCCATACGCGACTTGGCACGTTGTTTCCTGCGTGCATACGCGACTTCTCCTAGACATATCCGCATATGCCTTGAGACATACTCTTTTCACCATAGATTTAGCACAAGCTAAATTCCTTTCTTAATTGTCTTCTGTACTCACTGTAGATACATCAGATTTACTTCATCAAGAACATATTCTATCAAGCACAAACTTCATCAAGTAGTTTTCCATCATCTTCATCAAGTGGGTTTCCATTCAAGGACAACACTCAGCATCATATCATTTCACATCATATTTACATCGTTTACCAAGTCCATCAGGTCAAGAATAACTTCATCAGGTGGTTTTCCATCAAGGACAACACATGTCAACAATCTCATGTCTTCATCTTCATTCAGTGGGTTGCCATCAAGGACAACACTCTGCATCATATTGCCAACAGGCATATCATTTAACACTTGAGGGAGTGCTAGGGGAGCATATTTATTCAATAAAAAGGCAGGGACGTTAGCCATTGGAGGAGGTGGGGCTTGTGCAACAATCTGATGTACAAATGGAGGAAGAGGAGGAGGCAGAAGTGGAGTATGAATAACAATAGGAATATACTGTACAACAGCCTGAGGTGTGGATGGAAACAATTCACGATTAGCAGGGGCTACCTCTGTAACTTCTTTGACTTCTTCGGCCTCAGGGGTAGGACAAATGTTCTCTTTGGTTCTAGCACTTCCCCTGGGTGGGCTATCTGAGTAATATTCAGGATTTTCATCAGTGGATTCGGGTTTTTCTACTTGGATTTCTTGAGAAGAAGAAGATGGATAGTCTTCTAACAAATATTCAGGGATTTCAGCACGGGCTGATTTCCTTTCTTTCTGACTTCTTCTATGTATAATCTTTTATGGGTCAAACACTGAAGGTGTCTTCAATTGTGATGTATCTGACCTCAAATGGGGCTTACGAGGAGCCAGGAATACCAATAGATTTATCAAATAAACAACAGTGGAGTCACCAGGGTGAGAGATATGCAACTCTTCAACTCTCTGTGCTCACCTGATTAGAGAGTGAATATGATTTGTCGAGGCCCAGGGAAACTGATATTCTTAAATTCGTTCCGGAAACGGCGCCAGAAAGAGGTTGTCGACAATTGTTGTCTCCCCTAGAGACAGTCTAGAGTTTCCATAGACCAGTGCCTAGGACATCTTATCATAGCAAGGAGCACTTAATATAACTTGGGTGTCAATCCAAAAAGCTCTCCTGCTATCTCTTGTAAAACAAGGAAATTGATTTAAATGGGACCAGGACTTACAGAAACTGCCACAAGGAAAGTAATGTTGCAAAGACAAGATGCAAAACTCCAACACAAATGCATCAGAAAGTTAAGAGACAATTTATTGTAAAGAGGGCCGATTAAAATAATATGTCACAGAAATCAAGCATCAGGAGGTGTATGTAGTGAAAGAAATATAGGAAGATATTAGTTAACTTTGGTCTGATACCCAGATACACAATAGAACCACATATGGGCTTATCATTCTAAGAATCCATATATGACAATGGCGTTTTAAAATCACCCTCCCAAAATAACTAATATAGCAGAAAGATGGATGAGATGAACATGAAACAGTATATCATGCCTGAGCCATATTTAAAGCGCTTGACTGATCCATGTTTGGGAATCAACTAGGATGAATCCTTACCTAAAATCAGTGAGCCACTCGCATTCCAGTACATGATACAAGAAGATATATGAAGTGAAATGTTGTATCAATCACATAAGAGAAGGTTACACACTGTGAAATACCAAAGACCAGAATCCTCATTACAGATAGAACTCCTCCTCACTGAGACCCTACGGGCTCTGAGCCTTCATACAGAAGCTTTACAAAATGTATACAAACGTGCCTTTCACTTTACAATTTTCTGATACAAGTCTAGAACCCTTACAATGTCTTTCCTCCTCCCTTTTATAGAAGAGGGAGAAGAGAAACTAATAAAAGAGGTAGGTGAAAACAATTAATTGTTTTATTAAAACAAAATGGTGGAAACATGTCGCGCCCATACTATTTGACGGCCATGAAATATTGCATGTACTCTGCGGCCAGCTCCATGAAGTAAATGCACTGGATAAAAGATCTCCTTAGAGGTAAGGTGTGAAGAATAAAATATATAACATTCTATACTTTCCTGAGAGAAAAATCTGTTGAAGTAAGACCTGGAGGATAAGATTTTTATGTACTTGTACTTTTTTCCTTTAAATATCTGAATTGAGATTTAAATTCTTCAGGGCTAAATAATGAAGACCTGAATCCTCCACTGATTTTTCTTGCCGCAACATTAAAATCACTATCTGCAAAAATATGCCCTCTGGATTACCTTGGAGGGTTCTTCAGATTTTCTACCCTGCTTCTTTAATGGATGTCATGTCATCAGCAACTGCCCAAGATTTTTCTTATGAATTATGCATTTGATAACCAGTCCTTTGACACGTCCTTGAGTTTTGCGATGGAGGCTGTAAATTAGGGTAATTATTTTTCGTTGTAAACCTGCAAAACCCACATCCTGTTAGAGAAAATGAAACACGGGGATGGTGGATGTGGCGGGGGCAATGAAGGTGATGGTGAGGACATGGAGGAATGATGAAACCATGCAGGGTGGTGGAAAACTGTAGTGAAGCTATGGAGGATAGACTGGTGAGAGCTGTGGACGTAGAACATTAAAAAGACAAATGAATGGAATATATGGGTGATGGAAGGGAAACGTGGCGTGCATGTGAAATTTGCGACGTGGAGGACGGACTACGGGGTTTGGTCAACAGGTGGTTACGCCAACGATCTGGACCACACGATCCCTACACGAGATCAACGGTTTAAATTGCATCGGGCGATGAGATAGTGGTGGGCCATGGGCACTAAAGATTTGGTTTAAAACACGTGCAGCTTTGAAGTGTGGTCACTGTCGGATGAAGGCTTGCAAATTGGACGGTTCTCGTCGATTTCACTGCGCGTCCACGACCGAAGGATAACGTGCAATATGGAGTGGTTTCAGAACAGTGGCCTGGGACGCGTGGCATCTGCTGACTGGAATCGCTAGGACTTGCGGAAATACCGCCTGCCTTCGAAAGGCGGTGCGAAATATACAGGCTGGTTTTGAGCGGTGGTTTTTAGGGCGTGGGGACCACAAGGGCAGCGCACTATGGTACGTTGGTTTATGTTCGATCGGACGGTCCAAAGCATGCCCGATGAATATATACGATTAGCGCCTTTGGAATAGCACTTGGTCCCGAGCCTTGATCACATTGGACAGTAAGATATAGGGGCCAAGGCTAAAGGGGCTAGACCTTTTGTTAGTTAGAATACGCGCCCGTGACATTTTCTAATGCATTTGAAGGGGCGGGATAGGCAACAGTCGACAAAATTAATTTCGCAAGCCACGATAGGGAACTTGAAAGTTTTAGAGGGAGTCGAAGACCCAAAATTTAAACGACGGGCTGTCATGGACAACAGGTCCGAAGTTGGGCTGGTGTACGGAGGGAGAGTTGTGACGCGAATTTCTTATCAAATTCGCCCTAATCTTTTTCGGGTCCGGATTTCCACTACGCAAGCGGCCCAAACAAAGATCCGCTCCTATCCCTCTGTGACGAAACCATCGTACATGCAGACGTCATCAATCAAAACCTGCCACCCTTTTGACTTTGTAAATAAAAAAAATTTCATCTGCATCATTTTCATTGTTCCGTGCGCTAGCCAGTCCTCCATGCAACAAAATTCAAAAACCAACTGTTAACGCTTGCTGACCGTTACCTTGCTGAAGAGAATTGAAGTCGAGTATTTCAGGGTTCTTCTGTCATAACCAGTGCCTGTTTAAACACGTTTCATTTCCCGTAAACAAGTATTTATTACAATTCCCCGCTAAACTCTGTAAAAAATTCTGGTTTTAGTTTTAATTCTGCACTAAGGTCTGAAAAGAAGTTCAGTTTGGTCTTTTTCGTTCCCAGAACTGCAATTATATTCCCAAAACTGGTAATTGTGCCCCTTTTCCACAAAAACCCTGAAATTCCATTTCTGAATCCACAATAACCAGAAATGGAAGTTCCTGTAGCTCTGAATGTCGTGCCCATCAATGCCCCTCACAAGGACTTGGATTATTTGCATTTAGCCAATATGGATTTTCTAATTAAGGACTTGCTTCTCAGTGAGAATCCTCTTCGAATATTTTTCAGCTGCAGAGACAATTATTTGAATGGTTCTGACATCTTTCGACTTTGGGAATCAAATATTCCTATGTACCTTCTCCCCTCAGTCCATATTTTTCCTGAGTTAATCCATTATTGCTACGCAAATTATGATCCCAACCAACGAGCAGTTTTATCTCCAAGTCAAAATGTCCTTTTCCCAATAACTGCTCAGTCCATAAATGAAATGCTACAATTCCAACCTGGTCAAGTTCTCACTCCCCTGTCCATGGCTGAATTACTTGAGAAATCTACTAAGTTATCCCATGAAGAGTTAAACCGCCTATGCCAAACCTTCATGTTACTAGAGCATCAGCCTAAAAACCCTCCCCCTTATGGTTATACTTTCTTTACTAATGAGGGTAGACTTATTTTAAACATAATATATTCCATAATGGGCTTCAATAATAGTGAGTATGTTGATCAGTTAACCCTAGTATTGTTATCCATTTTTACCCCTGGACAGACTCCTGCTGTCAAGTACGATTTTGCATCTTATATTGCTGACAAAATCTATGATCAGTTCATGAGATTTGAGAATGAGAGAGTATTTAAGTATTCTTCCGTCATATATCATCTCATGATTTACTTTCAGTCAGAAAATTTCCCTTTTTATGTTAAGAAACTTGATGCCAAAGGGAATCCTAGGTCAGTCATCTTTTGGTCTGCCATTACTCACAATTCCTCTGATTTTCCTTATTCCTATAATGCGTTTGTCGACCTTTTTGTTCATCCCGCAACTACCTTGTTGACAGGAGTCTCTCCTCCTAGAATTAACAATGAAATCAAAAAAATCCTTCAGCTCTAAAAGCAATACAAGATAGGTGACTGGTACCTATATCAAAACTACACAGAGATTAGGATATATGGATGTGACTTATGCCCATTCAAACTACCCAAGTATGTCCCAATGAGACTCTTTGCATTAGAATATTTTAGGCAGATGAATAATTCATATATAATTTATTTTTGCAATGCAAAGAAAAAGGCTCAACTCAGGATCAATAGCCAATTAGGTCCCTTCATTTGTAACTCTAGGGAAGCTGGAAAGGAAGCCGAAAGGATTTTAGAAGACTATCTCAGACTACAAAAGAGTTTCTACTGGGTGCCTTATGATCCAAACAACTTTATCTGTGATAGAAGAATGAAAAATAAACTGTCACCATACATCCATCAAAGAATCCTAGAAATAGAACAATATGCTAATATGGATGAATGGACAGAAGGGACATTGGTTGAAAAAGATAGTGAGCAGGTCAATGTTGAAAATGTAATGAAAGATATTGAAAAGATACTTGACCTAGAATCTTTTGGACAGGTGCAGGTATCTTCTTCAGCCAGGACTTTAAAACAAAATTTGCAGGAGATTAGTACAGTAGCAATAGAATCTAAAGGAAAAGAAAAGGAGCCTAATATACAAATAATTGAAAAATTCATAATGACATAGCAACCAGAGACTTCTAAAGAAGAAGGTCAAGGACAAATTCCTCCTACTCAGATCAGTGAGCCAGAAATTTCTATTTTACAAACTCCTCTGAATATAGAAAAGGGAAAAAAGAGAGAGGCTGAAAAAACTACTCCTATTGGTGGCTCTTCTAAACAGCAAGATGTTAAAAGGCAGAAATTAACTCCCCTTCTAGAAGATGAATCATTTCAGGAAATCCCTGACAGCCAGGGAAGAGAAGACAATCAGCAAACAGGTACAGGTAGTGGGACATCCACTAATTTTCAAAAACAGGAAATACAGAGGCAAAAAAGTGCAGAAATATCTTCTTTGAAACCTCCAGTAAAAACTGTCTAGGACATCAAAAGAACATTCATCAATATAAAGACCAGGAACGATCCACTTAGACTTCAAGTGTACAACCAATATTTGAAGATGGCTCCGAAAAATCAAGAAAGATTGATGTCAACTTATGACATCCAACAGGGTAAGATGTTAATGAGCCATTTCAAGCCCAAGGTGCAGCAACCTCAGACAGCTGCAGATTACGTTAGGACTAATTTTGAAGTCTTAGCAAAGGATATCCATCCTTTAGATCAAATTGAGCTACACAAGCAAACAAGTGAGATGATTTATTCTACTCTGACGGATAAATCAATGATGACCCATAAGTTGCAGGATTCTTTGGATAATACTAATACACAGTTGCAGCTTGAAAAAGCCTCCTCCCGGGCTAAGGATAATAGAATCAAAACTTTAGAGGAAATAATCATTGGTTTGGGTCATAATCCTAAAGATGTGAAAGGTATTGAAGCTTTGATCAAGAGAAAAGATGATGATATTGCAGCTCTGAGAAAACAATTAAAGTTATCGGCCTCAGGACATCCATAGACTGCAGAAATCATCAAACAAAATTCTGAGGAAGAACTAATGGATTTGCTCTTAAAATTGAATGAGCAACTTACTGCAACTGAAAAAGAGCTTGAGAATGCATTAAATATAAGCAGGCAAATATTCCAATATCTACAACAGGAGTAGTGACAGGTACAACAACAACAGGTCAACTAGCAGAATTGTCACAGAGCAACACTGCAAATTTGAACACTGATGAATTAACAAAGTCAATGGAAGATATGAAACTTCAGGCCATAGAGCTTCACAAAACAAAGGAACAATTGGCCACTCTAGAACTTAAATATGATATTTCAAAAATGAGTGTTGCTGATAAAACAAGAGAAGTGAACAAATTAGAAAAAACAGTCAAAGCATTGGAAAAGGATCTCACATTGGAGAAACCTTTAAAAGAAATAAATGATATTCTTTGGGATAATATCATTCAATCAATAAAGGATGTTTTGTCCTCAATTCAAATAATGGATGAACAGAATAACTTAGTTAAATTGGCTCTGGATGAGATTGAGAGATCAAGACAAGAGTTGGGAAATATGCCAGAAGAGGCCAATAGACTTATACATTTTTTGAATACTCAGACTAAGAATCAACTTGCAGAAATTGGTATTCAAGACAGGACCAGAACAATTTTGGAAATAAAGAGAGTTTTTACTAAAAGAACTCTAGTACAAAATTTAGAACGAAGGTGCTCAGATATGCAAGAAGAAATCATTTCCTTCAGAGAAAGATTGAATATTTTGTTAAATAGAGGATTGCCTAGTCCTATAGTTGCAGAAGATAAGCTAATGGACCTTGATAGTTATGTTGAAAAATTGGACAAATATGCTGATAAGCAAGCTAGTTCTTCAACCAGTTCATCAACAATAGCATTGCCTACAGGGAAAAACCTTCATGACAGATTGGAGAATTTATTTTATCTAGAGCATGAAGTAAATCATTTGTTCCCAAATCAACCTAATTTATTCAGATATACTGAGGCTGATGAAACACTAAGAAATTTGCAAAGGAACAGAGTGCCAAAAGTTCAATGGTGGGAAGAAATGATGGAACTTTTGTAAAAAATTATCCTTACATAAATTTTTACCTATTTACCACAGTATATCATGATAAAAAGGATAAAAGGATGAACAAAGGTCAAAGAGTATCAGAGCAATTAAAGAGTATCAGTGAAACGAAATAATCAACATAGAATTACTGAAGAGGACAGCAACAAGCCAAGATATAGGGCCTGCCTCCAGCACATTCTTAAAATAAGGAAACAACACAACATCAGTTATCATTTTTCTTATCTACGAGACCATCTGTCTCTATATTGTTGTAAAATACTTATTAGTTATCCTAGATAATATCTCAATTTTTTATGAGATATTTTGTATGATTTTTTGTATAAATACTCCATCAATTGGAGTAGTAAGTGTGGATTCATATACTTTGCAGTAAAATTGACTTTTTCGGAATAAAGTGCTGTTGGAGAAATTTCTTTGTGGCTTGCTGGATGATTAATTGATGCTAGAGACTTTTTACAGGATTCATGTGTCAAACTACGAATCAATAAGTCATTTCTATCATGTGTTTTAAGTTTTTATATCTATTTATTATATCACTGTGTTTCATTTTTGAATAATTAATGAAAAGGAGTAAATCATAAGGTACTTAAGTGTAATCTGGTTTTAATCATTATTCTTCTAAATGTTTTCTTCTAAACTAGTTATAAACAATGAATTCTTAATTGCTCCTGTTTTACTATTTTAAGCATTTTGATTATTTAGTAAAGAATACTTAAATACTCTTTATTGATAATCACTCATTTTTCTCTCTTTGAATGTGTTGAAAGATTCTTAATTGCCTTTCATCCATTTTAAATCCATTTCATTCTTTTAAGATTTATAATTGTTTCCATGTTTGACTATCTTGCCCTGTAAAACCATCTTTCATTGATAAACTTAATCCAGTGAAGCCATTTTTTTTTACTCCATTGCGCAATGGCCTGAATTACTCAATCTTGCCCTTAGCTATCGAATTCCACCACCCAAATTCAAATAAAATCCTTGGACTTTATAACTACCCTAAATTTTCTAAAACAAAGCTAAATTTTATAGAGAGAGCCCTCTCTGGGTACAGATTGGCTAGATTTTGTACCTAAAAGATTGGTTTGTGGTTACCTCGGACCCCTTTTTTCTTTCAACAACTTCAAGGAAAATCTGAGTGATAACATAGTGGCGACTCCACTCGGGACCTGAATAATTTCATTGTTACTATTGTTTATTTTATAAACTACAGACGGAGCCTGAAGATTAGCCAGGTAGCCTTTGAAACTGCTTTTGCTTTGCAATTGCAGAAGTAAATAAATGCTGACATCCAAAACGTCGGACCACATTGCATCAGAATTGCGTCGGAATTGGAACAATGGACGTCGGCACTCTATCTATTGCTTTACTATTCTACATACTGCTATTTCACTTTCTTATAGATGCCTCGAGCATATTTGGATGCTTTCTCAGATTTGTCGATAATCTCCATGTGGACCGTTACTGGGTTTTATATCATGTCCCTATATGTGACATGGGGTATTTTTCTATCATTGCCTGGGGTGGGACTTCCACTTTTCTGGATGGATATTTGGGTTCCAATCTTCATATGTGAAAATGTAATGACTTAATGGACTGTTTTACTTCATATAATATATTCAAAACAACTTTTTTTCTCTTGTGAAAAAAAATGATTAATGTTTATCACTCTGCCTTCAAAACTAGCGATGCTGGTCTATGTTGCTGGTTTATTGATATGGTCTGATGGTCTTTTTATATTTTGGACATATCACACTCCTCACATGATTAGCATTTTTCTCTGTTGCAGGGTTTTAGGTACTTTAATTTGTATTTGGAACAATGGACGTCGGTACTCTATCTGTTGCTTTACTATTCTACATACCGCTATTTCACTTTCTTATAGATGCCTCAGGCATATTTGGATGCTTTCTCAGATTTGTAGATAATCTCCATGTGGACCGTTACTGGGTTTTATATCATGTCCTTGTATGTGACATGGGGTATTTTTCTATCATTGTCTGGGGTGGGACTTCCACTTTTCTGGATGGATATTTGGGTTCCAATCTTCAGATGTGAAAATGTAATGACTTCATGGACTGTTTTACTTTATATAATATATTCAAAACAATGTTTTCCTCTTTTAAAGTTTCATTTTTTTTTTTAAATTGAACCTGTCGTCGCTATACCGACGCCTTGTAAGCATCGGAATTGTGACAGATTAGAAACGTCGGAAGAGCGACAGTATAAAAACATCGGACGAGCGACATTCAAAACTTCGGACCACATTTCATCGGAATTGCGACAGTTTCCAAACGTCAGAAGAGCAACGTCCAAAATGTTGGACCACATTTCGTTGGAATTGTGATAGTTTACAATCGTCAGAAGAGCGACGTCCAAAACTTCGGACCACATTGCATCAGAATTGCGACAGTTTACAAACGTCGGAAGAGCGACCTTCAAAACGTTGGACCACATTTTGTCGTAATTGTGATAGTTTACAGACGTCAGAAGAGCGACGTTCAAAACTTCGGACCATATTTCATCGGAAGTGCGACAGTTTACAAAGGTTGGAAGTGCGACGGATTGGGAAATTTCAGAGGAGTGATGCTTGTTTGGAAGCGATGGAAAAAGTGTCGATAGTGTGACACTTTTTAATTGCGTCGGAACTGTGACGGTATGGTAAACCACGTTTTTCCCGCCCTCGAACTGTCGCTCTTACGACAACTATGTGTCGGAATAGCGACGAATAGATCTTTTAGGTTTTTTCCCCCTTTGTATGTAGCTTTCAATCTAGGTAATGAAGGACATTCATCAGTTGAGTTCTTATCCATGCAAATTCTACATACCTCTAAGGAATTAAGAGAGAATTCCTTTTCAGAATGTTTCTTCCTACAACGAGGGAAAAAGATAGCTAAAGTAACATTTTCTTGTTCCTATTTCTTCTTACTATTGAGGGTATCTAGTTGGTTACTAATTGTACTAAGGATATCAGTTTTAAAATTGTCTAGCAGATTTCCCAATTATGTCCTGGTTACACCACTTGTGGTGGGTTTGACAACTCGACTTGTAAGTTCTCTTGGGCTTTTTCCATATTTAGCTTGACTACAGGAATACATATTACAATATTCATTAATTTTGGAAAATGGTTTTTGATAAACATATCCAGAGCTCATGAGCTTAAGTACTTCTATGCAATCATTGCACACTCCTTTTAGAAAAATGGTTCTAACCGTGGCTAGGTCAAGAGCAACTTGTTTGGATTTTTGTAGTTGTAAAGAAATATTTCTAAGTAGTTTTCTAGGATTTCTTCTTCATTCTGATAAATTCTAAAGATGTCATTCAAAGCATCATAGGCCTAAATTAATCCTATTATTTATGAAGAAAATATGTTTTCATATTATCCCAAGATGTAATAGTGTGTTCCCCTAGACTCATGAACCATCTTAATGCTGAGTTTTTTAAGGTAGTTGGAAAAAGTTTCAATTTTTGAGCATTATATGTATAATTGTAAATTCTACATAATCTGTCAAATTCAAATAACAATGAATCAGGATCTTCAGATGTCATACCATGGAAGTGAGGTAACGATGAAAAAGGAATGTTCTTCATAGTGACATTCCTGGTAATGTCAAGAATTGGAAATCCAAACGTTTATGGTTCATTGTTTTATGGATTGTCATCTCTTCCTTCCTCTCCTTCCATTATTCATTCCCACAATTTGAAGTTTGTGGAAATAGGAGATTCCTCACCACCAAAAAATGATGGTTCAACATCCTGGGTTATTTGGAATATTCCAAGGTACTATCCTCACTGCAGTCTGAACATCCTTTACCACTGTCTTGGATTCTACTCCAAGCTGCTTTACCAATATCTCCTTTGCTACTGTCACCAAAAATTTCTCCTTTAGAGTTTTCCTTGCATAGCGATTAGCAGAATAAGTTGGGTTAACAATTTTAGGACCATATACATTTTCTAGGATTTCTGATGAAACAAAACTACCTTTCCTATCTCTAATTCTTCTCATGAAACCAAAACATCAAAATTTAACTACTTACCAAAAGAGAGGACAACTTAACTTTGGAGTGACCCCACCAAAGTCGATGCTCAGGTTCTTGCCTCTCGTCCTACTGTCTTAGCTTCGCCATTAGGTCATCCTCATTACTGCTCACAAACCATCAAAAAACAAGAATCATTACCTATTATCGTTTACAACTCCCTGACAATGGGGCCACAATTATATAAATGATATATCGCCACAAATTAAATTGTCAACTAGGGAATCATAATCAGTAGAGATGATGCACTATATGTGCCGATAACAAATAAGTTCTTGTGTCTACTGAGTATAGCCTAGATAAGAAGCTTCCATTTTACTAATCTAATTTCCTCACAATTAAATATCAGAAGCAAAACTCATAAAAAATATTGACAAGCTTGTAAGCTAAATTTTCTTGCTTAGGTAACAAGTATGTCCGTTTACAAGCTCATGAAATAAAAATATGGAATCAAATACGTTTTCCTGTAGTAGTTGATTTTAATCACTAAACTAGAATCAACTCACTGCAATCAAACATTAAACGAAGCAACCATTCTTAATTGAACTAGTTCTAAAGGAAACTAAGCATTCTTATACAATAAATGTTAGGTATTATAGGAGTCTTCACTTAACAACACATGTAGGTTAATGGTGAGATATCTGATCTTACCTTTCCCTATTCTTCAAAATATAAATCAATCATTAAAAACTAACATCTCCAGACTTATTTCACACACTCTCAAACATATTCTTCTCATAGAACAAGACCGAAATCACATCAAATACTAAGTCACTCTTCACACATAAACTAAGTTCCATTCACAATAATTATAATAAAAAATTTCCTTGATGGCTTCAGTGGGCCCTTGTTGAGCTACCAAGGGAAGCTGGAAAAACTTACAAAACTAAAGAATCTATTAACACAATGAACTTAATCAACTGTTGGTCATATCATTAATTTCAAAGGAAAGGATTACAAAACTTAATGGTTCAACAACATAATAGTACTGTGTAAATCTTGATAATTCTATCTCTAGCTCTTACTAGCTCTATCGTTCACTGACTGGATAACACCTATCATCTACAAGCCTTCTCTTATAGATGAATGACCATTAAATCTAAATATTAATAGGATATTACCAAATCATCATAAAAATATTACAGTTCAATTTCTTTACACAATTGGGCTTGGTACCAGAAAAACACAGTCAGTGCACGACAAACACATGTACTGGATGGGTGATATTAGTTCCTGATGAATGCAAGCACCATATGGTTTTTTTTGGTGCCGGATGAACACATTTTTCAAATGAACACATGTGCCGGATGAATATAGGTGTATGGGTACCATATGAGCACAAGTACCAGAAGAATGCAGGTGCATGGGTACCGGATATGCAAGAATATGAGTACCAAATGGATAATACTGGTACCATATGAGAAGGAATAGGGTCTAAATGTCTATATGAGCCAATAAAAATAATTAGAGAGTATAAATAATCAATACTTCTATTTCTACTATAAGAAATCATAAAAATCATACTTTGAAATATAAATGACCTCATAGGTACATAAGGATACTAAAAATTATGTTCTTGAAGAAGATAGGAAAGCAATGAATAGGTTTGAGGTAATTGGTAAAAATAGAGGATAATAGAGGGTATTATAGGTATAAAAAAGGATATCCATCAATAAAATTAAAAATTTATCATCACATCAATTTGATTTGCATTCTATGGAGAAATTTGGCAATTGTCAAGTAGAAGTCTTTCCAGATAAAACATTAAATATTAACACTAATATGGAGGAAATTAAAAAGAGAAAATTAATAATGATGCTACAAAAACATTATTCTGCTTATGCATGGGAATATACTGATATGAAAGGAATTGATCCTAAAATGTTTATGCACCACATTTATATTCAAAAAATGTTAAACTAGTTAGACAACCGTAAAGGAGAATGAATCCAAATCAAAGGGAAATTATTAAAGAGAAGTTACAAAAACTGTTGAATGTGAATTTCATTTATCCTGTATCATATAGTCAATGGGTATCACCTCTAGTAGTTGTTCCAAAGAAGAATTGGAAATGGAGAGCATGCATTGATTACAAATAATTAAATAAAGCCACTTTGAAAGATCATTTTCCACTACACTTTATAGATCAAGTATTAGATACATTGGCAGGAAAGAAGTATTTTTACATTTTAGATGATTTTAGTGGATATAATAAAATCCAATTAGCACCAGAAGATCAAGATAAAAACTACTTTTACATGTCCTTGGGAAACATATTACTATAGGGTGCTTCCTTTTGGATTATGTAAAGCACTTGCCACATTTCAAAGAGTAGTATTACATATTCTTTCTGATCTAATTCATGACTGTGTGGAAGTATGCATGGATGATTTTACTGTGTATGGTGATTCCTTCAAAGAACCTATGGAACATTTAGAATAAGTTCTTATTAAATGTAAAGAAGCAAATATTTCATTAAGTCATGGAAATTTTTTTATGATGTTTAATTAAGGTATTGTTTTAGGTCACCATATTTCAGGGGATGGAATTAAGGTAGACACATCTAAGGTAGAAGTTATTTCTAAAATTTCAATTCATGATTTTCAAAGAGATGTTAGAAGTTTTCTTGGATCCATTGGATACTATAGGAGGTTCATAGAATACTTCACAAAATTAGCCTCTCCACTTTTCAAACTTCTCACAAAATATTGTGAATGTGCATGGAACTCTAATTGTCAAAAAGAATTTGAAACATTAAAACAAAGAATCACTGAAGCACCAATGTTAAGAGGACAAAAATGGTCTCTCACTTTTCACATATCTATTGATGCTTCAAACATAATTTTAGGAGGTGTATTGGGACAAAAGAATTTAACTCCTTATGCTATTTATTATAGAAGTAAAAATTTGACTCAAGCAAAGTTAAATTATACTGTAACTGAAAAAGAGTTTTTAGCTATTTTGCATGCTGTTAAAAATTTTTGTCATTATATTACTGGTTATCAAACTTGTATTCATACATATCATTCTGCCATTAGATATTTAATGGACAAACCAATTACTAATGGAAGAATTACAATATGGTTGTTACTATTACAAGAATTGAACATTGTTATTCTTGATAGACCAAGAAAATAAAAAATAGTTGTTGATTTCCTTTCTAGAATGCAAAATAATAATGTTAATGTTTTTGTAAAAGACAAATTTCCTAATGAATATCTTTTTGTAGTATCTACTAAATTATCCTGGTTTGCAAATATTGCCAATTATTTAGCCACAAGAAAATTTCCACCATAATTGTCAGAAAGAGAAAAGAAAAAAGTTATCAAAACCAATGCATCTTATTCTTGGATAGATGGAGAACTATATAAAAATGGACCTGATTTGATCATTCGAATATGTGTTCGAGAAGATGACGTACCAGGAATTATAAAAGCTTGCCATGATGGACCATGTGGAGGGATTTTTTTTATAAAAGAACTGCATACAAAATCCTTATTTTCAGATACTATTAGCCATATATTTTTAAAGATACCAAAGAATATGTCAAAATATGTGATAGTTGATAGAGAATGGGAAATCCATTACCTTCAAATTAAATGCCTCTACAACCTCAGTTACTTGTGGAGCCTTTTGAAAAATGGACTCTATATTTTGTTGGACCTATAAATCCTCTATATAGACAAAAAAGGTACATACTTGTTTGCAAATATTATGTTATAAAATTGGTAGAACCTAAGCCTCTTTTAATTGCAACTGAAAATGTTGTAGTTACATTTCTTTTTCAGGATATGTTTACTCATTTTGGTGTTCCAAGAGAAATTGTAACATATCAAGGTAGTCAATTTACATCCAAGTTGGTACAGAATATTATGGAGCAATATAAAATCAAGCAAAAAAATTATACTCCATATAATCCACAAGCCAATGGGCAGGTGGAATATACTAACAAGGTTCTTGAAGCAATTCTTACCAAAACTGTGCATTTTCATAGAATGGATTGGGCAGAAAAAGTTTCAGAAGCATTATGGGCATATCAAACTACATCGAGAAACACAACTGGGCATACTCCTTATGAGCTTGTCTATGGGAAGCAAGTTTTGTTTCCAATTGAGTTCCAAGTGGAGACCTACAGAACAACTGCTAAATTGGGCCTTGACCTGTCAGAAGCTCAGAAGTAAAGGCTAGCACATTTGAATGAGCTAGTTGAAATATAACAATATGTTATTCAAAGGACTAGCATAGTGCAACAACAAATATCAAAATGGCATGAAAAGTTCATCATAGACAAAAAATTCAAATAAGGTGTCTGGGAACTTTTTTTTGATTCCAAGTTAAAATATTTTCAAGGGAAGTTTCAAACTCATTGGCTTGGTACTTATGAGATATATATTATTTTTGAAAATGGAGCAATCAAAATCAAGATGATGGATAATGAACAAATTTATTTCCTTGTTAATAGCCATATATTGATATTATATCATAAACCATTGACAGAGGAGGAATTTGTTAAGTATATGCAAGAGAATTATGAGCTTAAGTTGATTAAGAAAGGGGATTTTTCTCCTCACTTTTCAACTTCATTATAATTCCTTTTCAATTTATATATATATATATATATATATATATATATATATATATATATATATATATATATATATATATATATATATATATATATATATATATATATATATATAATCATGATGAAAAAAAAAATGTATAAACATGAAAACCAACTTTGTTTGTATATTTATATAGAAAATATTGATTGAAAACCAATATTTCTTGATAGTTAAGATTTTTAGAAATCATTTTTCTCTTGTCCCTATTTCCTTTTATCCCTCTTTTTATTAAAATTTTCAGGTGATGAACTATCAACAATAAGGAATTATTCTAAAAAATATCCAAAATATGACAAAAAAAATTCCTATCATTCTATTGCCAATTCACAGTTCTACAACCAAAAGCAAATTCAACAGCAGAAATGTATCAAAAGAAGCATTAAGGTATGTCAGAATACTTGAGTTATATTTCATTTAAAAACTTAGATTTCAAATTGTGGATGTGATATTAAAAGACTGAGGATCTTATAAATATGTTAACCATTATAATCTTAACCCTTCATCACTACACACTTGTCACATCAAGGTTCGATCAATAGATCAAGCACATAACACCAGTCCTTTGAAATCGGATTTGGGAAGTGTGAAAGTACAAGTCGGATATGACATGAATTCCTCCATCAATACCTTACATTGCCATTATTTCAAATCCACTCCATATTAATTTCTCTTTCCAAAGCCTTCAATCTTAATTTCTCTTCCATTTCCCAGTCGAAAAGAGCATTCTAGGTCGAAAAATTCTCCACATGATGGGTACACTTGTTTGATATGAAACAAATGGTGAGAAATTCCTCCAGGCTTATTCTAGGGTTAAGGAGTATCTACAACAAGTGGTTTGACTCTAATTATTTGAAAATTTCATTAGATATGAAATAGAGGTTACTAAATTATTCGTACGAGCATTTGATGGAGTGGAGGCTGAAATTGGGGACACTAAACTCATTCTCACATAATAAATGATAGAAGAAGCAATGCGATTACCAAGGAATGGAGAAATTTTGTTTAAAAATAGGAAAATTAAGGAGAATGATTGGGTACACATCTTAAAGGGACCAAGTATGGACTTGCCCATTTTCAAGAAAGGTATTCCTTTTATAGCATTAAAAGGAAAACATAAAAATCTTCTATTAGTCATTCAAAAATTCATAACATGCGAAGGGAGATTTCAAGCAATGTTTTTTTATCATGCTAAGCTTGTGATGCACTTTTTTTATTGGTTTGAAATCAATTTACCCTACTTTTTACTTTAAAGTTTGAAGAAAATGTCATTTAGTATTCAAAGAGAATCTAGGTCCATAGATAACTCTATATACCATCATGGAATCATTAAGATTTTGTTAGAATCACATCTGCAATCAAAAGGGGATAATTGGAAATATTTCTTGGTAATAAATAATTTTGTGGAAGCTCCAAAGAAAGAATCAAGCAGTAGAGTCAAAAGAAGTAGGAGTAAATTAAAACATAGTCCTGAAAAAGAGAGAATCCAAGAATTTGTTCAGGAAGAAAATGTGATTGAAATTCTAGAAGACTCGTTTGAAGATAATACTCCACTGTCCACATTTATTGAAAAATTCAAACAGAAAATTGACAAACAAGAGATTAGAAGGAAGAAATCCAGCCCAAGGCAGCCCATGTATGAATTAAAGAAGAAAACAAAAAGAAGTAAAACTGAAAAACAAAACATTAAAAGTTCACAAATGAATGTAAGTAGGAGTAGGAGAATTTCAAAATTATCAAAAAATTCTCAATCACCGTATATGATTGATATTGGACATGAAGGATTTAATACACCTCCTCATACAGTCACTCCAATAGGCAGTCCAACAAGGAAGACCCTAGAAATTGATCCAATTCAACAAGAAATCTACGATTATGTAGAATATCTAGAGAAAAAGGCACAACATACATCAACGTCTTCTCAATTTGAAGCAAGAGAGACCTCAACAACAAAACCAAGTTCAGATTAGGGACAAAACATTGAAGAAAATATGAAGAAAAATATTTAGGAATTGGAAGCCCTTAACAAGCATTTGATCCCGGAGAGAGAAGAGGCTAAGACTCAAAATGAGATACTAAGGAATCATAATGACAACATCTTACTACACCTCTGTCATTGGTACAAAAATAATAAGATGCTTAAAGTTCAAAACAAGGTCATAGAATTACAAGGAATAGTTTTTATAAAGAAACCAAGTACGATGCTTGTCATGAAAAGTAAGAAAAATAGTATGAGCTTGGATGTACTTGCACAAGCATCAGAAATCATTCATTGAAAGGAAATAAAAGGAATAAGTTTTGAAATTGTGGTGCATGAAGCCCTGCAAAACCTTCGGTGTGGGAGAATGTCGAAGTTTATTAATGTTTCTTTTTTACCACCTGTTGGGTGCGGGAATCGCAGTTAAGAAAACTCCTTTCAACACTTAATTGTCAACCTTGGGTTCGTAAAATTAGAGGCAAAGCACAAGAAATGCCAGAAGGGTATGAAATTTTCCTATCTATTCCTACTTCTCAAATCAAGATCTTGCAGAATTGAAATGAAAGATCACACAAAAATTTACACCAAAGAAGTTCTAGTGCCGAAAATCGAAAGAAAGTACTTTGCAAAGAAATCAAATAAAGGAAATTTCATACTTCATGTAAACAAACCTGATTGCTGAAATGAAATTATACGTTTATCTCCAGTATGGGTGTTGGCAGGTTCACAAGTGGGCCCTTGGAAAGATCTGCCTTCTTACGGATTTTCCTTCCTACACCGAGTTGTTGTTCCTGTACTCCTGCAATATGCTTGCACTAGTACAAGTACATTACTTAGGTGCAGGAAGTATATTTTTCACTTTCACTAGAGATTTATGTCTTCATGCAGGGGGCTCGAAGCTTTTGGCTTCGAGCACTCTGTTCATGTATCAGGATATTGGTTCATGTACCGGAACAGGGATTCCTACACCAAGTTTCAAATTACTTTGGAGAAAAGAAAGGGCATGTTAATTTATGAAATAAATTTGCAAAGGCGAATCAGAATTCTAAAATAACTTTCACACAAAAAAGAATGCTTCAACCAAATTGAATCTTTCAGTGAAAATAACTTTTAAATAAAACAATCTTCAAAATTTAAAGAACACTTTCTTGAATGCAATGAAAGAAATAACTCAAGCATGATAATAGGATTTTATCCCTGTGATAGTTACTCACATAAACCAAATTTTCCTCTAATCTTTGTAGACTCAGAAAGGTTCACTTTAATTGTTGAGATTTACGTTTTAATTCTTTCCTTTTAAAAATATGAAGTGCAGGAACAGATCGATGTGTCGTAATAGCATTCGTTCATTAGTTAAAGAGACATCTTTTAATTCCTAGGATTTAACTCTTGGTATTGAAAAGAATTCTATTTAATAATGAACATTCATTTACGGAAATAAATTGAATTATTGTGAAGGAAATAAATGAAACAGTCTTGCTATGATGAACCGAAAACAAAGTTGCAGAAATTATAATTGCACTAGTGTAGGAATGTGCTTTCACTATTCCAGGCGGAAATCAATTGCGATTCGTAGAAAGGGAAATGACTGAAAGTAAATTTAACTATAATTAAACACACCATGGATCTGTCACACTTGATTGTCAAGGAAATAAAACTATAATTATTATAAGGAAATGAATTACAAACTCAATCCATACCTTGCATAAATAAAATCAACACACACACCTTTAACTGAATGAAAGCACGAGAGGGAAAACGAGTTGGGTTGGTTGGGCCCTAGCCAACCAACTCGTTTCCCATTCTAGGAAATGTAAAGCTTCAATGCTCAAAGATTCATAAGTGAAAGATCAAAACACAGAATGTAAACAACATGGTGTAGCTCCTTGTATTAATTTGATTAAGAAAAAATACATTATAAGTACAGATCTAGCCCAGAACGAGGGCGACAACAAAAATTTACAAATTTTCCAAAGTTACAGTAGCATGGCTATCACTCTCCATTTTCCTATCTAAAATATAGATTTATACAACCCTTTCGGCCTTGGACATAACAAAATTACATACTGTCATTCTAATTCCAGCCTTTCGGCTTGAACGAAATAACAACCAACGTTACAAAATAAGCCATTGGCTATAATAAAATGCTAAACTATACATTGGTCAATGATCCAATCTTTATCCATATCCCTGATTATCCTCCACTCCGAATTCCACTCAAGATGACCGTGATTGAATGGGTCTAGTTGGAACAAAAAGCCCGGGTTAGGTAACGAGCTGTTGCGGAAGTCTAGGAGCGGTCGACTGCCAACGGTGCAGGAATTCGCCTGCATTAGACCATGTTGATTCAAGATTAATACATTTTCTTATCGAAATACTTTAGGAAGAGAAATATTAGTTGCAAGAATATAAAAGGCATAAAATCTATTTAAAAATTATTAATTAAGTACTTACTAAACCCTAAGTATGAAATATAAAACTAGTGCAGGGATATGACAAGATTCTTGGACTATTGCAGGTATAAGGAATTTTGTGAGGATAAAAAAAAGGTTTATGATCATGATTTTAAGGTTGGAAAGGGGTTAGAAATGAGGCATTTTCACCTACTAACACCACCATTTTTTCCATCATATTCCACCTTAATGTTATTTTTCTATAAAAACCTCAGCATATTAAGGTCAAGATCAAAGCCTACAAGGTATTAAATCATCGATATTTAAATTCTATGTTTTTAATGAAATTATGACAAAGTATCTTGTAATTACTATATTTTGTACATTTTGTGATTGATATTTGTTTTTGAAGTAGAATCCATTATTAGATAGGTTTCAATGCTCTAGAAGAAGGAAAATTAGTGCTAAAAGATGACACTTGGCCTCGATATGAACAAGCGCCTACTAACATTTCTAGGAAAGCTAAGAGAAATAATAGATCTTGAAGTTAAAGGATGAGTCAAACATGGAAACTACATGTTTGTAATATCCCAAAATAGGGAAAATCAACAAGGTTGGGAATATCTTATGATATCCCAAGATTGTAGATCCAAAAATATTAAAACACAATATGAGGACTGCAACTAGGTAAACAATAGATCTAAATACACATTAGAATATGCAGAAATAGTTGAGCCATTTTATTAATATTTGGAGGTGCAAAATGCAAATACAACAGTGCTCAAAATATGAGACACTCAAGCCACAAAAGTAGCCTAGAATGACCCTGCAATCATATACCAAGAGGGACTGCATAACTACTGCTTTGCTGGAAAATATACTGCGTTTTCCCTACTACATATGTGGGGACTACAACTACTTGTAAGATAGAAAGTCAGATCTAGGCAGATTGGGAGCTCTGATGATGCTGAAATTGTAGATTTGGGCTCTTTGATGGATTCCCAAAATAACCCTGGAAGGATTTCTCAAATATGTAAGTCTAAGACAACCTTCTCCCTAGGGCTTCCATGAATATGCTGCTGGGAATGCAGATATGAAGCTAGATCTGATAATATGATGGCTACAATGGTGTACAGTCAGATCTAAGCAAGAAGGGTTGATCCCTTCACTAGATCCTTGGGCTAAAAGCTCAAGATCTAGCTCCTCCGATCTCCTCCACTAAAAATAGCTACAAATTGAATATCAACTTCAGAAAAATATGTTGTGAGAGAAGGAGGCTCCCTTCCCCATAGAAAAATATGTCAAATCAGTTCCTGGGTGATGGCAACAATAGATCCAATGTGAGGAGGTTATCCCTCACAGGATTTCCAACTGAAATGCTGAAAATTTTCTTCCTCCAATAGATCTACAAGACCGGACTGTGAAATCCTTGAAGGGACTGTTGCAACAAGGAGGCAAAACCCCAAGGCCTGAATTCTAAATATAGATCTGATGCTCTGGAAGACTGAATATGAAGAACAAGTGGTAGGATGAATCCTCCACCGGTTTCCTAGATGAATACTAGAAACAACCTCCTGAAGATGGCACTAATGCCTGATATGGAATGAAGACCAATCCTCTTCCTCAAAGATCACTCAAAGAAAGAGGTGGGATTCCCGCCTGAGAACACCCTTCAAGCTCTGCTAAATAGCCCAAGCTTGCATAGAAATGTCCTCAAACAAATCTAGATCTAAACAGATCAAGAAATGCATAATCCAAATCATGCCTTCCATTTTGCCTTCACCTTCATTATATGCATGAGCCTTCCATAACCTAGGCCCACTCCAATACTTCACTGCACATGTGGACAAAGTCCCCCATGTGTGACTACACTGTTGATCCATGTCCTCCATCATTTCCACATGGTAATCACCCTCTCCATCATGCATGCATTAAATGCACCACTTCCTCCACTACCTTATCACACTAGAAAATTTCGCGCAATTTCTGACAGCCACTTCGTCGCTATTCCGACACATAGTCATTGCAAGAGTGACAGTTCAAGGACGCGAAAAACGTGGTTTGCCATAACGTCGCAATTCTGACGCACTGACAAAGTGTTGCACTACCGACACTTTTTCCGTCACTTCCAAACA
Source organism: Pinus albicaulis (assembly GCA_034641835.2). NCBI lineage: Eukaryota > Viridiplantae > Streptophyta > Pinopsida > Pinales > Pinaceae > Pinus > Pinus albicaulis. The sequence goes on from CM076582.1 coordinate 1,137,658,841, forward strand.
AGCGTCGCTCTTCCGACGTTTCCCAAACCGTCGCGCTTCCGACGTTTGTAAACTGTCGCAATTCTGACGAAATGTGGTCCGACGTTTTGAACATCGCTCTTCCGACATTTTTAAACTGTCGCAATTCCGACAAAATGTGGTCCGACATTTTGAACGTCGCTCTTCCGACGTTTTTATATTGTCGCTCTTCCGATGTGTTTAAGTTGTCGCAATTCCGACGCCATACAAAAGTGTCGCAAGACCGACGCATTGAAAAAGTGTCGCAAGACCAACGTGTCCCATAGGCATTGCAATACCGACACATTCCAAAAGTGTCGCAATACCAACCCTAGGAAGAACTGTCACAATATCGACGGACGTCACAAGACTGACGGAAATCGTTCAAGACGTCGGAAGACCAACGCTTACAAAGCGTCGGTATACCGACGACGGGTTCAATTTTTTTTTTAAAAATGAAACTTTAAAACAGGACAGTAAATCTCCAATATTTGTTATGAATTGTGGGCATTCCAATGACTATGAAATATTAATATAATAAACCACCCCGCAGCGCTTCGAATATAAACAATCATATAAACATGGATTTGTATTTCAAAAAACAGTTTAAAATAGAAACAGGGCAACATTTTTTTTTCCAATTATTATGAACATAATTCGACCATGAAATATTAATATAATAAACCACCCAACAGCGCTTCGACTATAAACAATAATTTTTTTTTCACAACAGAAAAAACGTTGTTTTGAATATATTATATGAAGTAAAACAGTCCATGAAGTCATTACATTTTCACATCTGAAGATTGGAACCCAAATATCCATCCAGAAAAGTGGATGTCCCACCCCAGACAATGATAGAAAAATACCCTATGTCACATACAAAGACATGATATAAAACCCAGTAACGGTCCACATGGAGATTATCGACAATCTGAGAAAGCATCCAAATATGCCCGAGGCATCTATAAGAAAGTGAAATAGCAGTATGTAGAATAGTAAAGCAACAGATAGAGTACCGACGTCCATTGTTCCAAATACATATTAAAGTACCCAAAATCCTTGAACAGAGAAAAACGCTAATCATGTGAGGAGTGTGATATGTCCAAAATATAAAAAGACCATCAGACCATATCAATAAACCAGCAACATAGACTAGCATCACTAGTTTTGAAGGCAGAGTGATAACCTGTCTGTTGTGTAACCAGCTCCAAAAATAGAAGAAAAGAGATATCAACGCCTTAGAAATAGGCCACTTCAAGGGGGAAACCTCCAATACATTACATAAATGAACAATTCTTGGATGATACAATTTAAAAAACCTCATTTTTATATATAGGAGTCCATGTGGCCATAATGTAATCCTAGTGGGCCACAATGTAATCCTAGCCGACCTAACAATAATAATTTAAGGGCACAATAATAACAAAATGGGGGTTACAAAGGTACAATAATAACAATAAGGGGGTTACACTAATAACAATAAGGGACTATACTAGTAATATAGGGACCTAACATGCCCCTCTCCTCCAAAAAAGTGTTGTCCTCAACGCTTGAGTAGCTCTGGGTGCTTATGTATAAACTTCTCATCCTCCCATGTAGAATCTTCAGTGGGTAAGTTCTTCCACTTGATGAGATACTCTGAAATTGATCGATTCCGTAGCTGTCGAGTTCTTGTTTCCGTGACCGCTTCAAGTTCCAATATGATTTTTCCTTCCTCATCAAGTTCTGGCAATATTGTTTGAACTAGAAGATTTTCACCTATAACCTTCTTTAAGCATGAAACATGGAAAATTGGATGCACTGAAGAAGCAGGAAGCTCCAATTTGTATGCCATAGTACCAATCTTTTGCAACACCTTGTAAGGACCATAGTACTTTGGCGATAATTTATTATCCTTCTTAGCTTGCTTGAGGGACATTTGTTTTTATGGTTGTAGTTGTTAAAATACCCAATCTCCTACATCAAAACTTCTCTCGCTGCGATGTTGATCTGCCTGTTGTTTCATTCGATTTTGTGCCAAATTCAGGTTATCCTTTAAGAGATGGAGAACTTCTTGCTGATGCTCGATGTGATCTTCCACTGCTTGAACCTTCGAATTTTCCCTTAAATATGATGTGATGGATGGTGGATGATATCCACAAAGTGCCATAAATGGGGTCATTTTTGCTGCAGTATGGAAGGAAGTGTTATACCACCATTCAACGAGAGGTAACCACTTGACCCATTGTGTTTGTTTATCGGATACAAAACAACGAAGATATCCTTCCAAACATTTATTTACTATCTCTGTTTGACCATCAGATTGAGGATGATAAGATGAGCTATGAGCTAATTGAGTACCCAAACAAGAAAATAACTCCGTCCAAAAATTTCCCGTAAAAATGGGATCTCTGTCGCTTACAATAACCCTTGGGCTTCCATGTAGCTTTTGAATTCTGTCCACAAATGTAGTAGCAACTGTACTTGCTTTAAATGGATGAGATAATGCACAAAAGTGTGCATACTTGGTAAGTCTATCAACTACCACCATGATGACACTCTTTCCTTTTGACTTAGGTAAACCTGTGATAAAATCCATTGAAATCTCCTCCCAACGTTGACTTGGAATGGATAAAGGTTGTAGAAGTACTGGGGTCTTAATTGTCTCAACTTTATTCTACTGGAAAACCAAACATTCTGCCACAAACTTTTGAATATCAGATTTAAGGCCATCCCAAAAAAAATATTTCTTCACCCTGTGGTAAGTTTTTAAAAATCCTGAGTGTCCTCCTAAAGGAGAAGTGCGCAATTCCAGAAGAATATTTTGTTTTAGTTGGGAATTATTACAAAGATATAAGCGATCTTTGTACCATAAGGAATCATTTTTCCAACTAAATGTATCAGATGTACTAGGATCTTGCTGCAACTTTTGAATGAGTGTCCATACATCTTTGTCCTTCTTCCATTCCTCTCTTGCTTTGTTTATCCAATCTGGTTGGATAATAGAAATGGCACAAAGCAATGCTTCCACCTCTTCATTCTTTCTTGAGAGTGCATTTGCAACAACATTAAGCTTTCCTTTTTTTTAGATTATTTCAAAGTCATAACCCAACATCTTTGTGACCCATTTTTGCTGCTCTTCTGAAGATAGTCTTTGTTCCAAAAAGTGTTAAAGACTATCATGATCAGTTTTTACCTTGAAGTGTCTTCCCATTAGGTAAGTTCTCCATTTCTTTAGTGCATGCAGTATTGCTAACATTTCCTTCTCACAAATAGGTTTCTGTAAATACTTTCCTTTGATTGGATGACTTTCAAAAGCAATGGGTCTTCCTTCCTGCATTAAAACAACACCAATTCCATTTCCTGAGGCATCACATTCCACAATAAAGGTTTTTGTGAAGTCTGGCGTAGCTAAGACCGGTGCTAGGCACATTGCCTCTTTAAGATGTTCAAAGGCCTTAGTTTCTTCAAGAGTCCATGAAAATGCATCTTTCTTCAATAATGTTGTTAGAGGTGCTGCTATTCTCCCATAATTCTTAACAAACTTGCGATAATACCCCGTTAACCCGAGAAATCCTCGCAACTGCTTTATGGTTGTGGGGACTTTCCATTCCTTAATGGCTCTAATTTTGTTAGGGTCTACTTTAACACCCTCGTGAGATACAATATGACCCAGATATTCCACCTCTTGTACTCCAAAGAAACATTTGGATGTTTTTGCATATCATTGTTTCTCCTGCAATAGTTTGAGCACCCTGTCAACATGTTCAACATGATCCTTCCAAGACCTGCTATAGATTAGTATATCATCAAAAAATACTAGCACAAATTTTCTAGGGAAGGGTTTGAAAATGGAATTCATCAACCCTTGAAATGTAGAAGGTGCATTGGTAAGGCCAAAAGGCATGACCAAAAATTCACAATGACCCTCATGAGTTCGAAATGCTGTTTTTGGAATATCTTCAGTCTTCATTCTAATTTGATGATATCCTGAACGAAGATCCAACTTGGTAAAATAAATTGCTCCATGTAATTCATCCAATAATTCATCAATCACAGAAATGGGAAATTTGTCTTTAATGGTGAGCTTATTGAGCTCCCTATAATCCAGACACATTCGCCATGATCCATCCTTCTTGTGTACCAATACTACAGGAGCAGAGAAAGAACTTTGACTAGGTTGAATTATACCCGCCTCTAACATTTTCGCAATCATACGTTCAATTTCGCTCTTTTGGAAGTAAGGATATCTATAAGGCCTGATGTTTGGAGGAACACTTCCTGGAATCAAATGAATAGCATGATCAAGATCACGAATAGGTGGGAGTCCTTTGGGAGTTTCAAACACCTTGGAATGATTGTCCAAGACTTGTTGGAGATCTGCAGAAATAGATGATTTTGATGTTGGAACTTCTAGTGAACATAATTGTGCAATTACGCCTCGTTGTTCTTTCTTTAGAAGCTTTGTCATGCCATTAGAGCTTATTATCCTTCCTGGCTTCCCTTCAATACCCCGTAATTCGACTTCCTTTCCTTCTGAAAAGAATATCAAGAAAAGTTCTTGAAAATTAAAAGCTACCGTCCCCAAAGATTGTAACCATTGTACTCCTAGTACAACATCAGCACCTCCCATAGGAATGGAAAGCATTTGACTAGTCAATACATATTCCCCCATGGTTAGCTTGATATTATGGCATTTTCCAGAGCAATTTATAGTTCCTCCATTTGCAACCATCACTTGACATTCTGGTGCTGGGTAGGCTTCCTTGTCGCCATTATTTTACATTCAACTTTTCTTGCCAACCTGAATGCCTTCTCCAATGAATCTGGTTCCAAAACGCGAACTTCATGTTGGATGTTATCCTTTAAAGTGCCTACGAAGAGATCGATCCTGTGTTCCTCTGGAATATCAGTTACCCTTATATTCAATTTTGGAAGTCCTCAATGTGCTACCCCACTAAACCCTTTTGTTTGAGATTTATCAATTGGCTAAAGAAGGTGTTGCTCTTTGTATCCTCATAGTGTGCTATCATTTCCTCCGTAAAAATTGACCAAGTGACAATTTTTTTACGGGAGCAAAGTCATTGATATCATACAAATGTATTTTTTTCTAAATGTAAAGTTGCAATGTGTACCTTTTGTGTGTTTTGCACGTTATGGAGATCAAAATATTGCTCCATCTGTAGTATCCATGTTACAGGATCCTTTCCATAAAACTTCTTCATATCCATTTTTGGAATATGGTGGTTCTTCCCGCCAACATTAGAGTTTGTGAAATCACGATTAACATTTATTTTGTTCTCATCATGAGGTTCTTCTACTATCTTTTCACCATTAGGAAACATTTCTTGTATCAACTTTGTCAAACCTTCGATGTCTGGTTTTAGATCATTCTTCATGTTTTCCATGTTGTCTTTCATGTCATCCATCTTAGCTTCCATGCCAGCTTCCATGCCATCCATCTTAGCTTCCATGCCTTTCTTCAAAACTTCCATTTCATTTTTTGTTGCTCTTTACGAGAGCGAAATTTGGTGCACTTGCTCTTGTAATTTTGATAGATCATGTTGCAATTCTTCATCTTCATGAGTCATAGTAGAGCCTTCTGAAGGCTTAATGGGTGTTGAATTATTTTTACGAGGCATATTTTAGAACCCAATACTGATATCTATTCTACAATATGCCCTTGGAATCAATTCAAATTGATTCTTCAAACAATACTTATGCAATTCGGAAATTGAAATTGGATTATCTTGAGGAGCTCGATATTGAAATTGGATTATCTCTGTGATTGTCGCTCTTCAATATTTGAAATTTAGCACTGAAGTATCCCTCTGAATAATTCTCTTTTGAATCCATAGGTCTGACCTGATTTAAATTCTCCAAGACAAAGTTATGTCCAATCTCCCACAATGACCTAATTATGGACTGGTTCAGTAGAGAAAACTTGTATGACTTGCCACGTGTCACTGTTTTGTCCTTCACCTCTGAAATTGATAGAAAGAAACTACATTCCATGTACTTGCGACCACTTTTTACGGCACTCCAATCCGATGCTCAGAGAGAGAGTTATTGAACTTTTCCCACGATCACCTCTTTGTGATGAAATTCGGGAGCCTGAAAAAGCACTACCTTCCACAGATCATATCTCCAAAAATTTTGTGAACCAAGATCTGAAATTTTTTGACAAGTTTCCTCAGGAGTTCAGCTTCGCACCCTAAAAATTTCAGATTCTGAACCTTCGTAGAAAAAACGTTATAGCGCAAATGCCACGATGACCTATTTAGGAGCCTGAAAAAAGACCTAACTTCCACAGATCATATCTCAAAAAATATTGCGAAAAAAGCTATGAAATTTTTAGAAAATATTCCTCGGGATTACAGTTTTGCATCCTAAAAATTTCAGCTTCTGAAACTTTGTAGAAAAAATGTTATAGCGAAAATTTCACGATGACCTGTTTGGAGTAGCAAAAACCTAGAATCCAAAGCTCTGATACCAAATGTTGTGTAACCAACTCCAAAAATAGAAGAAAAGAGATATCAACTCCTTAGAAATAGGCCACTTCGAGGGGGAAACCTCCAATACATTACATAAATGAACAATTCTTGGATGATACAATTTACAAAACCTCCTTCCTATATATAGGAGTCCATGTGGCCATAATGTAATCCTAGTGGGCCACAATGTAATCCTAGCCGACCTAACAATAATAATTTAAGGGCACAATAATAACAAAATGGGGGTTACAAGGGTACAATAATAACAATAATGGGGTTACACTAATAACAATAAGGGACTATACTAGTAATATAGGGAACTAACACTGTCAACACATAAAATAGTATCATAAAGCGAATACAGGAAATGTGTAGAGACATGTACTGTTGATATACGCCTCACACAAAAAGAATCCATGATAGAGAAAAAATATGTATAAACCCAGGGTCGATTGTATGTTCTGGCTTGCTTGTTCCCGGAAATAAAAACCATCTGCAGAAACCCAGGCTCGCTTGTAAGATCAGGCTCGCTTGATTCCAAAATTGGTAACCATCTGTTGCATCCGAGATGTAAGGTTCAAGCTCGCTTGTTTCCATTAGTAGCCTGCTACAGCATCCACCCTGTTCATAGCAAAAAGGTTCTTGTAGATATACAGAGAAAGAGTATAATACGTAGACCATATAAACATGGCTTTGTATTTCAAAAAACAGGTTTAAAATAGAAATAGGGCAACATTTTTTTTCCAATTGTTATGAACATAATTCGACCATGAAATATTAATATAATAAACCACCCCGCAGCACTTCTACTATAAAAAATCATATAAACATGGCTCTGTATTTCAAAAAACAGGTTTAAAATAGAAACAGGGCAACATTTTTTTTTCCAATTGTTATGAACATAATTCGACCGTGAAATATTAAATATAATAAACCACCCCGTAGCGCTTCGACTATAAACAATCATATAAACATGGCTCTGTATTTCAAAAAACAGGTTTAAAATAGAAACAGGGCAACATTTTTGTTTTCTAAGTAAAGTTAATCTATTAACAATGGGAATAAAATTACAGCATGACTTTAGTAAAAAACATTGCCCAGAATTATCGAAAATTTTTCATCAAAAAATCAAAAAAGAAAAATGCCCTCATACGGGGAAACCAGTCTTGAACGTTTACAGAATTCAAAAATATTACAGAGGTCTAGCACAGTAATATAATCTAAAACATGCCCAATTAAGTGGCCCTGCGAAGCAAGAAAACCAAATTAACCAAACTACTCCTCCGGTGGTTCCTCGACGATTCAGAACCATCCTTCGGAAGGTCCAGGATCACCAGGTGCTATCTCCACATTCGCACCACCGCTCCCCTCCTGAAGGCCCAAATGCTGGTCGACTTTTTCTGAGCTCAGACCCGTCGGATGGGTGCATTGTTCCTCCATTTGGGCCTCCTCACGGAAAACCACAGTAATTGAAGCTGTGATTCATGGGCAGTTCAGAGAGAAATTAAAGGAAAAAAGCATAGTGTGCGTCGTGGGAGAAGGTGAAGCGGTGGGGAAATGAGGAGCAGGAGAGACCATATGGTGGCCAGATCCTAAAGCCCGACCCCGCCCACTTCTAGTGTTTGGATAGCGACCTACGTAATAATCACTGGACTGGGAAGATGACTCGGTTGAGGGGCTGGAGGGAGCGTGCAGGGGTTGACCTCTAGTGCTCCCCCTGTGGCAACGCATCCTTTGACGCAGGCGAGGCATGGGTGCAGTCTCAACAGTGGGCACAAGACAAGACGGAGAAGCAGGATTCCACGAAACCGAGGAAGACAGACATAGACCAGACTGAGAGAAATGCAGATATGCACCAAGGTCTAAGAAGCAGTTCAACTGGCCACTTCTGCTTATCGTCACAGTGAGCAGGCAGTGTAACCCAGCAACTGGCTCGTCTAAAAAACCATAGCAAAATGCTATTTTATCGACCCGACTGCAATGCAATCGAAGAACGCCCGTCATAATTAATCTCTCATTAATGAGAGCCGAAGGCCGGATCATATTGGAGCATGCAGAATCGCTAACAGGAGTGGAGGTACGATCTTGAACAATGTTAAAACTTAATGTGATTTGATGTGAAAACCTTGGAACTTAAATATCGGCTAATTGAACAGCGTTAAAACTTAATTGGATTGATATGAAATCGCCACATCCATGTCCCATTGCCTTAAACGCCATCGAATGCACCCGCATCCGGGAACAGGGAAACTTTTGATTGAGGACACGTGGAAGAAATTGATTGAAGTGGATATTTGTTTGGGTCACTCGCGCAGTGGAAATCCAGACCCGAAAAAGATTAGGGCGAATTTGATAAGAAATTCGCGTCACAACTTTCCCTCCGTACGCCAGCCCAACTTCGGACCCGAAAAATATTAGGGCGGAATTCATTTGGTTTTCGTGTCACAAAATTGGCCGACGTCAACAGGCTATTTTGGAACGCGAATTTGGTTTGAATTATGGTTTATCGCCATTTGAAGTCCGGCGGGCTCGACTTAAATTTTTTTTTGTTTGATCCCATCTTATAAAATTTGTGTTGGTTTTCTTTGATAATACACATATTTATAATAAATCATGGTAATACCACACTAAACATGTGGAAAAGTTATATAAATTATTGAGAACAATCATTTTTATATAAAAATATCTAAATGTGCTTTTGGGAAATAAGAATTCGACTATTTGGTTCATATTGTTTTAAAGGAAGGAGTGAAGTTGGAGCCTCAAAAGAAGCAACCTATTACAGAATGACCTATTCCTAAGAAAATCAAGGTTCTTAGAAGATTCTTTAGACTTACATGATATTATTGATAATTTGTTAAGAATTATGCATGCATTTCAAGTCCACTCACATATCTCTTGAAGAAAATATCATTTATATGGAATGATGAGGCTACTTTGGAATTCTCTCTTTTAATGGATGCCATGTCTTCTACACCAACATCAGTTGCACCTAATTTTGGTAAAACATTCATAGTAGAGTGTGAGGCACTAGGACAAGGAATTTACGTAACATTAACACAATAAGGGATATCATTGGCTTTTAAAAGCAAGGAATTCAAAGAAAATATTTGGTGAAATCTACGTATGAAAAATAAATGGAAGCAATATTACATGCAATAAAAAATGGGGATAGTATATCATTGGGAGGTACTTTAAATTCAAGATATACCATGATAGCATAAAGTATTTTTTGAAGCTATGATTTTCATTAGAAGATTAACAAAAATGAGGAGAAAAGATGCAAAGTTTTAATTTTGAGATAATCTGCAAAAAGGGTAAGGAAAATTTAGTACATGATGCTCTTTCTAAAATAGAAGAGGCCTCAAATTTATATCCAATTACATTTTCTATTCCTAGGTGGCTAGAAGAAACTTGCCATAATGGAAAAATGACAATAGTACTAAACAAAAACTAAAATTTATAAAGGATGGGATGAACTCTATGGAGCATTGGGAGTGAAAGAGAGATATACTTTGGTGCAAATGTAGAATATTTTTATGCACGCAAGCATATTTGAACAAACAAATATTAAGGGAGTCCCATGTCTCTCTGATGGTAGGACGCGGGGTTCCTTAAAACATCTCAAAGGATCAAAAAATATATTTTTGGAAGGAATGAAGAAAGATATTCAAAATTTTGTAAGAGAAGGTCAGGTTTGCATAATAAATAAAAGAGAGATAGTAAAATATCTAGGGTTACTTCAACCATTCCACATACATATTCAAAGACTAGAAGATATATCAATAAACTTTATTACAGGGTTACTGAAATATAAAGGTAAGTATTACATTTTTGTGGTCATTTATATAGACAAATTTTGTAGATTTTTTTTGTAGAGCTCAAAGTACATAAACAACAAGCCAAGTGGCAGAAGTGTTCGTGAAAGAAATTCATAGTCTTCATGATTTTCCTAAAGTAATAGTAACAAGAAACTTTTGGAAATAATTATTTAATATGAGTGGAGAAACACTAGCTGCCATGAGTTCTACATATCAAACACAATCAAATGGCCAAACAAAAATAGTTAACAAATGTTTTTAAGGTTAACTACAATGTTACTCTTTAGAAAAGAAATCTTAATGGATGAAGTGGGTTCATCAAGGAAGAATGGTAATATGATACTACCTATCACACATCTACTAAAATTTCCCCATTTAAGGCCCTTTTTGGATATCCAACTCCTAGTATCTCATACTTTTTGCAAGATAAGTCCAAAGTATAGGAAACAGAGTCACATATGGAAAATACTAAAGAAACTTTGAAAAGTATTATGGAAAACCTTCAAATGACATGAAACATGATAAAACAACAAGGGGAACAACATTGAAGTGAAAGATAATTTGAGGAGGGTAATTGGGTATTTTTTAGATTATAGCATTATAAGCAATCTTCATTAAAGAAAAAGAAGAATAAAGAATTAGCTCAAAAATGTTATGGCCCTAAATAATTATTCATAGGATTGCAAAAGTGGTATAGAAGTTATATTTTCCTTCTTCTTGCATTCATAAGGTTTTTCATGTATCTTTCCTAAAAAAGGTTTTGGGAAAAAATATGCCAATGTAAATAGAACTTCCAAAATTAGATGAAGAATGAAAGTTGATTCTTGAACCACAAAAAGATATAGATAAACATTCTGTATCTCTTTGACATATAACCATTATGAAGTAGCTAATCAAGTGGAAGAATATTCCTCTAGAAGAAGGTACATGGTAAAATGATCAATTCATGATGAAATACCCACGGCTAAAGGGTTCGTTTGAAGTTTTGACAAAGGTTTTGTTATATGTTTTATATAACGCGCGGCAGAATAGTTTTATTGTTTGTTAAGGTCCCACACAGTGATAAAATTTGAAGGGCAGGTCCGAATTTCAATTAGAATGGCATATATCTATGTCGCCCTTCCATAATGAAAAGCTTTAAAAAAAAACTTTTCAATTGACCACAATAAATTATTTTTACATTTCATTTTCAGAAAGACAAAACCATCATTCTTTATATTAATAAAAGACTGTTACATATACAACAATGAAGAAGGCTCCATCTTTCATTGCTTAAATATCTCATTGGCAATGTCAACATAAGTCTTAAAGACACTATTATAAGAATTTGGATACATACCACCAGGATATAGGAGATTCTTATGTGTCAGATTGTGTAATGCAATTTTGACTTTGTCTCACAAGGAGCAGCAGCATGGAGGTCTGGATTTTTCTTATAGAACTTTTTTATTATTATTTGAAATGTTGTTTATAGATATGATTACAACAATGAAATTATGAGCATGGTGGACAATTATTCAAGCTCATGATGCCAAACCATGATGATGTAAGTTTGGAATTTAACATTTTTACATGTTAAAGACAAATAGTCAAAATCACTGACAACTTAGTATGCCATAATTAATAATCATTCCCTGTTCACTTTTGTTAATAGGTTTATGTCACATGATGATCTCTCTTCTCTGGCATTTACTTGTATTGAAGATCATTATTCTAGGAATAAGGAGTTATTTTCTCCAAAAATAACCCTAGCCAAACATTGACAATGCATCAAGGATATCTTTCTATGCTTCATAAGTACATATGTTCTACTTCTAAATCATGTCTTGGAAGTGGTTGTTTTGCTGGAAATTATTCACCAGTTGGTTTCATACCAAAGCCTTTTTCTCATTTTCAACATCCAATACATGAAAAAGATAATGGTTTAAAAACAACAAAAATATTTGAAATTTTGAAAGAATTTTTTGGCACACTTTGAATATGAATTTTGAAGTCAAGTGCATGATGTTGTATAAGATCAAGTGTCATTTTGAATACCAAATGTTTCACAAGAAACTTCTCAACATGCTACCCTGCAGTAAGGATTAAATGACAATATTGCATCAACTATTTCCATAATAAAAGTGCACCTCGGCCATAAGACTAAACAACTACAAATGTTGTAGATCTAACAAGACCACACAATCAAATGTATTCCACAAGGCCAATGCTGTATGAAAAATGAAAAGGAGTTTGCAACCAAAAATACCTTAGGCAACTAATTCAATTAGATACACCAAACCATCAGCAAAAAGGAAAACCAGCCTACTCAAAAGGAAAGTGTTTACCTCCTTTGACAGAATTTTGAGTTCCGAAACAAGGGCCTTTATTATCTTGTCAATGCCCCTAGTAATTTGAACAGGGTTTTCACCTACTGCAACAACCTAAACAAAAGGGTTTCATTTCAAATTATTTTCCACAAATTTAAGATACAACCATTGTCGGTTTTGTATTTCCTAACAAGCTCATAAATTTTGACAAAAGAACCAAAATTTTTTAATACCTGATAGCAATTTTTTCACTCAAAAACTATCTTAGACTCAATAAGCCCAACCCAAAACTAAAAAACCAAACACCATAAGACCCTACAAAAATGAATAGATGATCTTAATCCAGTACTATCGACAAAAAGTTACCTTTACACCCTCATTTATTAAACCCTGTGCTGTTGAATTTTAACTTCAACTGCTGCAGCAGAAGGACGGATGCAGCAGCAACATTTTTTTTTGGAGGTTGCTTGCACGCCATCCAGAAATTTAATTCAGCATTTAAAATTCCTGCAATTTTTTTTTGTAGATGGCCGCAGCCATATTTCTGTACAGGATTGTATTTAAAAACAACAACCAGCATTAACGCAATTCACCAACCAGAAATTAAACAAATAGAAATTTACCCACCAGTTTTGTAAATTCAAAAGGAGGACACGTGGAGCATTAATATTGGATCGCATGAAATTGAAGGGAATCTGAAAACCTGAAAACCAGACTCGTTTTTTTTATAAGGCACATTGGATTGAGAATTCGCGTTACAAATTAGGCAGACGTCAGTATCCCATTTTGAAATGCAAATTTGGTTTGAAATTCAATCTATTCATACTTTTGAAGTCCGACGGAAAGGTTTCTTTAATGTTTTGATAGCTTAATTTTATGTATGCTTTAATATATACATATGTTTTAAACTTATGTTATATATATATCATATGTGAAATGAAAGGTGGGCCATAGTATTTAGTTTTAATTTTATTTTTTTTAAAAGAGGGTTTATTATAATATGTTTTATATGTTACAACATATAAAAATAAAAAGGACAAAAAATCTTGGTAGTTTTTTTTATAGACAGTACGTAAATTTTTTATTACACAGCAGTGTGTAAAAAGTGAAAGACTGAGTGTAACTTTTTAAGTGTGTATGCACAGCAGTGCGAAAGGGAAAAACACAGCAGAGTGTTTTAGAGACAGAGTATGTTTCTTTTGAACAGACAGTGAGTTGGTTTTATGCACTGCGTTTTGTAGCAGTCATAATTTTGTAATCCCTCTCAGTGAGGAAGTAGTGTAATAGTTTTTTTTTGAGTTATTGAAGGGAATAGAAGTTTGTTTCCAAAGTATTGAAACTCTGTCTCCTGTCAAAGAAATTTTTATTTTCTCTGTGTTAGAGGAAGGGAGATTTATTCTCCATTCATTGTTCTGGAATTTTTCAATATTCCAACATGTGCAAGAACAACATATGTTGTGGTTCCATCCCCAGCTAAATCATTTGTCTTTTCCGCAGCTTGCCTTACCAACTTGGCCCCAATATTTTCAACTGGGTCCTCTAATTCAACCAATAAAAAGGCCAAAACCATATCATTGAGATACATTTCATTACACTGTCAATAACAATAAAATTTGACTCAACCATAACCCTTTCCTTTTATTGTTATGAAAAGCTTTATGCATTACTCTAATGTGGCTAGTCCATAGGCCAAGTAGACCACTGGGTAACAAATATGTTTCCTTTCACCTTTGAGTTTTCAAATTATACCTACCAAATCTAAGACATTTAAGAGGGGGAACTAATACAACGTTAAAAAGAAAACCAGAGCACACATCTACAAATTACCTCCTTAGCTACTGTCACACCATCATTAACTATTTTTGGAGAACCATGCTTGCTCTCCAAGACAACATTTTTCCCTTCGCCCCAAGGGTGACTCCAACAAGATCAGCAAGTTTGTTCACACCGCCTGCAAGACAAATTGACAATGCTTTCGGTAAGTGTGCAATTGAATACCAGACCATATGCCAAAACAACCCTCCATGAAAAATTAAAATAACACATTAAAATCGAATATAAGTGGACAAGGAAAGATCCACCGCAGTGAAGTTTCACGTGCAGGTGACCTTCCTTTAAACATAATTTTTTCTCTGACCTGCAATTTTTTTGTCACTAAACCATCCTTGTTGAAGTACAACTCCTTTTCCATATCTCTTGTATTAACTACCTTCTCTCTGTCGCGTAATCTCAGAGTCCCTCTTCTGCTTGAGCGATTAAAGGAAATGGGTGAAAAAACTGAAAGAGAAGACAATTGTCTGCCATAATTATCAAACGTTGCACCCAACTTCTTCCCCTTTCCATTGTTACCCAATGAGGTAGCTGTGGAAATTTTTGTCATACTTCCCAAAGCAGAGGCCATATTCTCTTATCCTGAATATAGAATTACAAGATCTTCATATTAGTATGAACCTTAAAAAACATGACTCCCATTGCTAAAAACCACTTTTAGGTTGTAACAGGCAAACTAAACAACTATCGCAACTTTTGGCAACTTCTGGAGCATTAAGAGAGAAACAACCAAAGAGAAATACAACCACAATCCTCATTTTAATGAGACCGGACTATATATTTGCATTAAGATAATTGAAAGAAATCACGACTATATTAAGGCTAGCACAAAACAATCTTTAACCAGTGTCTCTCGCGGCCTTCAGGTTTCCATGCTAGAGGTTACATATTTTTAATTTAAATTCTTGACCTCTTGTGCCCATCTATGAATGCATCCAATGGGATATCTACATCAAATGCTCCTTTATATCCCCAAAAAAAAATTCCCTACTACAAGAGCACCAATATTGATGGATCACCCCACACCATCCCACCCACTAGAAATGGTGAAAAAGGATACCCGAGAAAACTTCTGAAATATCTCAAGATGACTATATGGGTGGTTCTTATGAATCAACCAACCATTCAGAGCATGCTCATCAATCCAAACCATGAGTATTATCTGACGATATTCAAGCAGGCACTGAATCGGATTTCTGAAACTATGTTAGAGAAACCCTAAACTCTCACTAAAAAAATAAAAATATACTCAACAACAAAGATGATCACACTCTGGGTAGCCCTGGAGGCTATTTGGGGGTGATGAGTCCAATAGGTCTCAATGAACTGTTGCCCTCGTCGGGGAATACTATTGCAGTGGAATTTGATACTATTTTGGATGTTGAATTCCACGATCCTAATTGAAACCAATACCTTCAGCTCCAGTACCTGTTCACAAAAAAGGGTGCCATAGTCATTCATGCGTGCAGAGAGGGTGAATTGCAGGCATTGCAACAGGAGGTGTTGTTGTTATTGCATTGGCCACTAGATTGTTTTTCTGGTTCTGTTACAAGCGCAGAGTATTGAAAAGGATAGACAACTTTAGTTTAGATATTGTGAAATTTCCTCGGAAATTCACCTACAAAGAGCTCAGCAATGCTACGAAAGAATTTTTTTGAATGTGATTGATAATAGATAATTTCAAGCAAGGGTAATCCCCTTGTGAAACCAAAATTTCTGAGCATTTTCTAAAACCCGATGACAGAGTCATTATAATGAACAAGAGCCTTGGTCCATATTACTTCCAAATCTACCAAGCACCAAGATCTATAAAAAAAATCCACAGTATCTGCGAACTAAGAAGAAGAGGCAGAAAATGTATTCTGCTTACCTGTTTGAATAGTGGTTTGGGTTTACATCATGACAAAAATTTGACAGAGCCCATGTAGCATTTCTTATCATTAAAATTCTGGTAGTATCATTCAACTAGGCAAGCACCTGCCTCAGAGCCATGACTAAGGGCAAGATCCCTAAATGTTGCAGAGTCTCCAGCAATATTTCCCAAAGCCCAGACAGCCTTACATGAACACCAGTTGAACTCAAAGTTGGGTACTAGTTTTTTAAATCAAATTCCAAAATTACAGAAATATAAATATAGTTGGGAAGAATTGGCATGCTCAAACAACGAGGTGATGCAGGAATGACATGAGGGAGAAAATATCAGAAAAGCCCCAAATCTGGAGAACTAAAGCTCATCACCAACCTGAGATTGACAACTTTACATGATGTAACCTATGAAATCGTAAATGGAGAAAACATAGTAACAATAGAGTAACCTATGTAACAATAAAGTCGAATTCATCCTGGGAGTGGTAATGGGAGAAATCATAGTGAACAACAGGAAACATGCAGAGTTTCTTACAATCAAATAGATGAAAAAACACATACAAAAAACCTAGATAATAATCATGAACAAGCTTAATATTGAATTATGAACTATAAAGGAACTTACAAAATGTGACATTACGAACCTGGTCAAGCGCACAAGCAAAAATATCCTGGACATGACCCTGGTTGACAAGTTTTATTGCTCATGATGCAAGAGGATTTGTACCTGCACTGCCGAGTCAATCAAAATCCATCATTATCTATACAATAAATACAAGTAATTGATGTAGTATTTTTTACTCTAAGATGCATTCTTATGATAATGTTAGAACATATGTTGAAAATGTCAAAGCATACCTGAATAAGCTCCTCTTCGTTTCAAGAACAATTTATTGGAGTCGCATGAACTTGGAACAAGCCTCCCACGATCTGAAAGAGTAGCAACTAAGTCAACAGTGACTTTTTTGTTGCTACGCTGGATCGAGGGAGGTTTGCTCCAAGATTAAATCGCTCCAATAAATTATTCTCTACTAAACAGGGCCAACCACGTGAAGGTGGAAGCTCTTATGGCCCCTCCCCCCTCCTCACATCACTCTCAATTCCCCAATACCCAATCTATATTTCAATTTTTACTTTCATGAGCATAAAAAAAAATATTCAATAACTAGTAAAAAAACAATTCAACAAAAAGTACGAAAGGAAACATTGAAATTAATGCTTGACATAAAAATAGTATGATAAATGAGTTTTTTATATAACGCAAAAAACATTCCAAGTATGGTAACGTTTGTCTTATAATAATACAATATTTTACATTATCCATTTTTCTTTTTCTTCTTCCTTTTTCTAAAGCACCTAATTACATCATCAATATCATCATGCTTTGCTCCTGTTTCGTGCCTTTCGACCCGCACTGCTGACCTAGTTGCGTAGTCACGATGTCTAGTCTCATCCAGTGACGAGGCATCGCCTACAAAAACAGATAATATTAAATTTTAATTGTCAGTTTTTAAATATCATTGAACTAGTTCGGTAATATTAATAAAAAAAATTGCAATGAGATTGTCAAACCAGGAGGTAACTCCTCAAATCAGAATGTGTTATTGAATGAAGAATGAACATACATTTATACATGGAGGTGAGGCTATTGGGATTCATCTCTTAATGACTCATGGCCTTCCTTATTTCCCAATATTATTTATTATACCAAATTAAATATCCACACCCATCCCATAGGATTAGGTGTCAACATTCCCCCCTTTAATCCGAAGGGATGTTGGTGAGTCCAAGCATCGATCTGAACTTTTCAAACTTTTCTCTTCCAAGTGCTTTGGTGAAGATGTCAGCAGTTTGCTCATTTGTGGAACAATGATGTAGATGGATGGTTTTGGCCTGAACATGATGTCGAATTAGGTGGTACTTTGTATTGATGTGCTTTGTTCGATCATGAAACTTTGGGTTCTTGGCCAACTTTATTGCAGAAGTGTTGTCGATCATGAGTGGAGTGGAGTACATTTGTTTCATCTCCAAATCTTCCAGGATTTTCCGGAGCCACACAATTTCTTTTGTTGCTTCAGTTGCTGCCACATATTCTGCCTCGGTCGTGGAATCTGCTGGAACTGACTGTTTCCGTGATCTCCATGAGATAGCTCCTGATCCAAGACTCATGGTGTAACCTGTAGTAGACATCCCTGTTTCTTTGTCACCATCAAAGTTTGAATCAGAATATCCGATCAAGCTGAAGTCGCCTACCTGTGTATATTTGAGTCCAAAGTCTTGAGTCCCCTTCAAGTACCTTAGCACTCTTTTTGCAACAGACCAATGTCCTTCACAAGGTTTTTGCATGAACCTTGAGAGGATTCCAACAGCAAATGAAATGTCAGGTCTGGTGGTGGTCAGATAGATAAGACTTCCTACAAGCTATCTATACTTAGTTGCATCCTCAAATTCCTTCCCTTCAACAGATGTGAGCTTCAAGTTTTGTTCCATTGGAGTGCTTAAGGGTTTACAGTCATCCATGCCAAATTTGTTCAAGAGATCTCCAATGTACTTCTTTTGAGAAAGAAATATGAATTTAGGATGTTAAATTACTTCAATACCCAAATAGTAATGAACATGACCCAAATCAGTCATTTCAAAACCTTTCTTCAACTCTTTCTTCATGGATGCAATATAGCTCTCATTATTTCCTGTTATCAAAAGATCATCTACATATACCACAAGATATACAACTGTTTTTCCAACTTTCTTAACAAAAAAAGTTGCATCATCAAGATCAAAATGTTTGAAATCAAGTTTCAGAAGATGCTCGGTCAATTTCTCATACCAGGCTCATGGTGCTTGCTTGAGGCCATACAAGGATTTTACAAGTTTGCAAACTTTGTGTTCTTGACCCTTTATCACAAATCCTTATGGCTGGGACATATAAACTTTCTCCTTTAGATCTCCATTCAAGAAGGTTGTTTTTACATCCATCTGATGGACTTTCCATCCATTCTGAGCTGCTAAGGCAAAGAGAGTCCGGATGGTGGTCCATTTTGCTGTGGGAGCAAAATTTTCTTCATAATCGACTCCTTCTTTTTGTGCGAATCCTTTTGCCACAAGCCTGGCCTTGTGCTTGTCAAGTGAGTTGTCTGCTTTGTACTTGTTCTTGTAGACCCACTTACAGCCAATTGGTTTCGTTCCCAAAGGCGGATCAACCAGCTTCCAAGTGCCATTCTTTATCAAGGCATCATACTCCTTTTGCATCACTTCTTTCCATTCATCATGAGAAGTGGCTTCTTTGAAGGAAGTTGGTTCATGATCTGTAGACAAACTCAATTCACAGTTATAAGCAATATCCATATCAACAGGAGAATCAGAATTATCTACGTCACCTTCGTTTTGTTTAGTGGAACTTCTTGTTCCTGTTTTTCCAACCTCATCGGGATGAACATTCTCCAGTGTCTTTGTCAGCCATTTGGGAGGACCTTTCTGAGATGGCCCAGGCTGGTCATTTGACTGAGTTGGGATTGATTCAAGATTCAATCTCCCAATTCTGTCAATCACATCATCCAATGTGTCATCCATGGTTGTTTCTTCATGTGGGAGAGAGAGTGCTTCAGGACATGATTCCACAGTTTGATTCAATATCGGAATCCCCCCTTCAAGATGTGGAATCACATTATCAAATTCTTGGAAGGACTTTGCATGTGTGAATCTATCCAGGTGATCAAGTTTCCGCTCAACAACCTTGTCACTCTTGGAAGATTCAAGAAATATGACATCTCTTGATATTACAAATTTCTTATTTGCTTCATCATAGAGACGATATCCTTTGGAGGTATTGGAGTGCCCCAAGAAGATACATTTGCGACTTCTAGCACCAAGTTTGTTCCTTTGACCCTTGGGTATCAAGGCATAACAGGTGGACCCAAAGACCCTGAAATGCTTTACCGAAGTAATGTGGCCATGCCACATTTCAAAAGGAGTTTTGTTTCTAATTGAACTTGAAGGACACCTATTCTTTATGTAAACAGCACATAGAACTGCATCAGCCCAAAACATTAATTTTACATTCTTGAAAAATAGCATGGAGCGGACCATATTTAAGATGGTTCTGTTCATTCTTTCAGCTACACCGTTCTGTTGTGGATTATATGGCACAGTGGTTTGATGTTTGATTCCATGTTGACGAAGATAATTTTCAAATTAGTTTGAAGTGTATTCTTTTCCATTATCAGTACGTAGAGAGCCAATATGTGTTTGTGCATCATTTTCAATCCATGCATGAAAATTCTTGAAAGTTTGAAAAGCATCAGACTTATTCTTCAGTAAGTAAATCCAACACATTCTGGTGTAGTCATCAATAAATGTCATCATATATTTGTTTCCATTTGCAGAAGCAATAGGCATAGGGCCACATAAATCTGAATGAACAAGTTCAAGTTTTCTATGTGCTCTGGATTGTGAATCATGAAATCGCTGTTTGCTATGCTTTCCTAGAATACAAGCATCACATTCCTTAGGTTTTCTAGGAATTGTAGGCAGTCCATCAACACCATTTTTCTTCAACAAACAAAGGCTTTCATAGTTTAAGTGTCCAAATCTAGCATGCCATAAAAGACTTGATGGGAATTTACCTTCATCATGATGTGAACTGAATGCAAAGTTTTGAGCATGAGCAGATGAACCTATCAGCTTCAAGAGTCTCCCTTCTTCTATTCCCTCCATGACAAGTGAGTGATCTGATGCTTTTCTGACCTCTGCCTTGCCATCAAACAAGTGAATTGAGTGTCCTTGCTGCCGGATTTCGACCAGGGACAACAATTTTCTCTTCAACTCAGGGAGGTATAGAACCTCATGTAGGATATGATCAGGAAGACCAGGCAGTTTAAGCCTGACTGTGCCAAGCCCTGATGGCTTGAGTTTGGATTTATCTGTGAAATATAATGCTCCATCAACTTTGTCAGTGAATTCTTCAAAAAAATATTTTCTAAATGTCATGTGGCATGTTGCTCCTGAATCTAGCAACCAATCATCTCTCCATGAAGTAAATGAAACATCAAATAGGTTTTCAGTTACTCCATTGTTACAATGTGCTAGAACAGAATGAGCTGATTCAGATGGTTTACCTTTGTCTTTGTCATTAGTTTTACCTTTGTCTTGATTTGTTTGCTGCTGAGCTTTAGATTGTCTGCCCCCCTTTTCTCTGAAGTTTCTTCTTCGTCTTCTGCCTTCTCTTCCTCTAGATGGACCTGAAGCATGTGTCTTTTCTCTCTGTGCCAAGTAAGCAGCCTCTTTAGAAGGTGAAGGGACTGTCATCTTCTTTTGAAGGAGGAGAGAAAAAAACTTTGCTGGAGAATCTCTTTTGAAGGAGAGAAAACAAAAATACTCTTTGCTGGAAAATATACTGAAAAAACTCTTTGCTGCAAATATACTGAATTTAAAAGGACAGAAACACTTTTTGCTAAAAGACTGAATTTAAAAGGACACAAAAGCTCTTGCTAAAAACTGAATTCTGCACCAAAAAAATATATATATATATTTTTTGTTTTGTTTGGAAAAAAAAAATTTGTATGAGTAGCAGTTTTATGAAATGGAAGGGCGATATCAATGTTATGGGAGGGGACGAAATTATGAAGGTGAATGGGGCGTATGGGCAGTATGGGCGTATGGTATTAAAAGGCGGAATGGGCAGTATTATGAAATGGGCATATGGGCAGTATGGACGTATGGTATTAAAAGGCAGAGTGGGCAGTATTATGAAAATGAGCGTATGGGCAGTATGGACATATGGTATTAAAAGGTGGAATGGGCAGTATTATGAAAATGAATGGTATTAAAAGAAGGGAGGGTGGTGAGAATAAAGGGCGTGGTATTATATGAAGGTGGTATTGATATTAAATAATGGAAGGTGGAAGTGTTTGCAGGTGGGGCGTGGTACTGAAAGATGGGCAGCGTATTACATATGGAGGCAGCGTTGTATGGAGGTAGCATTGTATTATAACATATGATAGCGCTGTTACATATGGGTAGCGTATTACATATGCAATGGACAGGGAAAATATGGAGGGGCGTAAAACGCTGGAGATGAATGAACAGGCGGACAGAGAGTAGTATGGAGCGTTGTGTTGTTCACTGCCAGGAATGTGTTGTGGAGCGAATGAGTGGTTATGGAGAAGCGTTGTTAATAGAATATGGGAAGTGGTATGATAAAATGGGAGGGGCGGAAATATATCACCAACAGTGAGACAGACAGCACCACGTATTAATATCACTCCGATACCACCAACAACGTTTTATACACAATGTATTATATGGACAGCGCTGTATGGAAACGAACTGTGCAGACAGCGTGTTGTATTGATATTTATGCAGTGGGAACGTTGTGACAGTAGTGAGGCGGTATATAGCGTATATAGTGAGGTGGTATATAGCGTATTGATATTATATGCAGTGGGAACGTTGTGACAGTAGTGAGGTGGTATATAGCATGAACGTTGTGGAGATAGAGCAGTGAATTACATGACAGACAGGCGGAGGGTCGGACCAGCGTTGAATTTGGAGTGACAGCAGTATTTGGGCCGAGGGAAGAGATGGGTAGGGGGAACGAGCAGAAGGGAGGGCGCAGTCAAATGGGGAGTGTAGGTGAGGGAAGTGTGAGGGGCGTTGGGTAGGTGAGGGAGAAGTGAGGGCGTTACAAAAAAAAACTGAAATGGCAGTTGCAGGTGCTGAGTTGCAGGAACTGCAGAAATTGCAGGGGCTGCAAAATACTCAGATATTGTAAGAGCTGAACCTGCAGAAGTCAGAGACTGTAGAATTTCAGAGTGGCAGGGGCTGCAATTTGCAGAATTTCAGGGTCTGCAGAATTGGAGAATCTTCAGGAGCTGCAGGAGCTGCAAATGTCAGACCTGTGGATAATTGAAGAGAAAAAAAATGCAGAATAACAGTATAGCAATTTAGGAGCAGCAAAAAACTATTAATAAAAATTGACTGAGCAAAGGAGAGGGAGTTACACCACAGGCAGAAATGCCAATAGTGGGGCTGGCTTTGATACCATGTCAAACCAGGAGGTAACTCCTCAAATCAGAATGTGTTATTAGCTGAAGAATCTACATGCATTTATACATGGAGGTGAGGCTATTGGGATTCATCTCCCAATGACTCTTGGCTTTCCTTATTTCCCAATATTATTTATTATACAAAATTAAATATCCACACCCATCCCATAGGATTAGGTGTCACCGGTAGATTATTTACCTGGTGCACCAGTTGTCGCCGTTGGGACTGTTGCCCTGTCTTCCTCTCTCGTGGTAAGATCCTCAAGGGAAACATTCTCTGTCATTTAAACAAAAAACGTTATAAGGACAACCATCAAGGTATAATTAGAAAAAATTATAAGTGGAAATTAATTACCGCCACGGCCCTCACTGATAGTAGCATTGTCAGCCTGGTCCCTACTACAATGATTAGGTTGCACGTGAGGATCATCTACATTTGGCTCTAAAACTGGGTTATTTGCGTCGTCAGTAGTGTTGCTCCCCTGATTTAAACAAAGTTGTTAGACATTAAATTTATGGATGAAAACAAACATATTGAAAGGTTAATGTTTTACCTTATCAGGCATTCTGGATCTTGGGACCTGCCCCAAGCTTCTGCGACGTTCAACTATGGCTTGATAGCCAAAATGGAAAGCGATATTTTTATCTTCCTCTGTAGTTTCTGTTCCGAAGTCATCACCCTACATTACATATGATTGTGTATTTTTAATCATATTTGATAGGATTACAAAAACGTTGGAAGGCGATACAATTAATTATAAGATGTCTAGCTACTTAATTACAATTCTTGCGGCTAATTTCAAGTAGCCGCCCTGGCCTAGCTTGTGATGGCCCTTTTTTTCAATCCTAGCTTTGGTTGCCTTTGAGGTGTCAGGCAGCCTAGCATCAAAAGATTGAAGTCAGATATGACGTAGCACACTTTTATTTTAGACATAGAGAAAAATAAAGCTATTGAATTAAAGTTGTAATTTACCTTGTGGGTCCAGTTGGCATTTTTCCTTCTTTATTTTCCCTTTTCTCTTTTCCGTCATGGATGAGTGCTCTCCACTCACTCTCTGGAACTGTGAGAGGATGCTCATATCTAGGGTTAAATTGCAATTGCGTCCTATAGGTGTCCCTAGTATATTTCAAATATTTGCCGGCTACCCGAGCCACCGCTGTTCTGTCAAATGTGCCGACCCCAAAAAGGGCTTCTAGATAATCTAGAAGTTCTTTTTTCAGGTTGGAATTTTGGGAATTCCACCCTGTGCGTATGGTTGGGCCAAAAATTACCAACGCATGGCTCTCCAAAAACCTGTAGAACTCATTGTTTCCTACATAGAAAAAAAAGATATTATCATTAATTTAAAAATAAAAATCATGATAAATATGTTTTAGATAGAGTACATGAAATAGTTAAAATATTAAAATTTACTTGGGAGTTGTATGTGCTTTATAGGGACACCTTCATCGTTCACCAAAAACGTGCCATTAATGGTCCCTGTGGAGCTGACACGTGTAGCTCCAGGAAATGCAATAATGTAGTTGGCCATATCAGCCTCATCACTGCCAACACATTCAGCGGTTGGCTGGGTGTCTGCTTGGGCAGGGTGTGTTTCTTGGCTGGCACCTAAAGGAGTAGAAGGTGTATGAGAGGGTTTCTGGGAAATCTCTTGCCCTTGTGTCCCACTACCACCAATACCGGGTTCAGAAAGTGCCAGAAAATGCTACATACAAAAGAACTTTTTGTTAGTTTAGTCAATGTAAAAATTAAAAATCAAACTATCACAATTCATCTCATGCAAAACAAAAAAAAATCCTTTTGAATTTTTATTATTACCTAATATGTTTCTAGCGGGGTCATAAGTTGTTTTATCCTCTCTTCTGTTTCAGGTGTTTGAGGCGCGTCTATCAAAGTATTAAATTCTGACCTTGCATCTCGTGCCTTTTTTCGCAACAAGAGCGCTGGAGATAGGGATGAAGAAAGATCTTCCTCAAAGAGGGAATCATTAGGCATACCATGGCTAGGTGTCTGCATATTTGAACAAAATTAATATTATTTCAATTATGTAAATAACTAAAATACCTGGAGATAGAGCAATGCTGGCACTTTACATGTTCTTCCATTGGCCTCTTTCCGTGATCATCCCGTCTCGGGTTTGTTCTTGTACTACCCTGATCAATTTGCCACATTTCAATAAAATTATAAATGTAAAAACTTGAAAACACAAAATGAAAGCTGAAATAATTTCTAATAAGACACCGGAAGACAGAGTTAGAGTTTCAAATATGCCTTGCATTGAATTCAGTCCTGGAAACATGTCATTGCACATTAGGGCACCCAAACAAGAGACGAGTTGACAATGAAGACCTTATTGAATATATTGTTGGAGCAACTTCTAGTAAACTTGTTGTGAAGACCTTGAGGACATTTTTGGAGCAACATTGTTGAAGCTGATGGTATAGCATTGTTGGAGATGATCTTGAAGGGCCTTGAAGTGAAGCTTTTGGAACAACTATTGAAAAATCCTTAGAGCATTTAAGTAAGGCACTTTCTATCTTCCATCACCTTTTTCCTTTAAATATCCTTTAAACGATTTTGTTGATATTTAATGTTTGAAATCACGTTATAATTCCTTGATTATATGTGTTTGGGGACTTTCCCTTTGAAATTACCCAAAAATACCCTGGCAATTTTATCTTCAAGATGCATGTCTGACCCTATTTTTCAATATTTTGATTGATAGTAGTAAAAATAGAGAGTTATGGGGCTCTTGACTTGGTTTGGTTGGGCCATTAGATCCCTAACATCTACTAGGGATAACCCCCCTTGAGTTGGAGGAGAGATAGCCCAAAGTGAAAAGAGGTTGGTGAGGTGACAATGGGGCTATTGAACTACACATGGTATCACACTTTAGCTTTAGGACTTTATCTTGAGAAGTGCGAGATTTTGCTATATCAATTCTCAAATTATTTACAACACTATTGTTAAGAACTAATAAGAAGTGATGTTGAGGGGTTTTTGGGTATAAGAAACAATACCATTTAAAAACTAGGGTTCTCAGTCCTTGGAATTCCTTCACCTGGGCCTAGGGGCACACTAGAATAATTTCACACTAAACCATGCAAACTTAAAAGTAACTTAACATATCCATAAAGTAATAATAATCATAATTCCTAATTTCCTATTGTATGATATGATGCAAATTATTCAAACATGAAGCAATGAAGACATGCAATGTCCGAATTTCAAGATTGATGAACCAATACAAGAAGTTAGAAACTACAACTTTGATTCAATACTCTGTGTCCTAACTCCAGGAAGGAATCTAGTTTGTAGTACAAAACATGCATCGTGTATTATCAATTCTTAATTGACAACAACTAAAGGTCATATACCTCATCAATTACTTCCCATTTTGTGTTTTTATGTTATATTCCTTATAAAAGTGTCAAATTTCTCTCAAAGTAAGCAACCACTGAATAAAATAAAAAATAGTTGAGATATGATCGAGAAATGGTCATTTATTTCTTGAAAGGATCTTCACAATTTCTTTGGTTTTTTTTCATCTCAAGAAACAAGAAATGACCTAAGAAACTATCGTGATGTAATATAAGAAACAAAACGGTGCAATGGCCATTTTCAAAGCCAAATGATGTCCATTGAGGACATGGCCTTTATTTGGTTCCTGTTTCATAGGAGTTTCAGGTAGAAATGGAACTTTGTTGTACCATTTCCAGTAGTAAAAATGGAAAACCTTATTTTCCATGGGAAATAATTTACCTTTCCTTTTTCAAGATAATCTAAATCACAAAAAATATGAACTATACTGCACACATTCTTGGATAATGTGAAAATGGAAAATGAATACCCTACACAAGTGATGCACACATGTACATTTGAACACTAATAGATTTTTGTAGTTGAAATGCAATGCTTGTTTTCATTTAAATGTAGGGTTTTTATAGCAGGGAGAAATAATGGCTGCCAATTTAATAAGCGTTTCTTTGGGAAAAAATTAAATCTTGTATTGGGTGATGAAGATAATAGAGGGTATTGAATCTTGATTCTTGACATTGTGTTTAACTTGAATAACTCAAATGATTATAAATATCAGTGGATGAGTTCTTTTTTTCAAGTATGTCACTCAAAAATCTCATGTCAAAGCATTGTATGATGGCTAGCATTTGCTTGTTTCCCTTTCTTCAGTTCAATGTAAAAAGTATATTAATATATTGGAGCACGAATGATAACTACAATTTTTTTCTCTGCAGTATATCCAGCCCCAAGATTATGAAAAGTTTTCTCAAGTGGAGCTATTGGTTATTGATGAAGCAACTGCAATTCCATTGCCTATTGTAAAGGCTCTGCTTGGGCCATATTTAGTGTTTATGTGCTCTACTGTAAATGGGTAATAATTATAAATGAGCCAACCACAATCACAGATTTTGTAACCATTCGGTTTCCATGGATAGTGATGATGATATTAACCCTATATATCAATGACCTATATCTATATGAGAATGATCTCAACCTTGACCTTGATATGGTTGTATGGATGTGACCTTTGGTATGTCATCAGAAAATCCCCAAATCTGGAGAACTAAAGCTCATCACTTTCGATCTGGAGTACTACCATTGTGATAAAGTTGATGACTTTCAATCTCCCATTCTCTACCACTTTGCACTTCACCTTCAATATAGATCAGACCAAGCGAAATTCGTTACTGGGTGTTGAGATGGATGAGTTTTCCGAACTAAAATCCATAGCTTAAAATTCATGAAACTGGTGGAGTCAAATTCATGCAAGAACAAACACATCTTACACATCCCCTTTGAAACTCATCTGAAAGAACATTGGAAGACATCTGGAGAGAACCCAATAGTCTAACACGATCCAATGGAATTGAACAAAAAAACCCAAATAGATTCAACCCTACTATAGGAGGAAGGGCCTGCAGTAAGAACTTACCATTTTGCAAGAGCTACGGACGAATGTTGTTCTGCAAGAGCTGAGGGTGAATGTTATTCTACATGGTGGGGGGCGAATGCGCACCGAGGGCGAATATTAGAGGCTAGCTCAATGCCGCAAGAGTTGAGGCGAATGTTCTGCACAGAGGGCGGGCGAGTCTTTGTTCTACAGAGTTGAGGGCGAATGCGAGGTGAATGCTAGGCGAATGCTGTGCAAGAGGCGAGGTGAATGCGAGGGTGAATGGTCATGGTAGAGCTAAGGGCGAATGCGAGGTGAGTACGATTCTACAAAGAAGAGGGTGAATGTACGCATGATCGATCGTTAATGTAGTTTTTAATAAAATCTCATTTTTATGTAGCGCACATATAAGTGTACGTATTTTTATGTAGCGCACATATAAGTTTCATATTTTTATTTAGCATGCATATAAGTATTAATTCCTCTTGACAGCGGACAACTCCGCTATTGCGACAGCTTCCTCCAAACGTCACAATTGAGACACTTATACATTGTGTCGTACTTGCGACGTTTGGAGGCAGCCGTCGCAATAGCGACGCTTTGGAGCATAGTGTCGCAATTGCGACGTCTTCCTCCAAATGTTGCAATTGCAACACTTTGTCTAAGTGTAAGTATTGCGACACTTTTGTCTAAACATCGGTATAGTGACAGTTTCGAGCGGGATTGAAAAAATTTGGGGAAATTTCCGACATTTGGTCAAAAGCGTCGGAACCAAGTGTCGAAATTTCCCCCAAATGTACTAGTGTCATGAATGATCTTCTTTGAATGTATCATGATCTTAGTTGACCTTATCAAAGATCCATGTGATTTAATATTTAATATACATGATCTTCGTATAATGTATTACCCTTCATTAAAGGAGTTTCTCCACTACTCCATGATTCTAGATCTAGATCAAAAATGTCCACATACACACATAGAAGTGGATATTATTCATCTTTTGGGGTTTGTGGGTCCCTCCACCCTTTCATTTACTTAATTTATTAAAAATATCAAGGAATCTAATATTCCAAATGTGATGTTCAAATTTGGGATCGTTAGAGTCCCTAGCAAAATATTGCTTGCCCTCAAGCAACTCAAAAGGTAGATGCATCATCCATCTAATCCCCTCCAAATGGCATCCACATAAGGAAGGCTTCTTCCATTTTCTGCAATATATTATGCATGTTTGGTTCCATAGTTATCTTTTAGAAATATATGGGATGATTTCCAACTGCATGGTTAAATGTCCTCCTCTCACCATAAAGCACAAAGTGACAATCATATGCTATCCAACATCATCATAAGTACACGAGAGACATAAAATGAAGTAGCTCTCTCCACAAAGGAAAAGCTTCATTATACAATACATTCCTTCATCCCATGTTTCATGAATTTGATTGAGCATTTTTATGCCCTCATTCTTAACTCTGTTGGCCTTATTGGATCCAAACTTCATCATTCCAAAGTTATGAAAAAGAAGAAGGGAAGGAGCAACATGGGTAGACAAAGGTGTCAAACCATATTCTCCTAACAATAACCATCGGAGTAAGGCCCTTTGTTGCCATCCTCCATCTCCTTAATGTAAGATGGATAAGCCAAACTCCCCTAAACACAACCAAAATGAACATGCCTTCCTTTGCTGCATTTTATCTTTGATTTTCAAGGCATGAATCAGAAAATTATGAGCTATTGGGTGGTAACCATACTCACCCAAGAGCAGCCAGCGCAGCCATGCCTCTTTCTTCATTTCATATGTGTTTTTCAAGGCATGGATCAGAAAAATAGGAGCTTTTGGAGAGTGACAGAAATCTCCCAATGGAAACCAATGTAACCAAGCATGCTGGTCCATAAAAATCTGCAGGTGGTCGTGCAACCCCTTGCTTATCATCATACCCATTCACTCCCATGTGGATGATGAATGAGGTACTGCATAATCATGGTATCCTCCCTTTGTAGAATACCATCCTCCCCAAATTGTTGAAGAAATTTTCACTTCATGAAATGTTGAAGTGCACCTCTCATGAGATCTCTTAATGAGATTCTCTCTTCACCAAAGGCCCTCCAAAACCAAAGAAGTTTTGTATTTGCTGCAAGTAGAAGTTTCTCTTTGAGTAGTGAGATGCTCATTGAGAAATGGTCATATAGAAGGGAGAAATGTTTCTCATCTCAAGATGTCTACTATTTGTCATCTTTGCTTCCATTACTTCATGAGTGAAGCTACCTCTAGAATGCTCCAAGAATGATGATGTCCTTTCTTTGTCAAAGCCACTAAGTGACAGCGTTGTGATATGTCTCTGCTTCAAATCAGCATTTGGTTATAACCCTTGGCTATGCATTGGTCTTGAAACATTATATGCTGAAATTTTATGCATACCTTGGATCAACTGATATGTGGGACCCTCTTGAAAGAACACAAGAGTTCCTCCAACCAGGACAATAGTGTCTCCATCTGCTGGTAAGAATGACCACCTTGTTTCTTCAAGTGTACCAACGCTGGTATCTTCCTCCTCTTCCTCATGCACCTCCTGATCCATGCATGGGACTCCATATGTCAAGAGCTCAAGACTACCTTGCAAAGATGCAAGTTCCTATTCTCTAGATACAAGTACTTCTACAGCAGGTGGTGAAAGTAATGACCTCTTGTCCAAAGTGACAAGATTGACATTCTCTCTCTTCTCTACATCAAATTTCTTCCTCAACTTGTGAAAGAAATATGAATACTTGGTCACCTTTGCATGCTCTATGTGCCCAAACCACCAGTCTTCTGCTTCATCTAAGATATGAAGTGATAAAATTTGAAAAGCCTCTTCTTCAGCCACAAGATGCAACTCAAAAAATGAATCTAACTCCCTCATCCAAGCTTTGATATTTGCCAGAATTTGCCAGGGAAAGATCCATCAAATGTAGTAAAATACAATCTATTATGCCTCTTCATTCTATTGCTGCTATAGGATCCTCTTTATTCTCTAATCTGGAAGAATTGTTGGAGAGTTAGCTTCTCCTTGAAAGCTCTAGACTGTGCTTTGTACTATTCAAGATATAGACTGAGAGTCTCATGAGTCTCAGGTTCATTTCTTTCTTCACTTTTATACCTCTCACTTTCTTCAAAGAAAGTGGGCATAGTGGATCTATGAGGAGATCTAGGATTCTTCGGTCTTCTTTGTTGCTGATAGGAAGTACTTTCCTCATCACATATTCTTATAATATGATGGTTGCAATGGTGTACAATCATATCTAAGCAAGAAGGGCTAATCCCTTCACTAGATCCTTGGGCTAAAAGCTCAAGATCTAGCTCCTCCCATCTCCTCCATTGAAAATAGCTACAGATTGAACAGTAGCTTCAAAAGCATGTTGTGAGAGAAGGAGGCTCCCTTCCCCATAGAAAAATATGTCAAATCAGCTCCTGGGTGATGGCAACAATATATCCAATTTGAGGAGGTTATCCCTCACGAGTTCATTACGTAAATACGAAAAATTCCTTCCTTCAATACAATTGCAAGATTAGTTACGCAATCCTCGAAGGAAGTTGCTACAACTGTACATACTACAGACAAGGCTGAATACCGGATATTTAACCGATGCTACGGAAGACTTGTTAGTCATCAGTATTTTTAACTGTTTTGAGGACTAGATTCCTTGGCTGATTTTTCTAGAAGCTAATCTAATTTTGTCAATTTTTCATCTAGAAAACACCTCAAACAAATTTTTGTCTTCCTACCCCTCTCCTTCAGCCTATAATGAGAAAAAACCTTTAGTTTCCCTACCTATCACAATTCAGCAAAGCCTCCCTATCTGTAGCTGTTATAAGTTTTTCTCTCTACCATCAAAATCCTTTGTTTTTCATGAAACTCACTGTCCAAGATTTAACCAAGTGTCTACCCCTCTCTCACTGATCACTTTGTCATGTGATAACCTACTCATGCCCAAGAAGCCATTCAAAATCCATGAAAAAGTATGTAGGTCTAGGTAGTGGTGTTTTAGGGAATTTTCCTTGGCGATACTGTTTTTGAGCCAAAAAACCCTGTCTTCAATATCAGTCAGAAATCATGTTTTGTTATTTGCCAAAGCAAAACCCTTGTCTGTCCTTAGGTCACGCACCATCAAAGATGTCACTTTTCTTTTTTCTAGCAAGGCTCAAGAATGTTCAAATCAAGAAAAGAGAAGGAGTTTTCCCTGTCTGAAGAAATATGATTAGATCAGGCATGATCCCCATGAAACATCAAAGAAGCCCTCCAAACTTCAAAGGCATCTGTTTTTACTTCTCTACAGGGATGTACTAATTGATGACACTAAAAAAAGTATGAGAAAAAGAGCACCTCAGGAGAAAGTTTCATTCTATGTCAGTTTACTATGGAAGTCAGAGAAAAGTGCAGATTGTGGCCAACCCTACAAATCAGCCTTGCATAACCAACAGTGATAGTCTTCTGGAAAAAATAACTTTAGAGAAAATTAGGCATCATAGTGAAGGTATAAGAAGGACATCTGCTTCTTATACCTCATCATGAACTAAAATTTGAAAGACTTTCATAGATAAGTTCACCACACCTTATGAAAACACAGTCAAGGGAAGAAAGATAGGAAAGATTTGTTTTCGGGGATGCATAGCGATGGTGCTCACCATTTAAAAAATCACTTTATTTACTCTGAAGATTCACCGATGATTTACGCAAAAGGGATGTAATTTGGGGAGACAGCCCCTTAGAAAACTGTAATAGGTTGAAAGCCTAATGTATACATAAAGCGCCTATGCAGTTTTTCAAACAAGGCCTCCTTCATAACAAGCAGAGGGCCCACTTCCCACAGTTGCAAATGACCTCCTTCAAAATGCGCAGATGGTCAGGTTTCCATTGTTAACATTGAGGTTGAAGAAAGGTGTCATTAATAGACAAGTTTGAGAGATACAGTGTTTTGAACAAATGACAAACACGACACTTGTTTCAAAGAAACTGTCATAAAATACACTTAGTAATGTTTGTTGTGTATCTCTCAGTAAGAAGAGTACTCATGTCACGAAGTTTAATCTTCAAAAGAGACACCTTTAAAAAAGGGATAAAGCAATTGGTAAAAGGCAAGCCCTCAAACAAAATAGAGAAAACCATTTGTCTTTACAAACACAAAGGCAAAAAGTGAGAAATCACCAAAAGGAGGGAAAAGGCATTTCAAAACGTTTTAAAAAGAGCTATAAAGGATCTCAAAGTTAAATTCCACTTTCCATTTTACAAATGGATAGAAGAGGAATGCTCCTTCGAATCCTAGGCAAGAAAAATGGTAAGAGTATGGAAGAACGCAACGCGCCTGAAAAATAGTGAGACGCACCTATGGTTTTCACCCGCCCGGCGTTCAGAGGGTGCCCCTGCCCGACCCGACAGCACCAACACGGCAAGAAGATGCTACGCGCCTGTGCATAGGAGCGTAGCACCGCTCAACACACCTTCAATTCACCTCAAAGTGTATTTTTTACACAGTAAACTTATCTCCAATGCAGCCCATACATTTTTAAGAGGTATTTTACTGTTTTCCTCGCCTAAGTTGTTGATCTTGAGAGGGTTAAGAATCAATTTTGTTAAGGAAAAAACACAGTCTTATGAAGGCAAAAAACACAGTTTACTCTAGAAACCACCTTATTTACAAAGAGGAAACAATATAGTAATTGAAGAAAAGCGCCTATTATCAGTTTACAGAGTTTGTTTGGTGTAAAAGGTTAAAGGACAGAACTCAGTAATTTCAAAGAAGAAAAGGCACAATTCTTAGGAAAGAGACCTATTTTCATTAAAAAGAACCTAGTTTCTAGTTAAGAAAGAGATACAGTGCTGAAAGAAAATTTCTATTTGATTAGTTCATTTCAAAAAAGTTGTGTTGGTAAGAGAGTGAAGGAAAGCCTAAACAAAGCTATGCCTCCAAAGAAATTCAGCAAAGTAGTGATGATGAAGAGAAACGAGGAAACGTGCAGAAAGAGTGCAAGCTGGTGGTTATGAGAGCAAAGTAGAAGAGGTGAAGAGGTTCAAAGCAGTGATGAAAGACAAAGTGACCATCAGCAACACAGTGATTAGGAGGACAATCCTCAAGGGAACAATGAAGATCCTAAGCAAAGTAGTGATTATGAACAGCAAAACAGTCCTCAAACAGACAGTGAGGGAGGTGACAACATGGAAAGTGACCGTGGTGGCAGCCCACACACAGAATCTAAAGAATACAAATACAATGAAGGCAGCCCTCAACAAATTCAAGAAAGTGATGAGGGTAAACAAGGCAGTCTACAGGCAGACAACAAATATGGTCAAGCAGCAGAAAAGGATGATGAAGCTAGCCCTAAAGAACATTTTCTAAACAAAAATGATGAGGTTGAAGGCAACATATGTCAAGAGGTTCAAAACAGTGATAAAGGTGAAGATGGAGCAGATGATGATGAAGGCAGCAATGTAAAAGATCAAGTTGAACAAGTGTTAGTAATAAAACCTCCTCTCTCTTCTCCTCAACACAGCCAAGAGCATGTGCTAGCTGCCTCTTCTAGGCAAGGGGCCATGACTCTTCGTCCAAAAGTGGTGAAGCCTAAAAACATCAAATCTACAAAGAAGAAAATCACCCAAGAAATATCAGCAATTGTCACTAGGCACTACAAGAAATTGAACCAATTTGCCCGAAGAAAACTCAAACTTGCTCAAGAAAAGCTCAAAACTGCCTGAAAGAGGCACCTGGTGGAAAGAGTGGAAAAAGAAAAATCTAGGCTTGAAATCTTGGCTTCAGCTTCCTTGCATGCTTCTAAGAACCCATAAGGGGCTTACTCGCCAAAATTGAGAAAATTTTGACATGATCTTGTTTTTTGTGCTTTTTGGCCCTAATTGCACATTTTTCTAGGTGCTGCCATGTGTGCTAGGAGCATCCTCAGCTCATGAAATTAATTTTTTTGGATGTATTAAATTTGGGGGCAGATACTCACAAATTTTTAGATCAAAAGGAGGTGTTTTGGTCCCCCAAAGAGGCAAAAATATGTCAAAATTCACCTTTCTGCCTCACATATCAGCAGGTGAGACCCTCCTAGGTTTTTTCACTCAGTCCACCTTTTGGTAGACTTCTAGGGATCAGTTTGGGAAAAATAAAGTAGTTCCAGACACTAGACATCTAGGTCCTTCCAACGAGCTATCGCGGGCCTCTTTTTGACATTGGGAGGTCCCTCAAATGTTGTCTACAAAACAAGCTTCTTTCGGCTGGTACGCTCATATAGAATTTTGGCTAAAAAAGCAGTTTTCTGAGTATGATCATCCAAATGTGCGTTTAGCTATTTGTAACTCCATGTCAAAGATTAAAATTAAATTTTCTTTCTATTATTAGCTTAAATAGATATTTTTGAAGATATTTTGTGCCTTGGGCTTTGCAAAACCTCAAGGACAAAATTAGATATTTGTATTAGACCAATGGCCTTGTAGATGCTCTAGGAGGGTTTATTTCTCTTTGGCCTATATAATCCAAGAGAATTCATTGTAACCAGAGGCTGAAATTGATGTTATAGAGAAATACATAACATTACAAGTTTTGAAGAAATACTTTGTCTCATGAAGTGGATGATCTCTTGCTTGACTTGGATGGTGGAGGAGGATTGTTTGTAGGATTCCATGGCTTGGTGAATGGTATTGTGTTCCTTATCTATTACGTTTCCTTAGTTTATCATACATTTTTTCATGCTTCTTTCTTACTGTAGATCAGTAAAGAATAGATTTGAGATATGCCCGTCGAGGCACCTCAAGTTTCTTGATTCATTACAGCTTCTATGTTTTCATCTTTCTTGGTTATGTCAAAGAATTCTTAACTGCTCTTTGATACCCTAAGAACTCATTATTAATTTCATTAATGGTTATTATGTATGATATCTATTATGTTTTATGGTACGCCCTGCTTACTCATAGCTAATCAAACCTCCATCTCTGAAATCTCTCTCTGAAGTATTAGTTGTCTTAGTTAAGTCAAAGAGGTTTTGTTTCGATCTTGCCCTTTTTCCATGCTTTGCAGTCTTATTTCAAAGTTCCCAATAGCTCAAAATATGATGTTTAGGGGTTTCCTCTTCATAGATTGAGTTTTTATATATTATTTATTTTCCCAAAAGTCTGAAGGTGATTTTCCCAAAGTTATAGGGTCTTATACTTCTATGTATCGCCTGATTGTTTATTTTTTGCATCTATCAGTTTGAGTTTCATTTATTGTGATTAATGGTTAGCCCTACCACATAAATTTTTGCTTTTCAACTATTTGTGCTTAAAATCTCTGTGTCCTTCACAAACTTAATGTCCATCTCATTTCACTTTCACCCAAAGAATCCATTTACCTCGACCAAATCGACCCTACAGTAATACATTGTCTACCATTTGAGACAGTCTCGACCTTTTCGACCCCATAGCCCAGTTGATCTGACAAACATTTTATCTATTTATCCTTTGATAAGTTCCTCCTTAAAAACCTAAAACAAACTAAAAAAATACTTAACAACTAGCCTAAAATAAAATATACAAAAAGCAAACAACTTTACATCCTTTGCATAATAGAGAGAGCCATCTCCGAGTCCAAGAAGGCTAGGTCCTAGGGCTCCAAAGTTGGTTTGATGTTACCCTGTCATTTGGCTTGCCAATCTGCCAAATCACAGGACCCTAACATAATGGCGATCACGGTGGGACTTTGAGTAATAAACAAACTTAGACTTCCCTAAACATTTCAACATCCCTTAAGAAGACTATCTTGTCGATTTATCCCATCGCTTACTAACATAATAGCGATCACGGTGGGACATACTGAGTACATAAAAGTCTAGCAAACTCTTGTAGACTCATTAGTCCTTCAAAATTAAAATCAGACAGACAACCTATAAAATCATTTAGAGTAAACTCTTATTGTTTCACCATCTTAGCAAAATGATGATTCAGTTATAGGACACTCTTACAAAAATAGGCCACTTATAAGAAACTCAGAAAAAACCCCAAAACATCCTTAGATTTGTTTTTTGTCAGTATTGGTGGTGGACCATACACATATACCCTCAAAACAACTAAAAACATCCACCTGGTGACTCCAATAGCATCTAGTAGGCCTATTACTCCACTAGTCCTTATAAAATCTCCTGGGAATGCATTGAGCAATCCCAATCATATTGATGCTGGACAGCAAAGTTCAAATCTTCCACCTGGCGACTCCACAGCTCTCAATAGACCTAAAGAATCCACTGGTAGAAAACTCTAGACTGGTTGAAGGACACAGTAACTCTTTCTGGTAAACAAAGATGGATCCAAGTGAGAACACAGTGGACAAGTTGGAAAAATTGGTATATATATTTAGCAAACTGATGCATCTACTTGATAGGAAAAGAGAAAGACGCAAAGTTAAGGTTAACACTGCTTATTCAAACCAACCTACACTTTTTCCTCGGGAGGAACACACTCAACCATTACAAGACAAGAGTAACAAACAAAATGTGCCTAATGAGAAAGTTGCAAATAAAAACATAGAGGAATGCTCTAAAGAATCTATTAGCCATCTTTAAATCACAAAATCTGAAATGGAAGAAAAATCAAAACCTGTAGGATCTCTACCTTTATGCTTTGAGTCATTTCAGTTCATACAAGAAAATTGGCCTCCTAAGAATCTATTAGAGGCAACTCATGAATCCCATGCTTATTATCCAAAACATCAAGAAGACTTGATTGAGGATGAATTCAAATCTGAAATAGACGAAAAATAAAAACATGTAGGATCTCTACATTTATGCTTTGAGTCATTTGAGTTCATACGAGAAAATTGGCCTCCTAAAAAATCTATTAGAAGCAACTCATGAATTGCATGCTAACTATCCCGAACATCACGAAGAATTGGTTGAAGATTAAAACAATCAAGAAATGAAAGAGAACCCACGGGATCTTTCTAAAGGCAGAAGTGATGATTCATCATCTCTTGTAGGTGAGGCCCAAAATGACATTTATCCTCTTTATTGTAGTTATTTCCAAAGAGAGATGAAAATTCCTCCCTTTTTAACTGAAGAGGAGATAAATACACTTATAAACATGTAGACAACCTCTAAAACTTCATATGACCAAAATTTTTCTAATCATTCTCCTGTTAATATTTCATACCATGAGTCAAAAAATAGATTTGTAAATCAATTTGAAGAGAAGCAATCTAATAGTCCAATATGCATGGCTGGTGACATTACTTATATTAATGATTATCCAAGGTTTGATCAATATGTTGATGATTATGATATCCAAATAGAAACTAACCTTGCAGAGCAATCAACAGTTGAGTTATGGGATGAACTTCATCATCATCAGGTTGAAAAAAGTAAGCAGCCAATATAGGTCACCTATGACACTGATGAGGAAAGCCTTGATAGTTTGGAAGCAAGTGAAGAGTCTCTCACTTTTTTCTCTACTTCACTTCAGTCCATCAGGAATAACATTCACATAATTGGAAATCAGCAGTCTTTCAGCTTTGAGG
This sequence comes from Pinus albicaulis, assembly GCA_034641835.2. Lineage (NCBI taxonomy): Eukaryota > Viridiplantae > Streptophyta > Pinopsida > Pinales > Pinaceae > Pinus > Pinus albicaulis. Next base: position 1,137,697,608 of record CM076582.1, read on the forward strand.
ATGAGGTTAAGGAGGATGATGAAATTCTTGAGCAAGTTTTCAATGAGAAGCCTTCTCCTGAAATTGTTGAGGAAATAATTTTGGACACGGAATCCTCCTTAAATCCAGATTTACAGCCACCAAGTTCCATTGAGTTACAAATTGCAGATAAAGAAATAGAGGTTGATAATCACATGAGAGTTGTCACACTATCCTCTCAAGAGGATTTACTACCAAAGTTTATCCCTGTTCATCAACATGATGACTTTCACACAGTTTTCAGTCCACTTAATCAGAACACATCAGCTTGGAAGACTACACTGCAATATATGATGAGTCTGACAGTTCAAGTGATCATGAGCAAGGGGAGGAGTTTCTTTCCCAAGAGAGTCCCAAACATAGCCAAGTGGAAGAAAGAGTAGTCCTGAATGAAGCTTATATATCAAATCCTCTAGATCAGGTATTATTCCAAGATCCATTTGCTGTTTTCCTTGAGAAATCTGAAGGAGTAGTGTGTTCCACCCAGAACAGTCTGTTGCAAAGAGTGAGAAAAAATTTAGGCACTACTGTTCGAAAACAAGCAAAGTGGAAGTGTCCTTTTCATTTCTTCAGCACTCTAAAAAAGCTGAAACTAAATCCCTCATGGAATCATCTGCTTGATTGGCTTTGTTGGAAAAGAGATTTCACTAAATGAATGTATGTTGTGTATAGGTTATATTAGGATAGATAGATAGGTGTGAAAAATAAGCTCAGCCTTGTGAGCATATTTTCAGTTCTAGATTGTTTGAGGAAAAATTAAAAAAATACAAAATACAAAAACAGTAGAAAAGTAGAAAAGGAGGGCAGTTTCTAAAGCAATGGTACATCCCCATACCCAAAAAAAATTCATGCTGAAAGTGCGCAAGTTTGAATGCCACTACTAGTGCTCAAAAGATGTCTTGTTCAGTTATCTAGCCTAATCATAACTAAGCATGTTTTAAATTGATTGCTGATAAGTTAGTAAAAAATAATTATAGTCAAAATATGTAATCTTGACTTGTCAATAAAAGTAGATTAGGAAAATATACTGGTTTCACACGCTCAAAATAGAACCAAAGAGGAAAATAGGGATGAAAAACAACTATGTATCCTAGCCCTGATTTTTCTAAATCTCATTTTTTGTGCGAAAATAATATTTTTGTGCAGCTTGTCTTTATGCCACAAACACGTGACAAATCAGACTGTCTAATCCTGATTTGGTCATTTTTCAATTTCATGTTTTAGTTTAGTGAATGAAATCCTGTCAAACAGCTTAATCTTGACAGTTGATCTAGCATAGGTAGAGAAATCAAAGGAGTTCACAAGTTTAATCTGAACTCCCGGAAGATATAAGTGTAGAATTAGATATTTTTCCTTTTTTAAAAAATATCATGTCAAAGGGTTGCTAGTCCAAGCGCACCTAAAGAAGAAAAAATGATAGGAGATATAGCTGGGTAGGTAGAGATGAGGTTGATGCTAATCATGCTGTAAATTTTCAGAAATAGCATCAAGAAAGAGAGAAATTTGCGCCAATGGATAAGGCACTGGTCTTCACAAGCCAGAGATCTATAATTCTGGACACCTCCTGAAAGGGAGCTTACCTCCCCAAATGGAGCCACTGTTAGTCATCAGTATTTTTACCTGTTTTGATGACTAGATTCCCTAGCTGAGTTTTCTAGAAAATAATATAAATCTGTCAATTTGTCATCTAGAAAACACCTCAAACAAATTTTTTTCTTCCTACCCCTCTCCTTCAGCCTATAATGAGAAAAACCCTCCAGTTTCCCTACCTATCACAACTCAGCAAAGCCTCCCTCTCTATAGTTGTTATAAGTTTGTCTCTCTACCATCAAAATCCTTTGTTTTTCATGCAACTCACTGTCCAACATTTAACAAAGTGTCTACCCCTTTCTCACTGATCACTTTGTCATGTGATAACCTACTCATGCCCAAGAAGCCATTCAAAATCCATGACAAAGTATGTAGGTCTAGGTGATGGTGTTTTAGGGAAAATTCCTTGGCGAGACTGTTTTGAGCCAAAAACCCCGTCTTCAATATCAGTCAGCCATCATGTCTTGTTATTTTCCAAAGAAAAACCCTTGTCCATCCCTAGGTCAGGCACCATCAAAGAGGTCACTTTGTTTTGTTTCTAGCAAGGCCCAGGAATTTTCAAATTAGGAAAAGAGAAGGATTTTCTCCTATCTGAAGAAATATGATTAGGTCAGGCATGATCCCCATGAAACATCAAAGAAGCCCTCAAAACTTCAAAAGCATCTATTTTTACATCTCTGCAGGGATGTACTAATTCATGACACTAAGAAAAGTATAAGCAAAAAGAGCGCCTCAAGAGAAAGTTTCATGCTGGGTCAGTTTACTATGAAAGTCAGAGAAAAGTGTAGATTGTGGCCAGCCCTATAAATCAGCCTTGTACAATCAACCGTGATAGTCTTCTGGTAAAAATAGCTTTAAAGAAAATTAGGCATCATAGTGAAAGTATAAGAAGGACAACTACTTCTTATACCTCATCATGAACTAAACTTTGAAAGACCGTCACAGACAAGTTCACTACACATTATGAATACACATTCAAGGGAAGAAAGAGTTGTTTCAGGGATGCATAGTAGTAAGCGCTCACCATTTACAAAGCACTTTATTTACTCCTGAATATTCACAGTAATTTTATGCAAAAGGGATGTAATTTAGAGACAGGCGCTTAGAAAACTGTAAGAGGTTGAAAGCCCAATGTATACATAAAGCGCCCATGCAGTTTTTCAAACAAGGCCTCCTTCATAACAAGCAGAAGGCCCACTTCCCACAGTTTCAAATGACCTCCTTCAAAATAAGCAGATGGTTAGGTTTCCATTGTTAACACTGAGTTTGAAGAAAGGTGTCATTAATAGAAAAGTTTGAGAGATACAGTGTTTTGAACAAATGGCAAACATAATACTTGTTTCAAAGAAATTGTCATAAAAAAACAGATGGTAATGTTTGTTGTATATCTCTCAGTAAGAAGCATACTCATGGCACGAAGTTTAATCTTCAAAGGAGACACCTTTCAAAAAGGGATAAAGCAATTGGTAAAAGGCAAGCCCTCAAACAAAACAAAGAAAACCATTTTTCTTTACAAACACAAAGGAAAAAAGTGAGAAATCACCAAAAGGAGGGAAAAGGCATTTCAAAATGTTTTAAAAAGAGCTATAAAGGATCTCAAAGTTAAAGTCCACTTTCCATTTTACAAGCGGACAGAAGAGGAATGCTCCTTTTGAACCCTGGGCAAGCAAATTGGTAAGAGTTTTGAAGATGCGACGTGCATGTAAGTTAGCGTGACGTGCCTGTAGCGTCTTTACAAACGTGTCTGAACACGACGAGACGTGCCTGAAAAATCACGCGACGCGCCTGTGGTTTTCACCCGCCAGGCGTTTAGAGGGCATCCATTTCCCGACCCGACAACACCAAAATAGCGTGCAGGTGCTACGCGCCTGTGCACAGGATCGTAGCACCGCTCAACACACTTTCAACTCACCTCAAGTCAGGTTTTTTCCCAGTAAAACTTTCTCCAAAAGCACACGACACATTTCTGAGAGGTATTTATTGTTCTCTTCACCTAAGTTTTTGAGTTTGAAGAGGTGTTAAGAGTCAATTTGGTTAAGAAAAAAAAAACACTATAATGAAGGCAAAAAACACTGTTTATTCTAAAAACCACCATGTTTACAAAGAGGAAACAAAACAGTGATTGAGGAGGAAGGGCCTATTACCTTGTTGCAAAAGGCTTTCTTGTTGAGTAAAGAGCAAAAACCTAGTTTTTGAGAAAGGGATCATTATCAGTTGAAAGGCCTGTTTTGCTTAAGAAGCCAGGCATAGTTTTTGAAAAGGGAGAACTCAGTGTTTTCAAAGCAGAAAAGGCACAGTTCTTAGGAAGGAGAACTATTTTCATTAAAAAGAACCTGGTTGCTAGTTAAGAAAGAGAAAAAGTGCTTAAAGAGGAGTTATATTTTTAGTTCATTTTGAAGGCCTGTTTTGATAAAAGAGTGAAATAAAAGCCTAAAAAAACTATGCCTCCAAAGAAAATGAGCAAGGGAATAGTGATGATGAAGAGAAACAGAGTAGTGAAGAAGAGGTGCAAGCTAGTGGTGATAGAGAGAAAAGTGAAGAGGTTCAAAGCAGTGATGAAAGACAAAGTGACCATCAGCAACACAGTGATCAGGAGGATAGTCCTCAAGGGAACAATGAAGATCCTAAGCAGAGTAGTGATGATGAACAACAAAATAGTCCTCAAAAAAACAGTGAGGGAGGTGACAACATGAAAAGTGACCATCGTGGCAGCCCACACACAGAATCTAAAGAATAAAGTCACAATGAAGGCAGCCCTCAACAAATTTAAGACAGTGATGAGGGTAAATAAGGCAGTCTACAGGCAGACAGTAAAGATGGTCAAAAAGCAGAAAAGGATGATGAAGCTCACAGCCCTAAAGAACATTTTATAAACAACACTGATGAGGTTTAAGGCAACATATGTCAAGAGGTTCAAAAAAGTGATAAAGGTGAAGATGGAGCAGATGATGATGAAGTCAGCAATGTAAAAGATCATGTTGAACAAGTACTAGAGACAAAACCTTCTCTCTCTTCTCCTCAACACAGCCAAGAGCATGTGCTAGTTGCCTCTCATAGGCAAGGGGCCATGACTCTTCCTCCAAAAGTGGTGAAGCCTAAAAGCACCAAATCTACTACGAAGAAAATCACTCCAACAGTGACTAGCAATGTCACTAGGGCACTACAAGAAATTGAACCAATTTTCCCGAAGAAAGCTCAAACTTTCTCAAGAAAGGCTCAAAACTGCCCAAAGGAGGCACCCAGTGAAAAAAGGAGAAAAATAAATATCTAGGCTTGAAATATTGGCTTCATCTTCCTTGCATGTTTCTAGAAACCCATAAGGGGTTTTCTCACCAAAATTGAGCATTTTTGGACATGATCTTGTTTTTTGTGATTTTTAGGCCTAATTACACATTTTTCTAGGTGCTGCCATATGTTCTAGGAGCATCCTCAGCTCATGAAAGTAAATTTTTTTTATGTATTAAATTTGGGGGCATCTACTCACAAATTTTCAGATCAAAATAAGGTGTTTTGGTCCCCCAAAGAGGCAAAAAATAGTCAAATTTCACCTTTCTGCCTCACATATCAGCAGATGAGACCCTCCTAGGTTTTTTCACTTAGTCCACTTTTTGATAGATATATAGGGATCAGTTTGGGAAAAATAAAGTAGTTCCAGAAACTAGACATCCAGGGCTTTCCAACGCGCTATCACGGGCCTTGTTTCGACATCGGGAAGTCCCTCAAAAGTTGTCTGCAAAACAGGCTTCTTTCTGCTGCTACGCTCCTGTAGCATTTTGACTAAAAAGAATTTTTCTGAATCTGCCCACCCAAATGTGCGTTTAGCTATTTTTAACTCCATGCTAGTGATTAAAAGTCAATTTTATTTCTATTATTAGCTTAAATAGATATTTTTGAAGATATTTTGTGCCTTGGGCTTTGCAAAGCCTCAAGGACAAAATCAGATATTTGTATTAGGCCAATAGCCTTGCTAGTTGCTCTAGGAGGGTTTCCTTCTCTTTGGCCTATATAATCCAAGAGAATTCATTGTAACCAGAGGCTGAACTTGATTTTGTAGAGCAATACATAGCATTACAAGCTTTGAAGAAATACTTTGTCTCATGAAGTGGATAATCTCTTGCTTGACTTGGATGGTGGAGGAGGATTGTTTGTAGGATTCCATGGCTTGGTGAATGGTATTGTGTTCCTTATTTGTTATGTTTCCTTAGTTTATCATACATGTTTTCATGCTTCTTGCTTACTGTAGGTCAGTAAAGAATAGATTTAAGACATGCCCATGGAGGCACCTCAAGTTTCCTGATTCATTACAGCTTCTATGTTTTCATCTTTCTTGGTTATGTCAAAGAATTCTTAACTGCTCTTTGGTACCCAAAGAACTTGTTATCAATTTCATTAATGGTTATTATGTATGCTATCTAGTATGATTCATGGTATGCCCTGCTTACTCATAGCTAATCAAAACTCCAACACTGAAATATTTCTCTGAATTATTGGTTGTTTTAGTTAAGTCAAAGAGGTCTTGTTTCGATCTTGCCCTTTGCCCATGCTTTGCAGTCTTATTTCAAAGTTCCCAATAGCTCAAGATATGATTTTTAGGAGTTCCCTCTTCATAGATTGAGTTGTTTTTCTATCTTATTTGTTTTCCCAAAATTCTGAAGGTGATTTTCCCAAATTTAGAGGGTCTTATACTTCTATGCATCACCTAATTGTTTATTTTATGCATCTATTAGTTTGAGTTTCATTTATAGTGATTAATGGCTAGCCCTACCACATGAATGTTTGTTGTTTAAACTATTTATGCTTAAAATCTCTTTGTCCTTTCACAAACTTGATGTCCATCTCATTTCACTTTCACCCAAAGAATCCATTTACCTCGACCAAATCAGCCCTGCAGTAATACCTTGTCCACCATTCAAGACAATCTTGACCTTTTCGACCCCATAGCCCAGTTGATCTGACAAACCTTTTATCTATCTATCCTTTGATTAGTTCCCCTCAAAAAACCTAAAACAAACCAAAACATACTTAACAACTAGCCTAAAATATAATATACAGAAGCAAACAAGTTTACATCCTTTGCATAATAAAGAGAGCCCTCTCTGAGTCCAGGAAGGATAGATCCTAGGGCTCCAAAGTTGGTTTGATGTTACCCTGTCATTTGGCTTTCCAATCTGCCAAATCACGGGACCCTAACAAGACTGAATATGAAGAACATGTGGTAGGATGAATCCTCCATCGGTTTCCTAGCTGAATACTAGAAACAACCTCCTGAAGATGGCACTAATGCCTGATATGGAATGACAAACAATATTCTTCCTCAGAGATCACTCAAATAAAGAGGTGGGATTCCCACTTGGGAACACCCTGCAAGCTCTGCTAAATATCCCAAGATTGCATAGAAATGTCATAAGACAAATCTAGATCTAAACAAATCAAGAAATGCATAATCCAAATCTTGCCTTCCATTGTGCCTTCACCTTCATTATATGCATGAGCCTTCCATAACCTAGGCCCACTCCAATACTGCGCTGCACATGTGGACAAAGTCCCCCATGTGTGACTGCACTGTTGATCCATGCCCTCCATCATGTCCACATGGTGATCACCCTCTCCATCATGCATGCATTAAATGCACCACTTCCTCCACTACCTTATCATGAATGATCTTATTTGAATGTATCATGATCTCAGTTGACCTTATCAAAGATCCATGTGATTTAATATTTAATATACATGATCTTCTTTGACTATTTTACCCTCCATTAAAGGAGTTGCTCCACTACTCCATGATTCTAGATCTAGATCAAAAATGTCCACATACACACATAGAAGTGGATCTTATTCATCTTTTGGGGTTTGTGGGTCCCTCCACCATTTTATTTACTTAATTTATTAAAAATATCAAGGACTCTAATATTCCAAATGTGATGTTCAAATTTGGGAATATTACAATGTTGCATTTTAACACATGAAGTAGAGAATCAAGTGAGAGAGGAGCTTAGATGTAAAAACAAGAAATATTCTATGACTTTATTTTCCAATAGAAAGTCATAAAGAAATTTGGATTCTTATATATCAATATCATATGTTTCAAGTTTTTTTACAATTTATCAACTTAAAACTCTTTTGAAGTTGTTTTTATCATTTGTATAAATAACAATGACCGAGACAAAGAGCACAGTGGCGACGATGATTGTTATTAAGTTTATAATCCTTTCATGGACATATTTATACTTTTTTCTTTAGTATAAGTTACTATTACCTTTTGAACATGTGCATGAAGTCTTGATTGATAATCGATCTTGCACTCTAGGAGGCCCCCTGCGAGCTGTGAGGCTTTCATTTTAAGTATTGAATTATTTTATTTTATGTTTTTTATAAGTTCATTTTCATTACATATTTCATTTCTTCTTTTTTCTTTTCTTTTCACATAGTACTCATAAAAGAGAAAATACCAAAAAGAGTTAACGATTCAACACATCTTTGTTACATGTACTTAGTGTTTTATAGTTTCATGTTAATCTTAGTTAGTTGTTTTATCCTTTAATATCCAGTTCTGTTAATTGTTCTGATAGGTTAGGCTGGTAATAATGTTTAGAAGTTAATTGCGCACATTAGTAATCTCTCTTGAGTTTATATTCTCATTTCTTTTATTATATTCCATTGTCATTTCCTTTCAAAGCAATTTTACCTTTCATAAATTAGATTTTATCATCAATTTTTCTCATAGCAATTAGATTAATTTTTTTCCAATTTCAATTTAGTTTAAAATTTTATTTTTAGTAATTAATGAAAGATAAGTTCAATTTCGCAACATTATAATTAAGTTATTTCCCTTTCATGTTTTTGATTTTCAAGCATTTCCTTTTCGTATTCTAAGTGTGGATCTGTGAAATCTAGATAGATATTTACTTCAAAAGCTTAATTTGGTTAGACATGAATCTGTATTTAAAGAACATGTGCATCATTACTCTCAAAATTGTATTAAATAAAATCACATATTTTTTGCAGTTAGTTTCATTCCTATAATTCACTTAGTTTACAAAAGAAATCCTAACATATATAGTGCACATACATTTTACAGGTACATGAATCCTCGTTAACATTTAATGAAGTAAATTAAAGACAATTAATTTAGCAAACAAAACACATCCATTGAGCTTGAATAAGGTGAAAATTTTCATCTTAGCAACATATTATATGTACCAAGTATGAAGAACAATTTAGTTTATATTTCATGCTTGGAAGATAAAGGAGATAGAGTAGCATTTGTTGATGGAAAATTTATTGTTTGGCACAAAGACTCTACTATAAATTCTGCTAGAGTAATTGGAATTCGTGAAGGAAGGTTGTATATACTTTTGAAACAACATACTTAAGCACTTGTACATAATTATATTAATATATCTGATATTTGGCATTGAATATAATCTCACCTTCACTATAAAGCTTTTCCAACCTTAAACTAGATGGTGGTAGGTGTTCCAGATTTGTGGGAAAAAAATGAAGTATGTAAAGAATGTGCGCTTAGGAAGAATGTAAATAAACATTTTCCAAGCAACAAAAGTAGATCCAAGGAAGTCTTAGATCTAATTCATTCTGATGTATACGGTCTGATGCTAGTGAAATCTCTTGGAGACTCTTTGTACTATGTAATATTTATTGATTATTTATCTTGGAAGAAATGGATATACTTCATGAAGATGAAGGATGAAATCTTTGACAAGTTCCAAGAATCCAAGGCTAAAGTTGAAAACTTTAAGCGAAATAATATCAAGATCTCGAGGTCTGATAATGGATGAGAATATACCTTCAAGGTGTGATATCACACAGCTTAAATACTTTATTGTATTTATATGTATATAAGTTTAATTTTGAAGTTAATATGCTACATTAGAAGGACAAACATATATTTAATTATCAATAATTTACTGATAATGATTAATGTATATTTTATGTTGTAAAGAATGTATTTATTATTTATCTTATGAATAAGGAAAAATTGGGGAATTAGTGGCTAAGCACAGATGGCTAAAATGAAGATAAATTTAAGAAATAAAATAATATCAGAGAGACAGAAACTTGGTGGAAAAGGATTTTAAGCCTGAATGTATATTTCTAAATAACGATGATACAATATATATACATCAAGCTATGTCTCAAGATAGTTTTTGTATATTGGACATGAAATCTCTTGGTTGAGTGAATATATCAACCACACACCAATCTAGGAGGCTAACTAGTTGGACAAAATCTCTTAACAAACTAGACCTCAACAAAATCCAAAGTATTAGGAACAAAATCATTCTAGAATTGATAAGCACATCAAAGACAAGTTGGAATTATATCTTCTAGGTTTCATAATTTTATTATTTTGTGAACACTTGGACTTATTTATTGTTTACGTGAGTATGAGGCTAACACGAAAGAGAAAAAAGGGTACAACTCTATTTTGGAAATTATTATTATCCATCAAAATTCCTAGGCATATAATCTGGGTGATTAGATTTAATTTTTAAATTACTTTATTATGCAATTTAATATTTCCTGAAAGGAATGGGGATGTATTCATAAGTGAGAAACAAAAGCTCATAAATAAGCAGTTAAAAAACTACCACTTGTAGGTGAGGTGGAGGCAGTTAAAAACCACCTAAAGAGTGGTAGATGGATAATATATGAGAATTCTCCCATTTTTTTCTCAATTATTCTAAGAGGAAAATAAAGATGAAGAGAAGTAGGTAGAATAGTCAAACAAACAGACTCTTTGCAGGCCTGAGTTCTTAGGGGGACAATCATAGTTTATTGTGTCAAGGTTGGGAGGAGACAAGTATTTATCCAGTTATTTCTAAAATTACTTCAAGTTAGTGTTTCTCACTCTGTCTTTACATCTATGTTAAAGCTAAGAAATATGGAAATTTTTTCCTTCAGAACTAATTTTCTAATTCGTGCATGATAAGTTATTACTTGAATATAGAGGTTTATTTACTAATTATAGGAAATGAAATATGTTTTTTTTTTTTTTTTTTAAGAGTACGAAGTGATGAAAAATATATTTTAGTTTATTTAGTTTTCTGTAGATATGTATAAATATATGATGTTCCTATGATCTTTATTGGAATTTTTTTTTTAATTCTGTCTTATACTAGGTTCGTACTTGTAAAATGTAAGGGATAATAGAAAAATTAGGAAGAATAAGATAATGATGTCACAAGGAGAAATTCTACAAGAATATGCAATATATAGGATTTATTTATATTTTTGTTGAAAAATCCATATTTTTTTTTAATGTGAGAACGAGAGAGTCATATTGTAGAAAAATAATTTAGAGGTAGTCATCATGCAAAACTAAAAAGAAAATTTCTAGTAACGTTATGGGTTTTAACAATAAGTCATTGTTGGTGACCACGAACATAAATAAAAGAGATGCCATGACGAAATTAGAAAGATACAATTTCCTCAAGTAACCATAAACAAAATAAACTTACAAAAAAAAAAAACTTATTCTCCTTTGAAATTAAATGGTCAACTATTTATAGAGAATTTGTAAGCCTGTAGGCTTATTGTCCCTTTGTTAGATAAGATTCTGAGTTAGAATTCCTGCAGAATAAATGAGGAGAATAAATGTATTATGAGAAAATAACAGTAAATTAACATGGATATACTTGTAGGTAACTCATTTTCGGTTGTTATGCTCAGAGAAGAGGAATAAAATATAAAGGAATTCCAAAAGTAATATATGAACCAATATGATCTCCAGTGGTTATAAACATTTGAAATAATATAAATATAAACTAGATAAAATTTACAAGGAGAGTAGAGACATAAATATTCCAACTCTCTTTCATATTAAATATATGTTTCTAACAAGTGTGTAGAATAGAAAACATACAAATGTATATAGATGAAATAAGTACAAATAACTAAGGAATCACTTGAGGAAAACCATCATATACATTCAAACAATAATTGTGATATAAAATTTCTTGGTTCTAATGTCTAACACTTAACAAAAAAAAGTAGTTACAAAAATGATAAACTCTAAAACTATATGGCATAACAAAAAGCAGAATAAGTTCATAAAATAATAGAGACATAATAGTCTTTAAAGAGATTCACCATGTATAAGGAACTAGAAGGTTGAGGACATTATTCTGACCCGGAAAAAAAATTAAGGTATATGTTAACAAATCATATAGTCCAAAGTAGAAACTTCGAAGTCCTAAAAGATGTGAAATAATAGTTGGAAATACACAAGTGGTTACCTATAACAAAATAAATAGTTTCGACAATTAATAATAAATACCCATGAATTAAAATTAAAAAAATATATGATAATAAGAATTAAAATCCTTAATTAGAAGAGTAATTACCTTGTATGGGTAATAAATTTATCTGACTCCCCACTTCTAGAATAAAAATGAATGAATGTTACATAAAAATAATTCAATAGTTCTATGAGGGTTTATATCCATAATCATTTTATTTAGAAAGGTATGAACACAACAATCATAAATTGAAAATAATATTGGAAAATTATTTGATTCTTCTCCTTGACCAGGTGACATGATTTTTACAATAATACAAAACCATAGGGTTGACAGGGAGGAGAGACCCTTTCCCGTAACCCTGAAGGGTATCAAAGAAAAACTAAAATGTGAGTGGAAATCATTTGCACCATGTACAAACTTAAAATGGTAGAAGTAACTAAGACTGTCGTAGCCATATTGTCCCCAATTACTTGTTAAATGAGAAATAGTAATGACTATCTGAATGAGAAAAGCACATAGTGGATAAACCCTCAAGAATGAAACCGTGGAGTGTTACTACTGTAGTAATCAATTCGAAAAGGAAAAAATCTAGTAAATTGTTTGAAATAAATTTTCACAAAAAGAGAATACCGAGTTTCAGAGATACTTTATAATGACCTCATCATTAACATAATAATGGAAGTGTTCAAAGAATATTACTCGAATAGGGGCATAAACCAATAGACCCAGTTTCCTGCAGACCTTGCTAGTAAAATTAAATATTCAAGCACTATAATAAAATAATGGAGGAAGCATTTATTAAAAAAAAATTAAGGGAACGTTAAAATAACATATTTTACTGTGGGTTCTTAAATAGAAATGATACATTCGCGAAGTAAAATTTAATTCATAGTTGCTTTATCTTGATAGTAGGAAGGGTTATAGTATTTCTCCATGAAAAATGGGAAGTATACGCCTGAAAAATAAGAATATGGGAACACATGTTCCCAAATTGTTAACAAGAAATAGTTGGTGTTGTCGAGGGTTTAGGTAAAAAACCTAGCCATTCAGAACGTCATGCTGAGGAAAACCTAGAAATGCAATGAATAGCATTTTGTTTTTCGTAAAGTCATTAAACCACTTGCAACAACGCTAAAAATATCCACAATGTTTATCTGGTTGACTATGATCTAGATCGTTCAACGAGTTGATATAGATAGGTTATCCATGTTTCAAGTGCAAAAACCTTCTCGTTCATAGAGAATAACTCTCTATAAAACTATCCAACAAATGCAAAGGTCTCGTATGTGAAATTTAGTCCAATATAATAAAAGGTTAGTATTATGTTAAGCCTAATAACAAGTCATGCATGTTGCAAAGACATTGAGCAATGGAACATACATGGTGTTGGCTTGATGGGGCCTAGAACCAGGTTCAGATATGGCTGCGCAAACCAACAAAACCCATTATTATCGGCCCTTTCGGCAATGATCTGTTGCGCAGACCAAGGTTTCACCCGAGGCAATATTAGGGGATGCTAGAACCAGGTTTATTTATCTAGAGGGACTATGGAGTGTGGCTTTGGGTATTATCTTCTCTTTAACACTTATCAGAGCTTTGCAGAACAAATATATTAACTACACAATCGTTGTTCACCACTTTTATTGAAATAACTTGCAGACTGTGTGATTCCTCTTTAACATGCATTAAACAACATAAGAAACTATAATCCAGACTTCACGATGCAAATAATTATAAAAACCCTAACTTGGAACAGATAAAAACAAAAGAACAAATAAATAACAACACATAATTAAAGGACACAAATATGTCTTCAAGTCTTCTTTTATTACTTAAGATATTCCCAATACATCACTTCATGCCCTGCGCACTCAACTGCAGGTGTCTGTGCACTTAGCTGCAAACCTCCTAAGGTCTTCACATACTCAGCTGCGGGAGCCTTCCCTTTCGTAAAAATACACAACACAGACTCAATACTACCTTACATCCAAATGCATTCCATGGAAATATATATTAAATGTCCTTAAACTCACTAAGATAGCTCCTTATATAGTTTTGTCTTTGAAGCTCTAAGCATTCAAAACATTCCCATCCTTTTACAAAATAAGAAGATTTGACTCGCCCCAATACCCTAAGACTCTATTATATCTTCTCGCTATGCACTCTACTCCTTATGCAGAGTCTTTATCACAATATTTAAGCTAGGGGTACCTTGTCCAATAGGCCCCCAACACAAAAATGTGACTCGTCCCGAGTCACTCTGCTAGTGCACCCTCAATATTTTATTTGATGTTGATCAACACATCCTTCAATGGTGAAACTGTCACAGTGCACTACTTAGCAACTTCACGGATTTCGGTCAGCAACTTCTCAGTGGCTGGCCCTGCGATATTTGTGGCAATATCCTTCTACGCCTAGCTTAGCGCTTTTAGTTGTTTATCCACATTTTGCAATAGTTGAATAACTTTGGCTTCCCATGGATGCGTTCTGGCTGTGATAAGTTGTTCCTTTCTCCACAACTCATCAATATATCCCTGCAAAAATTTACCCCCTTGGAGATGGGTATACCACAATACCGGTGCTAGAGTCTTCCCGATAACCTTAATATGGTCCATTTGTTCCAATTTTCATGGATTTCTGCTTCAATATTCTGCACATGAGGGTCCTCTTGTAGTGAGGCCCAGACGTCCATAGTTTCTTCAAAGACTTGGAGGCACTCTTGGATTGCAGAGACAATCTTGTCATTGGCAGCCTTAATCTCTCTGGCGTGCTGCTCCTGGACCTCTCGTGGAGTAGCTGTCTGCAACTGCAACAACAACTCAACAATATTCACTTGTAACTCAAGTTGGACCTTGTCGGCTTTAGCCTTGGAGAATTTTACATCCATCACGAGATTTTTGAATTTGTCCTCTAGTGCTACCTTGGCTGGAATCTGTAGATTAGGCAGTTCACTGAATATTTTGGTGATGGTTGCCTCCATTTTCTGTCTCTGCGCAGTTTCCGTCTCTCGCTCCTACATGGTCTGTTGCTTTTCCTTAGCCATTTGCTTTAGTTCTCTATTAACATCCTGAATAATCAATAGGGAATGTTGCTCATGGATTTGCAAATCTTCTGTGACACCCTAGTGGAGCTTGTGTAATGCCTTCAAAGGTAGAGAAATAAGGTTGAGCCTAATTTTCTTCCAATGTTCCACCTACGCCTGATTCTCAGCAGTGTCTAAGAATAGGGTACCTGCAGGTATCGACACTGCGCAAATTTCAGTGATGACGTCCAAATCTTTCGCTACTGTACTCATAGCTAGTGTTGCCCCACTCGCTTCAGCTGTGCTCTCTTGAACCCCGCTCACTTGCATCATGCTTGCTTGCACTGCGCTCGTCTAAACCCGTAATTCCTTGAGGCCTTTGTGGACCTCCAACAATATGCCCTTGTATTGGTCCTCAATGTTGCCCCATAGATGCTCAATGACGTGCATAACAGTCTCACCAATTTCATCGAAGTCCCCTTCACTAAGGATGAACAATTTTGGGCCAACAGACCTATCTGACTTCATCTTCTTCTGCGTGCCTCTGCCACCCAGTTTCTACTGCCTCTTTAGAATGTAAGGGGATGGAGGTTCTGCTAGATCCATAAATTTTTCATCACCACCTTGATCATCACTCGCTCCCATCTCTGAAGCATATTTATCTGTCTCTTGCTCAATTTATTTTGTAGCCTCCTTATCAGTCACGAATGTGATCGTCTTGGGTTGTTTCTTGGTGTCCTTCTTTCCTGTCTGCGCACTAGTCTTCGCATTGTTCATGCCTTCCTGCTTTGTCTCTACTCCTTGAGTGGATGGAGTTAGCCAATCACTCGGCCATTCAAATACAATTCACGCACCATCATCCTCTATCACCAGGTACGGAAGCTCAAATATGCGCATGGTGAAAATCTACTTTAAAATCAGTGACCGAGCGATATTATGCAAAATGACTTGGTGAAAGCCTTAGCTTCTGGCTAATCACCATGCAAAAAGTCATCTCAAAATCCTACCCAAAATAAAAAAATTCCATCACCCGAGTAGGCTCCTTTGAATGCCACATTGAGGCATACCGCGCAGCCTCGCAAATCTAGGTCCACAGTGGATAATTGTGATTTGTTAGGCTCCTTCCATGCCATCAACATGATTAAGAGAAAGATCCACCTGTAGTGGAACTGCTTCCCATCCTCCTAATATTTTTTGCAATCATCTAAGAACTCCTTGCCCAAATATCTTGCCCATTTTTTTACAATGCCTTTGCTACACAATGTAGCCAGAGAGACTACTGGCGTTGACACTTCTTCTGCGCGACACTTCCACATGATCTTTCCTGCCAAAATATGTGTGGAAAATCACACCGACCTATATTTGATGAAGTTAATGGAATAAGCCATGGCACCCTTTGTGAGGCCATAATATTGCTTCATCGTGTCATCCAGCTTCTTATCTTGATCCTTTCTGTAATATTCCTTTTTTTGGTGTCACCTATGAAAGGGCTAGGATGAACTTCTAGAGTTAGGAGCAAACCGGTCACAGGTACATGTTGGTGTCATCAGCAGGCCCAGTGGCTTTTTGGAGGAGTTTTTAGGAGTTTCTATGCATTTGGGTGGCATTTTCTTGATATATTCCATCATCTGAGAAGTTTGGCTTTCATTCCGGTGCATTCCGACAATTTTCGGAAATTTGAGTTATTTGTGGGCTTAACTCAGCTCATTACGCTCAAGGTTGCATTTCGAGAGGAATACATGATGGAACACCTTAGTGTAATATCTCATTGGAACTGGGATTAGGATACCTACATTATGGGATGGTTGGACACGAGTTTCAGTGACTGGAGGAGGCGTGGTAGCCAATTTACCATTTTTTGCATTAAAAGGGAATATTTTAATAAGAGGGAAAAGTGCTCCATGAATAAAATAATATTAAAACAAGGCTCTAGAAGGCTCTAAGAGATATATAAAAGAAAGGGAGGAGGCCATTAAGAGATATATTTGGATTAGATCATTTTCTTATGTGAGAGGTTTGAGATGTGGTTCTCTACTTCATTGGTAGCCCCAGGATGGAAACCCTCAGGTGATTTGTGACTGTTGGACGAAAACCCAACTCTCTTTGAGGAGACTTCATTCAGAAGTTCGATAGAGCTTCAAAGATATTGGAGTGAGGATAATTTAGATATTCAATGGTTGCTTCAGTGGATTCAGTGGTAGCTGTCGCTGGAGGGAGAGTGCAGCAATTCAATTTTGGAGGCCAGCGCAGTGAAACAATTCATATTGATGGCCAGTTCTTCATCTCAACTCTTTTGGGTCACATGCATTTGTAACCCTAGTTATTATTCATAATAAAAATGATGAGATTATTCCTATTCGACGTGTTAATGGATTGCAGTACTTATATATTCGGTGGTTTTATGGTAAAATGCTAGATTAGCAATATTTAGGCAAAATTTGTGAAATATTCCATTTGGGGATATTACAGTGGTATCAGAGCCTTGGTCTTGGCTCAACATGTGATTTTTTTATTTTTATTTTTATTTATTTTTATTTTTATTTTTATTTTTTATTTTATTTTTAATTTTTAATTTTTTTTATTTATATATATATATTTTTTATTTATTTTTTATTTATTTTTTATTTTTTTTTTAATCAGTTTTCAGCTGCAATCATTCTTGTTGAATGGTTCTCGGAAGGTCAAAAACACAGTAAAACAAGAATCTACCTTTTCTAGTCTCTGTTCTAGAGGCCGAGTCCAATATGGATTTTGATTAATCTTAAAGGGATAAAAATGCATTTTTTAGAACTTTAAGTACCATCGATCCATCATTTCCACAACTATTTCAATCGAAAATTGATCCAAATCTGGAGAACACCGACTCCTCCAGGGTTGATTGACGGAGTGTGTCGAGGGTTGAAGGCCACCGTCCTGTTTCCGTCGTTATGATATTAATGGGAGTTGAGCATGAGAGGTGTCAAAAGGGTCGGGATGTTTGTTGGAAAGGAAAAAAAAAGGGCCGTGAAATTACATCGAGTGGGTAACTCACAATCTCAATCGGCCACATTAATGGAAGCCCGATTTTGAATTGGATGCATATTTCTGATTAGAGCAGTCACAAAAATTTTATGTTGTCACCAAACCAGTCGGAGGACTTGTTCTTGAAGACATGTGACAGTGTCATCCTCGAGTAATGGTAAATTGACAGTAGATCCTTTATCAAGGCCGATTTTTTTTTTAAACGTCAGAACAAATAGACTTGTGAAGTGAAACCACCATCATCTTGTTTATGGAGTATGATGTGCTATGAAACTATGGCCGAATTATTGTTGCAAGATTCGTTTACAACCTTGTGATAGCTACCATCCAATTGGGAGCCGAATTTTCTTTCTATTCAGTGCAGAGATCAATTTCAGTGGCCGGTCACGATTCTTGCGATTACTGGAGGGTCAGAGCCATAGTAAGGTTCATTTTGGCCACCGTTTTCAGGGGATGAGTTCAGCCGCTAGAAGAGTCTATTGACGAGGACTGTAGCACTGCATCAAGAACCAGTAGTGATGCTACCAGTCGACAATTCCCCAATGTGAAATTTCCAGTGTCAAATTCGACCATCATTATGACTTTCGTGTGGTTCAAGGTGGTCATTGATTGATTGAATTTTCCATGGACTAAATTGGCTAACTGTTAGCTCTCAAACCCATCGATCATGGGATTTGGGTTGAAATTTTGGGAGTGAATGTGGGTAGTTGCATAAATCTGGCGTGATGATCTAAGTTTGAGTGAGCCATTGTAAGAGAAACCTCACAATCAGCCGAGTGGTATTGTGAACATTCGTCACAACAAATGCATCCTTGGTTGAGTAGCAAAATTTAGACGCTAGTACAGATCCATGGAAATTACAGGTTGTGATTTGTCACTGTGTTTACGTTCCTTCAAAATTCATGCTTCAACCGCTCTGTATTGACCCACCTGTGCGTGCATCTTCCCCACGAGTGTCACATTGGTCCTGATATTAGTGGAATTTTTTGTTGAGCTAGAAGTATGGCTACACTTGTGTTATGCAGGTAAATCCTCTCTGCGGAAAGAGACGATCCCTCTAGCCCTAGAGTGGGTCTAGAAACAAAGGGACACGCTAAAGTGTTGCTTCCTAATTATTGAATGAACAAAGGACATGGTAGATCGACCTACCTAGAATCCAACGTTGTCGTTGTTGCTGTAGTAGTGGTGGCCTCTCGCTCCTGCCTTGGCAAGTCACAATCTGTTCGCCATTACACTTAGATACCTGCACATAGAACAAGAAACAAGAACAACATACAAGATAACAACATTTCATTCATAACTATTAACCAATAAAAGAGGGCTAAACATATTGTGTTAAACAAACATCATAACACAACAGTGGAACCAAACAGTAGTCATGTATATAAATGAATAGAAGGAAGAGTTACAACCGATGCTTTGACGTCGTAGTCTCCTCCAGTGGGGTTCAGGAGAAGCGTGTCTCATATGCTCGTCAGGGAATTCGGACGGGAGGAAGGCATGGACTCAAGCTCTCTCAGAAGTCATGGAATCAACCTTCCTCAATGTAATTCCTTCTTATTCTAACTTCTCTATTCATTCAGCTATAGTATGTATAATTCTCCAAGTTCAGCTAGCTTGTACTAAGAGAGATAGCTTCTTTTATAGAGGAAAGGGAGGACGTTAGGATCCCTACAAAGGTGGGAGGGAGGCCTATCCTTTAGGAAGTTCCCATAAGAGGTGGAAACCATAAACCTAAAGGAGGTAGTCTGTGTTTTATCAGTTCAACCACTCCCAATGACTCATCCTCAAGGTGGTTGGATTGGAATCTCCACCTCTATTTTTAAAAAACATTCCTTAAACAGCTTGGCGTGGGTGGTAAACTAGGATAGAGTGCCAGCTGGTGCGGGGCCCAATGTTAATCTTCCTCTTCGGTGTGAGGGCATAATTGATTACCCATGCCAAGTAAAAAAATAAGGGTTTTTGAGTCTCTGCTCAGGGAATTGTCAACAGGAGGAATGTTACTCTCATGTAAAGGGACATAATGATGGATTTTGCAAGGCATGACACTACTTATTGGTCACATAAATGACCCTCCAATGGGCGAGATGGGAATTTTAGGGACAGTGACAAAATGCTATGTAACATATGCCCCCTAAAGCATGAGGTCTGAGGGAGAGAAAGGGGCGAAATTTTTTATGAGAACGCGTTCGAACCAAACACCATTGTCGGAAAACCTGCAATTACGAATACAATTGATATCTTTGATACATAAACATGTGGTATGGGTGCAACCATCCATAATAGAGTATATATCAAAACTGATATCCATGGTATGGACACAGCCATCTAGGAATAAGGATAAAAAAATAGACTCAGGTATGGTCACAGCCATCCAATCAAAAGAGTCATGTAATAAGTCATGATAATCCACCAAAATCCGCAGCCTGTATTTTATCACACAAAATCCAGGGTCTTGCGCTCCACCTCAACCCAAACAAATACAAATTCAAACATGCAAATATATAAGCTGAAGTCGAACATGCAAGAAAATCACCTGATTACCAGCCAATGATGAAAGTTGTTAGCAGGCACGAGAGAAACCACCGATAATTACAATGGCTCTCAAGGTACAACTGGTACAATCCACGGAATGTGAACAGTGACCTGGCATCGAACATCCGTAGAATCACTCAATCGAAGGCCAATGATGTGGACCTTGCGTCGAATGTGAAAAACCTACCATTAAGGTATGCAGGCTCCAAGGTACCAGAATAGAGTCTCTAGATCAAATTCCTGGATAGTGAACTGAAGTTGACAGGAAGTGACCTGATCGAAGGTGGGCCATAATGTTTCCCACATCATCGATACGAGACAGAGGAACATGATAGTAGTGAAATATGACCAACAGAGAATTAGAGGGAGGTTGAAAACTACAAAGGAAAACTTCTCTTGAACATATCAGCAGCACGACACAGGATTTTGCAGTATTTGACATCAAAGGATCTGAGGTCATGATGATGTGGAAAAGAGCAGATGAGAGGTCAAAAGAGATTACCCAAACCCATGGAGGAAAAAATGATGAAATGAGATGTCCCCAACCTGACACAAATGTATACAAATTCCATGTTCAAGAGCGACATACTGCCAACATAACTAAAACTTGGTTCCATTTTCCCCCACCATTTCTGACAAGCACCCCAATTATTTTTTAAAACAAGATTGAAGGGGATAGCATATGCTTGTGTTGTAAGTTTTTCCTTTGGACAAATCCAACCTAGTACATTTTACGAGCCCTAGGAAGGAGGAACTCAAGTAACGTCATGGCGATGAAATCCGATGTCATCAGGGTTTAACGAGTCTGACAAAGGGAGAACTTGGCATCTTTTCATGTTTAGAGAGTTTGAAAAGAAGGCATAAAAGAAAGCTCCATCATGGCCCTTTTCATAAGTAGTCTCTCATATCTGAAAAGGTAGAAAACAATATTTGAAAGAACCTCTTAGTCACGATAGGCTAAGGTATTCCTTTTTCGTAAATAATCTATCCCAGCCCGAAAAAGGGGTAAACGTATACTGAGTAGATATCTCTTCGCAACCATTTAACGAGTTCAAAGCGACAAGAGTCTCAGCAATCTTTTCAATTTTAGAGAGTCAAAAAAAAGTTTAAAGATGACTCCAGCAATGAATTTTTCATGTTTTTACTGAGTCCGAAAAAGTATAAAATTTAACTCGTTACTTCATCACTATGTACTGAAAATCTGTTGCTGCACAAGAAACACATGTAAAACCCATGTTTTGAAAATAATATAATAAAATAATCGAAAACATGTCTTAAAACCTTATTAGGGTTTTAAAAAGTTATAAAATTCCAAAAATGGTAAAAACAATTACTTTTCACTTTTTACCTCTTGCGGAGCAAATAGTTACCCATTTTACTGTGTGATTTTGTGGCGACGATAGCAGATAATATAGCAAACCAATCTCAAATCCGTTAGTTCCAGGTAAGAGCCGAGTTCTCTCTCTTCATTTTGAGTCATTTCTTACTACCTGCAACTTCCAATTTTGAATTATGGGGGAGGAAGTATGAAAATTAGGGCACGGCGGTTGGCGCGGGTTTTGGGCTCAAAGTCGCGCCAACCACCCAATTTTTTATACTAGGGTGTGCCCATTGGCTCGACTGTTTGGGAAACAGTCATGCCAACAGCGCAAACCATTTTGTGTGCAAAATGCAAGTCACAGAACCCAATCATTAACAAATACAAGTTCCCAACAGACTAATATCATTCATATGAATGTGTTTACAGGTAAAAAGTAGCAAAATGGTGATAGAATGGAAAGAATGGGAACACAGCGAAGAAGATGAGCTTTCCATGGAAAATGAGAGATGCATGGAAGCTCTAAGAGACTGTGGACTAAAGAAGATCTTCTTGACACCGTGTCTCCGTGCGCAACCAGAGCCGTTACAGTATTTGATCAGCATATGGGATGAGGACCAAGAAAAGTTCATCCTTCGAGATCGGGAACTTGAGATTGATGTTTCTGACGTCTACTGTATCACAAGAATGTTGCGAAGCGGAGTAGCACTGATCCTAAACGGTACCCAGCATTGCATGGAGGGTATGTCCATGGTGATGGAAAAAGTATGTCAAGGGGCATGGAAGGGAACAGAAAGTGGGAAAGTTGATATCCAAACTATCCCAGACCTAGCACTAAAAGTAGTGCTACATACCATCACACGAGTTGCGGGATCGCAAGCACCACATGAAGCAAAAAAAACACAGCTGCTTCTTATTGTAGACTGTTTGACACCGATCATATAAAAATGGGTAGAGGTCATGACAATAAACATGAAACGCCAGCTAACAAAATGCAAGAAGGGAAAATTGAAGCAATTTGGTTATGGGTCTATCCTGGTATCGTTCTTCCTGGAACGACTACCAAATTTTCAGCGTCAGAAGGTCATAGTCCTGACACCACCAATGAGAGAAACACAAATGGCCCGATGGGCGGCTCTGATGCTAAGGGAAGGGGGTGGTCAAAAAATGTCCTGGAGACTAGAGTTCTTTGATTGGCTCCGCCAACAGTTGATCGTCGTGGAGGACTGACCCTACTCTGGTACAGATTTCACCGGTGATCCGAACCTCCCACTCCCGGAGCGAGGGGATTGGGATGAAGATTTGGGTAAGACTCATTTTTTAATTTTCGTGAGTATTATGAATTTTTTTTTTCTATGTATGTTCTGACATTAGATCCATGTATTTGCAGATGTTGGCTTAGAGAGACCCGCGGGCATTTCTCCGGCGAATTCCTCGTGATTTCAACCCTCATGATGAGGGAAGCGAGGAAGAAGAGCTCATGCGCAACCTAGAGGGGATCACACAATGAGTCCCGTATTATGCACAATTCGATGATGTTCCTCGCACCTACCAGATACATACCGTCGGGGTGTCAAGCCATATTCACCACTTGCTGAGGCGGCTTGTACGGGCAGTGACATGCTATCATGAGCATCACACTGATTAGACACCTAGGCTTTATATATGCATTGTTGAGAGGCATGATGTATCAGGATGTAACATAAACACACATATTTTTTGAATTTATGATGCACACTGATGAAAACACGCGATATATATATATATATATATATATATATATATATATATATATATATATATATATATCTATTTTCCTATATGTATCTTTTTCACGTGATGATGATTTTACAAATTACGCAAATGTCTATCTAATACAATGTTAGCCACTGTATCAGTTAATGCTTTCATTCGTCTAGGAATATGTTGATATGTGATAAAATCAAAATTTATTTCCAACAATCGAATACGTAAATACAATCTCAAAATGTATGGATTTCTCACTGTATAATGACCATTGAGTTGTATAACAACAAGCTATGAATGTAGATTTACAAGAAATGTGTGTATGCCGAGATTGATCGCCTTAGTTAATAGTTCAAGAACAACACTATATTTAGCGACATTATTTATAGTTCATCCTAGACAAACACCTTGCAGTTTTATCAACTCACCAACAGGATCATAGATTACCTAGGTTGATGAAGACAAATTCCTGGTACTGTGAGAAGCACCATCCGCGAAACCGACATAAGGGGTAATAGACATCTGCACAAATAATCAAGACCCAAATAAGTAGGAAAATGCTCGCAAAGCACACCAAATCAAAACATGTACAAAAATGAAAAAAACACCTATGTACACAAATCATGCATGAATGACTCATGCATAATACTTTTTGAGATACAACACATTTCTGGGTTGTTCTAACGGATGACCTTTGTAATCAATGAGCTCATAGGCCCCATTCTGCAATATGTGTTTAACAATGTAAGGCTCATGCCACATGGATTGAAATTTGCCTACCCCCAGCTTATCATGAGCTTGGTCATACAGGAGGATGAGATCTCCTTCAACGAAAGAACGAGGGGAAACTGATTGGTCAAAATGAGCTTTAACCCGCTTTTTCTGTGCTTTAATTACTAGAGCAGCAAAGCGACAGGTTTCATCTAACCTTTCGAGATAAAGGAGACGCTCTTCTTCAGGTGAAGTGTTCAACAGTAACTCAACAACCAACTTGAGCCAAGGTATTTCACATTCAATCGGAAGAGTAGCTTACAGACCATAAACCAACTGAAAAGGGGTGAACCTAGTTGCACTCTTAACTGAGGTTCGGTATGCCCAAAGAGCTGAAAATAACATGAGATGCCAATTTGATTTATGGATCCCAATCGTACGTTTAAGCATGGTAACAAGAAATTTTTTCACGGCTTCAACCTAGACATTAGCCTGAGGATAGTATAGCGTTGAGCTGTCGTGATGCAGACCCAACTTAGAAGTCAACTCGGCCACCATGTAATGCCGAAAATAGGAACCATGATCGGTGACCGATTTTTTATGTAGGTAAATCCTCTCTGTGGATAGAGACGACCTCTCTAGCCCTAGTGTGGGTCTAGAAATAGAGGGACATGCTAAAGTGTTGCTTCCTAATTATTGAATGAACATGAGACACGGTAGATCGACCTACCTGGAATCCAACACTGTCGTTGTTACTGTAGTAGTGGTGGCCTCTTGCTCCTGCCTCGATAAGTCACAATCCACTCGCCATTACGCTTGGATACCTGCACATAGAACAAGAAACAAGAACATCATACAAGATAACAACATTTCATTCATAACTATTAACCAGTCAAAGAGGGATAAACATATTTCTTTAAACAAACATCATAACACAATAGTGGAACCAAACAGTAGTTATTTATATAAATGAATAGAAGGAAGAGTTACAACCGATGCTTTGACGTCGTAGTCTCCTCCAGTGGGGTTCAGGTGAAGCATGTCTCAGATGCTTGTCAGGGAATTCGAACGGGATGAAGGAATGGAATCAAGCTCTCTCAGAAGTCATGGACTCAAGCTTCCTCAATGTAATTCCTTATTATTCTATCTTCTCTAGTCATTCATCTATAGTATGTCTAATTCTCCAAGTTCAGCTAGATTGTACTAAGAGAGATAGCTTCTTTTATAGAGGAAAAGGAGGAGGTTAGGATCCCTACAACGGTGGGAGGGAGGCCTATCCTTTAGGAAGTTCCCATAAGAGGTGGAAACCATAAACCCAAAGGAGGTAGTCCGTGGTTTATCAGTTAAACCACTCCAAATGACTCATCCTCGAGGTGGTTGGAGTGGAATCTCCACCTCTATTTAAAAAAAAAATCCATAAATAGCTTGGCATGGGTGGAAAACTAGGACAAAGCACCAACTGGAAGGGCCCAATGTTAATCTTCTTCTTAGGCATGAGGGCATAACTGATTACCCGTGCCAAGGAAAAAACTAGGGTTCAAGAGAAATCTATGCCATTCTTCAAAAGGAACAACCACAATATTTGCAAGGAGAATTGGGGATTAGTCACAAAATTATTAGGCTTGGGAAAGATTTGAAACACATGAATATGACATGGAGAGTTATGTCCAAACTTGATGAGCTTAATGAACCCTTGTCCAAAATAAGCCAAATGGAAGGGAAGAAACTGATTTTGGCTCTAAAACCTACTATGCTTGCTCTTATACAACCCAAATTCTTGGAGGAAACTTATGGAGGGGTCACACTTCCAGTTGCTACTTACTTTAGAAAAATCATGAGAATAACTGCACCTATAACTTCATACAATGATGATTTTATAAGGAGGATTCTAAGATTGATGGTAGATATTTTTCTGGACTTGGACAATAGTGCGGGCTCTACCTTTGGGAAGAAGCTTGAGATTTTAGGGAGCATGGCCACATTTGAGACGCATGTCATCATGTTTGACCTTGAGTGTGATGAATTGATTCTGTAGATGTTCCAATGATTCTTTATCATTATGAGAGATCATCCTGACACCGTCATAGCACACATGCAGTCCATCCTATCGTCATGTATGAGAGACCATGAGACCATTTGCCGAGATTTGTAGACTAGGCTATTGAACATTTGGAGGAGAGAGCAGTTGGTCTCACCTACTTCTTATGAGCTAGCCAAAGGGCTGCTTGAGTAGAATATTGGGGTATTCATGAGATAGTTGACCAGGGAGGAGCTACTTCAATTTGGTGGATTTGGCAGTAGAAATGAGCTGAGGAGGAAGGGACTTTGATTCATCTACTAGGAACCTTGGGGGCTTGATCACTCATGCTTGAGCGATGAAGATGATAAGGCAAAGGAAGAATAGAAGGGCATTCCTTCTGTATGCCAGGGTGAGGACTCTTCTTCAAATGAGTCCATGGGATCAGTTGAGGATGCTTTTAGGGAGCGAGAGGAGTCATGAAGAGATGATGACAGTAGACTGGAGTTGTATTCCAGTGTGTAGGGTGAGAAACCAGGGGATTCAATGGGAGATACTTTGGGTGATGAGTCACTTGTGACAATTCAACCAGAGGAGCATTTTATGGAGCCTGAGTCAGTAGAGGAGGATACTATGAACATCATGCATGATAATCCTCTGGGGTAGAGCCAGATGGAGGCTCACATTGATTCTATGATGGATATGCGGCTAACCTTAGGGTCAACCATCAAGGAGGAGCAATCAGATGCACATACATTGAGTATGGTGACAACAGTTGCAGATCCATATCCTCTGGAGATTGTGGAGGTTGATGGGATTGTTCTACAAGGGGCTAGTTGAGAACAAAAGCATTACATTGCTGATCAGGAGAGGGATGAGCTGTTGGAGATGGTGGAGCATCCATCATTGGTCTGACACACTAATGATGTACATATAGATGCACATGCAGTCAACAGAGCTGCAGTACTTTCAGGGAGTAGCACTCTCCAGGAGTACATCAATGGGGCTTGCATCATGTATTTCCCACTTTGGCCCATTTTAGAGGGAGGGGCCTTCTTCTATAGGAAGATTTCTTCAGTAGACGACATAGAAATGTGAGTTGATTATGAGTTGGTGACAACTCTCTAGTCATGTTCCGTATGCAGTTGACACTACATTGAATTCTTCTTCTAGGATATATTGGCGGTAGATCATGAGTTGGTACCCTCTTTATGGTACAATTTTCTTCATAGGGAGTACAATAGAGAAGGTGCCCTTAGACGTAACAGATGTTACAGATTCCAGTTGGTAGTGGGGCACATGTTGTCATTTCTTCAGCACTCCATCCCAATTTTAGGAGAGCATGATCAGCATGGGATTGAGTCAGGACTTGGATTCGAGAGAGGTGATGAGTTGGTATGGAGTTGGTGGGGTAGCTTATATAGTTAGAGGTACAACACAACATGAGCCAGGGAGCATTGATGCTTGTTGGCAGACTTCACTTCATGTGGCATCAACTATAGCTAGAGGTAGTGCGCAGTTCAAGCCGTGGGACTTGGGTGATGCTTGGCCATGGTGGTGTTGGGGTCTGGGAGGATTGTTTGTTGACCGGTACAATGAGAGATTAGTTTGGGATCCTGACATTGAGGGTTCTATTCCGAGTGGCTTGACACAGGTGCATAGCAACACCCATAGGTTTGTATAGGATCCATGTATTTGGTCTCAGTTGCATCGTGCCAACAGGATGGCCCACATATTTGAATTTCTTGAGGGAAATCAATCTTGGGGCGGAAGGTCTCTAATATTCCTTTTTTAGGTGTCACTAATGACACGGTTAGGATGGACTTCCAAAGTTACAGGTTGGTGTCATTAGCGGGCCCAAGGGATTTTTGGAGGATTTTTTAGGAGTTTCTATGTATTCGGGTGGCATTCACTTGATATATTCCATCATCCAAACAGTTTGGCTTTCATTCCGATGAATTCCGACAACTTTCAGAAATTTGAGTTATTTGTGGGCTTAACTCAGCTGATTATGCTCAAGGTGGCATTCCAGGAGGAATACATGATGGAACACCTTAGCGTAATATCTCATTGGAATTGGGATGAGGATACCTACATAATTGGATGAATGGACATGAGTTTCAGTGACCGGAGGAGGCATGGTAGCTGATTTACCCTTTTCTGCATTAAAAAGGAATATTTTAATAAGAGGGAAAAGTGCTCCATGAATAAAATAATATTAAAATAAGGCTCTAGAAGGCTCCAAGAGATCTATAAAAGAAAGGGAGGAGGCCATTGAGAGATATCTTTGGATTAGATCATTTTCTTATGTTATAAGTTTGAGATGTGGTTCTCTACTTCATTGGTAACCTCGGGAAGGAAACCCTTGGGTGATTTGTGAGTGTTGGATGAAAACCCAACTCTCTTTGAGGAGACTTCATTCAGAATTTTCGCATAGATTCAAAGATATTGGAGTGAGGATCATTCAAATATTCAACGGGTGCTTCATTGGATTCAGTGGTAGCTGTTGCCGGAGGGAGAGTGCAACAATTCAGTTTTGGTGGCTAGCGTAGTGCAATAGTTCATATTGATGGCCAATTCTTCATCTCAACTCTTTTGGGTCAGATGTATTTGTAACCCCAGTTATTATTCATAATAAAAATGTTGATATTCTTCCTATTCGATGTGTTAATGGATTTCAGTGCTTATGTGTTTTATTTTACATGGAAATCTTATGTTTATTAATTCAGTAGTTTTATGGTAAAATTATAGATTAGCAATATTTAGGAAAAATTTATAAAATATCCCATTTGGGGATATTACACTTTCCCATAAATTCTTCAGCGGGGTCCAATCCTAGATAAGGAAGCGCCGCTATTTTCCTGATCAACATCGCATTGATGGGGACTCGTTCCCCCCACCATAGAAAATCATCGTGCACTAGTGCCAGCAGTTGGCCCACACAGATTGGATTGATAATACTAAGCCCAAAGTGCAAAACATATAACATGTTCAACAACCCTACATTCTGAATTCCTACCACCCACTTCATTGGTTCTACCCTTGTTACTCTAGTAGCTTCATAGTATACAAAGCCCATATACCTTCTTGGATTGAAGTGAGGACATTTGTTGCGGTCATTGAAATCCAAATCCTCCATGTGCAATTGTGGCACTTTTCCCAGAAAATGTCCCTCAACCAGTAATTCTTCAGGCAACAAGGGTGTAAAAATAGTATACTTTACTACATCCAGATCCTTTGTAGGCTTCGCAACTGTCAGTTTCGATGGTGGAATATAAGGGGGAAACTTGGAGACAGGTTCCGCCTCTTCTGCATCATTGTCCTCTAATCCGTCGGGCAAGACTTCTTCCTCTTCTGACTCCTCTACTTCAACAAGTTTTTTATGCCACCCCTTGCATTGGCTTAGACCAATTTTCTTTCGGGATCTGCTTCCTAGGATACATACAAATTACTGGATTCTTCTGCTTTTTAGATGATGCTTGTCCTACACTGGTATGTTTCCTGGGCAACCTCAGCCCTGTTACATTGGTTGGTGGCGTAGTCACCACTATGTGTCCAAGTCCTACCTTGGTCAATGCCTATCCAAGGGCTTCAAAACTGTAATCCGACATGTAGTGGAATGCTTAGCTCTCTCTTAGGCGAAAAATGAAAATTATAAATCTTAGAGAAAAAAATGTCTGAATGTGGAGTGGGGTGCATGCTTTATAGAAAATTTTGAATTCAAAATCCATGATATCCTTCAGATGCACCTCATAAATGCAGATTTTGTAACAGATCTACCTAGATATTCCCATTAAATACATCTCTCCCACTCCTTTTAACAACCAATTCTTTTTCAAATCAACTACTATGGCTCCAACGGTCATATTCTGGGTGAACTTCGTCAGACCCTCCCTTGCGGTGCAATCCCCTAGGTTGAATATTGTGATAAAGAATCCGCATTTTGAGGATCATAGCGCGCAGTGCGAAGATTTAATAAAGTCTTAGAGGCTTTGGGGTGGGTTAAAACTCCTTATTTCTTAAAAGGATGGGAATGTTTTGAATACTTAGAGCTCTACGCATGGTTTTTGGACCTTGGTATTGTAAAAGGGAAAACTATAGAAGGAGCTATCTTAGTGCATGTAAGGATATCTTCTATATTTTTCCATAAAATGCATTTAGATGTAAGGTTGTATTGAGTCTGTGTTCTGTGTTTGTACGGAAGGGAAGGCTCCTGCAGCTGAGTGCGTGGGGACATTAGAAAGTTTGTAGCTGAGTGTGCAGACCCTTGTAGCTAAGTGCGTAGGGCAGAAATTGATGTATTGAGAAGATATGAAGTAATAAAAGAAGACCTAAAGAAATATATGTGTTCTTTACTTATGTGTTTTGATTTATATTTTATTTTGTTGTTATCTATGCCAAGTTATGGTTTTTATATATATTTGCATTCCGAAGTCTGGATTATAGTTTCTTATGTTGGTTAATGCATGTTAAAGAAGAATTGCCAGTCTGCAAGTATGTTCAATAGAAGTGTTGAACAATGACTGTGTAGTTAATATATTTGTTCTCCAAAGATCTGATAAGTGTCAAAGAGAAGATAAGCCCTAAATCCACACTCCTTAGTCCTTATGGATGTAGAAACCTCATTATAGCATCCCATAATATTTCCTCAGGTGAGACTTCCATCTACGCAGTAGATCATTGTCGAAAGGGCTGGTAATAGTGGGTTTTTCTGGTGTGCCAACCATAGCTGAACCTAGGTCTAGGCCCCTTAAATCCAAAAAATGGTTCCATTTCCAAGACCGAGATTTGATTGAGGGATATGTGGATGTGGCATTTGTTAAAGAAATAAATTCAAGGTTGGGTAGATCTGAAAGAGTGTGAATTTGCAGCACAAGAAAACATAAATCTGCGTTTATTAACTAAAAAGTGGTTACATAAGTATATTTTCATAGATCAACACAAGATTTATTTTTTTTACTGTTCGCTAAAGAGTTTCATGAGTGGATTTCTATATTAGCTAAGAATAGGACCCATTTCAACAAAAGACCTAATTCTTGGAACCCAGAGATGATTAAGTGGCTCAAGGAGACAAACAGAAATATCTCAAGGGACGTCTATTATTGGATCGATAATATCCTTAGAGGCTTTATTACTGAGTTTTAGATCGATACATCTATGTCCTACAATGAAGGTGAGTAGAGATTTTTTCGAGGCCCACGAGGTAAGTACTTGAACTCATTGAAGCTCTCGATTAATATGCTATTGTGTGAAAAGGGTGTGCTGCGAATGCAATCTGATTGATGTTCGGAGAATAAAGACCGGAACTATACGATGCGGTAAGAGATTTAGGGTAGATCGTGATAATTACATCTAATCTGAGTAGAGACCATTTTTTGGGTCTGAAAGTGAAGATGGAGAAAGCAACCATGTGACCCCTAGAATTTGGAGATCATCAGAGAATTGTTGGGATTCCCCAACCCTCCACTCCCATCACAATCCATCCCCATACTGTTCCTCCACCACCACCTCCAACCCCATGTTTAGCATGGCTAATGCAATGAAGATGTCTATTTTCAAGGCATCAGATGATCCCAAGAAATTTTGGTTTGTTGTAGAAGTAGTGTGGAGATCGCTAAACATCACTAATGAGAATATGAAGAAAGCATATTTGGTCACAACACTGCAAGATAGATCCTTGTATTGGTATATGAAGTAATCCACGATGAACCAGAATTCCACATTGGATAAAAAAAATCTCACACCGAATGTTGAATTTTGCAATCCAAAATCACAGTCACAATGTATTACAAAGATCAAAGAGATCAATAAATTAGTCACTGAAACTATGTGGGAAGTAATCAAAGGTTTAAGATGTTGCTAAGTCAAGTCAACTTTGATATCCCTGATGAGTAGCATAAGGAGTGTTTTATAGCTGCTTTATTTCCACATCTTAGATTTCCATTGTTGCAGTAGAAGATCGCAACCCAAGCAGAAGCATTGGAGATTGCAATGAAACTAGAAGCTTCACCTTTAGCGGATACCAACATAGGGGTTAATCAAATATAGAACCATTTGGTGAACTTGCATATGGAAATTTGGGACTTGAAGAAGGGAAAATGTGTTTGGTCTGACATGCCTTCAAAAGTTTGGTTCATAAACTACAAAGAAGAGGGCCACTATAAGGATAATTGTCCCATTTTTAAATATTAATTGGGCCTTAATATGCTAAGTACATTGAGGCTTGGGCTAAGTACTGGATCGAGTGTGGGACCGAATGTCTGGTGTAGCCTATGTCAGATTACAGGCCATCACTCCATAGGCTACTGTCATTTTTTGTAGAAGTATATCGAGTCATCGAAGTTATTTTTTTGTAAATTTTGTAGCTCGGTGGGACATGATGAAAGGAACTGTTGAAGCTATGATCTAACGATGCAGCAGAGTCCTCGATGTACATAATGCAAGTTGAAGGATGCGAAGATCTAGGTTCACCCACAACGCGAAGGTTTCCAAGGCTGATGGCGTGGATGAGGAGGAGACACTGGACGAGGTCGCAGACAAATCATATCTTATAATTGCGGTCAAACTTTACATTTCTCCTGGGATTGTCAGAATCCCGCTACAGTATCTTGTAAGTATTGTGAGGCATTTGATCATGAAATAGAAGATTTTCCTACATTATTGGCTAAAATGCAGGAAAAGCACAATCAAAAACTTTCCTAGAACATACAGCTGATGAGAGTTGAACCGTGCGAAGATGATATAAATATCAATATAGTGACACGAAGTGTTGTGAGTACTTGAGAAGACAAAGCGGAAAAGATGGAGAAAATAATAATGGGTTTGATGTACAATGTGAAAGAGAAACCTTCATGGAAGCAAAGAAGAATTTTATGAGCCCTGAAGCTTTGACATCAACAGTGTAGAGACAACTGATCCCACAGAAGAATAAACCCAAGGAGATTACTGAACCAAAGGAAGTTGATGCATCCATTCTAAAGTCATTTTTGAAGATATGTATGAAGTTTTTAAGGGATCAAAAAGTTGTGGAAGGATTGCAAGAGTTGATGGACAACTGTGCTGGAAAATAAGAACCTCACCCTAAAAAATGCACAATGAATAAGGTATATATAAATAAGAAGATAACTAACAAAGAAATGCAGTTAACTACACATATAGGTGACTATGAAATGGACCAAGTCATTCTTGATCTAGGCTCAGATGCCAATGTTTCGCCAAAGAAGACATGGGAACGGATGGGATGACCAAAGCTGCACTGTTGTCGATCTAGATAAGAATGGTCAATCAATAAAAAATGATTCCTATGGGTCAATTGCATGGCATTGAAGTAGATATTGATGGTGCAAGTGTGTTTTCAGATTTTGAATTCATTGAGATTTTTTAGGATAGCAATATGTATCCTAAATTGCTTGGATTCGTTTGGGCTTATGATATTGCGGCCATAATTAATGTGAAGAACAAGAAGATCATGTTTGAAATAATGGTATAAGGATTTGTTACACAGAAATTTGTCACCATCCCTACAATCCCCATCCCACACATTGGAGGGCTCATTCCGTGACCTGTGAGCAGAGACAAGACTTGAAAATACTTTCATTGCATCCCTCTGAAGATGAGATTTCATTGCCCTGAAGACATCTCCCTGCAAAAAATCCTAAAAATAGCTCTTTTTCCATTGGCGCGGTTCCATAGTTCAGCCCTCGCGCGAGGGAAAATCCTCAAAGAGGGTGCGCCAATTGGCACTCTATCATGAAGTCGCACCCGCGCCAGCCATATTAAGAGGTGTTTTTTAAAATAAAAGGCGGAAGGTTCATCCTAACAAATTCAGATCGATATCTATCTTGAGTTGGGACGTTTGGCTCTGATTTCCATGAGAGGAAGTGGTTTGCCACCTCTCACGGAAGCTTCCTTGATGATAGGGCCAATCCCATAATTATAGGGATCCCAACTCCTCTTCCTCCTTCCATAAAAGCTTGCTCATCTCCATGGCAAGCTAATCTCCAAGTTCCCAAGAGCTTTCATATCTTTATGCTGCAAGAGCCTTCTTGATTCCCCTAAGGCCAAATCCAAGCAAGGAGACTATTTCCAAGTATCCGGAGAGAGAGGCTTGTCCCATCCTTGACAGGATTTATCGGGACATGTTCTGCTGACGACCCGCCAAAGGAGAATTCGGCGTCGAAGCTTTGGTTGTATTCCTCTTTTGACTCATTAATGTTAAGTGACTATCGGTTATGGTTCCACTCTTGTTCTTGATCATGTTCACGAGTTATGTCCTCTTTGACTAACATATAGTTGTATATACTGGATTTTATGCTTGCGTTTGTGTTGTTTCTTGCATGTGCAGGTGTCTGATCACGGAGATCGTGAGGATTGTGATCTGCCAGGGCAAAGGAACAGGAGCACCACCTCTTCTACAAACGACAACGTTGGATTCCAGGTAAGCCTTCCTCGCAAGTCGGTTTATTTACAATTAGGAACCTGCACTGTAGCGTGTTTGATTGTTGCTAGACCCGATCTGGGCTAGTAGGGATCGCCTCTGTCCGCAGAGGGGATTTACCTCTCCAACAATTTGGCGACTCCGCTAGGGACTCAGCTTGTTGTTTGATTTGTAAGCTATAGACGGAGCCTGAAGTGCAGCCAGATAGCCTTCGAAACGCTTTTGCTTTGCATTAGCGGAGTAGATCAACGCTGCTTCAGTCAATCTCCAGTTTAGTTTACGGACTAAACAACTTGGAGTACTGTCTTGTCTTTTCGGTTTTTTCTTGATACTACTTGCTTGATTGGCTCTTTTGGCTGGCTATTTTCTAAGTGTTTGGCTTTTGGTTCAGCCCCAAAGGATCAGATCTGACCTCTGCTTTTCCGAATTTTCACCTTTTCATAGTTGGCTTGATTGGCGCGAGTTTAGCCCTGACGGTCGCGCCAGTTGGCGCAGCTTGCTAGTTCGTCACTCACACCATTCCCTGTCTGGCGCAGATTACAGCCAGACAGTCGCGCCATTTCCTGTAGGTGCTAGGGTTTACCCTTGTTCGGAAGCTTCTTTTGGTCAGTACTTTGCTTCTGGGTTTGTTTTGGATTCTACTTGAAGTGGGGAGTCTGGTCTTGGTTGGGAGAAATTCTTTGTTTTTTCATTTTCAGGCGTTGGCGCTTGTTGTCAGTTAGCAACCCGCGCCAATTGGCCATTGGCACTTGTTGTCAGTGTGCAAGTCGCGCCAGTTGGCGCTAGTTGTCAATGTACAAGTCGAGCCAATTTCAGGGTGTATGAAAATTGAGATTTTTTCCCTAAATCCTTCACCAGTGTGTCTTTCCCTTTCGGTCTTTTCACTGTATGAGCATAGATTACATTGCTCATTGTTTGAAATGTCTTCTTTCCATGATTTTTTGATGTAAAAGGGAATGAATGCCTTGTTTTGATCTCTTGCTTTGGAAGTCCTCTTTGTGTTTGACCTTATATGTCTTGTCGCCTTTTGATGGATTTCGTTACAAAGTGTTTGAAACAACAATTGCATTCTCAGTGTTTGTTTACATCTCTTTTGCATTCATCCTTCATTAAGGAGATTTGCGTTCTTTTAGTTTTCGTCTCATAGTTTTCTTTTCGTTAAAATGCATTATATCACATTGCATTGAAAAGTATTTTTAGAGGTCCATCATTGAACTTAGATTACATTGTTTAATGATTGAAAACTAAAAATTGCTTTGAGTGCATTCTCTTTCGTTGAAAGCATGCATTAAGTAGATTCTCATTTCATCGAAAAATGCATTGAGTGCATTCTTATAATTTGAAAAGGAAAAAGGAAATTGTGCATAGATTACAATTGCATAGTTTTCGAAAGAGAGGATTTTTCATAGATCACATTGCATTGTTTGCATCATTGAATGTTTGAAATTACTTTTGGATAGTGAAAGTCATCTAGTTTGGAAAATATTTCGTTTGCAGTGTTGTTTTATGTCGCATCATTGTTTGAAGCTCTTCCCTTAACTAGATAGCATTCATCGAATTGAAAAGTTTTCTTTTCTCATGTAGTTGCATTCAGGAGATTGTCATTACTGTTGCTCTGATGGGAGCCTTGAAACTGAGAATACCATTTCAAGATAAACTTTAAAATTTACTCAATTTACCTAAGGAAACATTGAAACAATGTAACATTTCGGTCCAGTTAGACGTGTTTGGTGTATTAAACCTAGTGTTTGTGATCAACCTCTTGGCTTTAGACAGCGCTAGTACGGACTTGTGCCCCCCGTACCGTCGCGTATATAAAGGGAGACCCCTCTAGGTTTTCAATCCTTTATCCACAGGAAGCCGAGTCTGCCGCCCTATACCCGTGATACACCGAACACAGCATTCGGGGAGACTACCTACACGTACGGAAAGTCCTTGGTCGATTTCTGTTTCATTATTGAAACCAAGGTGTATATTTCAGTTCACGGATATTTGGTACACCCTTTGTGCCTAGTTTTTCCTGAGCAGTCATTTGGTCTTTTCTGACTCCCTAAACTTGAAAAGACCGTCAAGCGCTTGTCCTTTCACTCTTGTATCAACTCTGAAAGAGATAGAGTCATCTTTTTATCGTTTCTCGACTCTTAAAGATGAAGCAGTGAAGATTTTGTTTCAATGTTTTAAAGGTCTTCATGACTCTTCATGATTAAAATTGGTTTCCTTAGGGTATTGTTACGAAGATCATTTGTGGCACTTTCCGGAGTTCACCAGCAAAGGAATCCCTCGTCTAGGAATCTGAGGTCCTTTTCCTCCTTTTGGAAATGTTGGTGCTCCTTATATGACAACGGTGTCCCTTCCTGGATTATTTGTTGGATTGCACCATTTGTTTTTCTCAACCTCTGTGATCGAATGTCTAGGCATACCATTCAGTCGGTTCACTCCAGGAACAACATCATGTTGATTCTAAGGTGGACTCTCCAACCGCCTGTTTCTCCCGATGCTCCTCTTCTACTTCGCCTGGTGAAAGTCTGGATTCGAGTAACCAGGTGGCTAAGAAGAAGAAGAAGAAGACAAAGAAGAAGAAGTCCGATAAAGGAGAGGCTAGCTCTGCGGCTATTGCGCCTAAGAAGCCTTCTCTTGATAAAACTTCCAACCCTCCCCGGAAATTCAAGTTCCCTTGCATGTTGTGCACAGAAGACCATCTTCTTCGAGACTGCCCTGGAATTCCCAAGGTGCTTGAAGCATGGTCCAACGGTCGCCCGCCGTTGCCTTTGGCTTCCGGGAGTCAGGTTGGGGGCACACCTTCAACTGGTGCTGGTAAGACTCTTAAGAAGCAGGGTAAGATTACCAATCCCTGTGAGTTGTGTGAAGGACGCCATGCCATTCACCTTTGTCCGTGTATGGATGAAGCCAAGCGAGTTTTGGAAAACTTAACCAGTTCTACACCATGCCTTCCAGCTGGTTATAATTGGCTTTCTTTGATTCCTCCACCAGTTGATGCCACAATTGGTCAAGAGTCATCCTTGGTCGATCCCGCTCCCTCGGAAATTCAAATTCAGGAATCCATTCCCGACCAACCATTGGTCATGGGATCGGTTGAGATGGTCCCTTCTACGGTGCACCAGGTATTTTTTGTTGAGAGTGGATCTCATGCCCCCCAGGTTCTTCTTGTTTCTTTAGATTCCTCAGACTTGGAGAAAGATTCTCCTGTCCCTATACCTCAAGAAGTTGCTCCTCCGCCTCCCGTGATGGAGGTCCGAGAGGATACCCCTCCCACCTTCGAGATGGAGGTCGTGGAGGATGCTCCTTCTACTTCCGTAACACCAGGGGAAGACCATCTCAATTCGATGGTAGCCCCTCCAAGTAGTTTGATCGCTTCCTTTGATTGGAATCGATTCGCGGGATACCGCCTTCCGTCTTATGTGCCTTTCGAGATCATAGTACAGGCTTTGGGTCTGGTCGTACCTAGCACCATTATAGACAAAGGTGCATATGCTAGTATTTTATCCTCAAATACTTGGAAAGCATTTGGTTCACCACCGCTTGCGTCCGTTACGCAGAATCTGTTGGCATTTAACAAAAGAACGAGTCAACTGTTAGGGATCCTCCCAAGGTTACCTGTTACTTTGGGAGGTAAAACTATCCATATGGACATGATGGTTGTTCCAGGCCCTTTGGATTTCAATCTGCTCCTGGGGCGCGATTACACCTATGCCATGGGAGCGCTTGTCTCCTCCATTTTTCGTGTGGTCTGTTTTCCACACGAAGGACGGATCGTGACCATTGATCAACTTTCGTTCTTTGGTCCTGATGTGGCAACTGGCCCGCCATCATCCCTTCCTGGTTTTTATCCACCTATTGTATCTGCCCCACCGCAGGTCAACTATGTGGCTACCTACCCCATGCCTATGCTCAGTGATGATGTCGTCGTGCATCAGGTGCTGGGGGCATTGGATCCTGACTTCCAACATGTTTTCCTTCCATCGGGAGTGGAACTCTTGGAAGCGATGACTTCTTGTTCATCATGAAAAAATCTTGTCGGAGCACGATTCGTTTTCTTGTGTTAAGCTCCTTAAAAAATGAAACAAGCTGGTCGGAGCATGGTTCTTTCCCTATTTCAAGCTCCTTAAAAAATGAAACAAGCTCTTCATAGCAGAGTTCCTTGTCTTATGTCAAGCTCCTTAAAAAATGAAACAAGGATGTAAGACGGGGTTCACACACCCTGTCTTTATGTCAAGCTTTCCTTAAACATGAAACAAAGAATTATCTAAAGATGTTCTTTTAATGTGTCAACCTCGTTAAAACAATGAGAACAGTTACTACATTCCAATTCGAGTATTTTTAGATCTACGTAAAATCCAGGTAGTACTCTCTTGGTCTCAGTATAATTGGGCTTCCTTCCTCCTGCACTTTCTTTGGAAATAAAACACAGAGAACATGTACCTCAATTGAGTCACCATGCTGGGGGCATGCTTAATTTTTTCAAGCATAGTTTTTTTCCGTTTCAAGCTTGTGTAAAAATGGCTTGGACTTTTAACTATAGTTTTTCTTTGTTTTAGCTTGTGTAAAAATGAAAGCAACTTCAAGCAAGTTTCTGAGTTCCTTGAGTTCAAAAACACACCAAAAATGAAACCTTCCCCATTTTACCCCTTGTGATTGCCATTTTATTAGCCTGTTTTTGCTAGATGAGCCTTGGTTTTCTCATTCCATCGTCCCCATCTTCTTGGCCGATCATATTCCTTCACTTGGTTATTTTACCCGTTCCTGAGGAACCGCTGCAATGAGTGGTATTGTTAGCCAGCCTCTTGACCTTTACTTGTTTTGAGCAGTTCCACCATTACCGGAACCAGTTGCTACCCTTTATACCACTCGTTCCTTCAGGAGGAGTCAACTTTCAGCTCTTTTCTGACTCTTAAAAATTGAAAACATTGTCAAGACTCTTGTCATTTTGAACTCGTTAAATGGTTGTGAAACGACATATACCCAGTATAGGTTTACCCCTTTTTCGGGTTGGGATAGATTATTTTACGAAAGGGAATACTATGTTATTGTTGAAGTTTTCTAGAGACATAGTTTTTGGATCTGAGGAACTATTTACGAAAAGGGACTGTTGGAGTTTACTTTTCCGCTGTCTTTTCAAACTCTCTAAACATGAAAAGACACCGATTTCTTCCTTTGTCAGACTCGTTAAACCCTGATGACATTGGATTCAGTCGTAATGACGATATTCGAGTTTCTCCTTCCTAGGGCTCGTTAAATGTACTAGGATGGATTCGTCCAAAGGACGAACTTATATGACAAGCATATGGTATCCTCTTCAAGCTTGTGTAAAAATAAAGAGGTACTCGCCAGAAATGGTGGGGAAAAATGGAACCAGTATCATTGTCGTGTCGGCAGTATGTCGCTCTTGAACATGGCACTTGTCTGCATTCGTGTCGGGTTGGGGACATCTCATCTCGTTTTCACTTGCCTCCATGGGTTTGGGTGATCCCTTTTGACCTCTCATCTGCTCTTTGCCTCTTCACTATGACCTCTGATCTTTGATGTCAAATACTGCTGAAATCAAGCCAAATTGCAAATCAATATGTTCAAGAAAGGTTGACCTACACAAATATTAACCTCCCTCAGGTTATAGTTTGATCAGGATTCTGGCTACCATCATGTTT
This sequence comes from Pinus albicaulis, assembly GCA_034641835.2. Classification (NCBI taxonomy): domain Eukaryota; kingdom Viridiplantae; phylum Streptophyta; class Pinopsida; order Pinales; family Pinaceae; genus Pinus; species Pinus albicaulis. The sequence continues at coordinate 1,137,737,951 of CM076582.1, forward strand.
CTCTGTCTCATGTCAATGATGTGGGAAACATTATGGCCCACCTTCGATCAAGGTCACTTCCTGTCGACTTCAACTCATTATCCAGGAAGCTGATCTAGAGACTCCCTTATGGTACCTTGGAGCCTGCATGCCTCAATGGCAGGTTCGTCGCATTCGACGTGAGGTTTTCATCATTGGCCTCCGATCAAGTGATTCTGCTGGTGTTCGACGCCAAGCTCTAAATGTATGCATGTACCGTAGATTGCTGCCTATAGTACACTTGAGATCCATTATCTAGCTGTGTTGGTTCCTCTCGCGTCTGTTAACAGCTTTCATCATTGGCTGGTAATCAGGCGATGTTCTTGCATGTTCGACTTCAGCTCACATATTCGCATGCTTGAACTTGTACTTTGTTCAGGTCGAGATGGAGCGCAAGACCATGGATTGTGTCTGTTGTAATCCAGGTTGCGATATTGTGGATTATTATGATTATTTACATGACTCGCTGATTGGATGGCTGCGACCATGCCTGAGTCTATTTCTCAATCCTCACTGGATGGCTGCGTCCATGCCTTGGATCTAGATTATTGTACACTCTGTTATGGATGGCTGCGCCCATACCACGCATATATATCATGTATCTGAGACATCAGTTGTACTTCGCTCCGCCGGTTTTTTGATGGCAGTGTTTTCAGTCGGCATGTTCTCGTAAAGCATTTGACCCCTCTCTCTCTCTTTCGGGCCTCATGCTTTAGGCGGCATCTGTTACACAGTAATTTGTCACTGTCCCTACAATCCCCATCCCGCACATTGGAGGGCCCATTCCGTGACCTGTGAGCAGACACAAGACTTGAAAATAATTTCATTGCATCCCTCTGAAGATGAGCTTTCATTTCCCTGAAGACATCTCCCTGCAAAAAATCCTAAAAATAGCTCTTTTTCCATTGGCGTGGTTCCATAGTTCAGCCCTCGCGCCAAGGGGGAAAATCATCCAAAGAGAGCGTGCCAATTGGCGTTCTGTCATAGAGCCGCACCCGCGCCAACCATATTAAGAGGTGTTTTTTAAAAATAAAAGGCGGAAGGTTCATCCTAACAAATTCTTGGACTGATATCTATCTTGAGTTGGGTGGTTTGGCTACGGATTTCCATAGAGAGGAAGTGGTTTGCCACCTCTCATGGAAGCTTCCTTGATGATAGGGCCAATCCCATAATTATAGGGATCCCAACTTCCATACTATTAATAAAGCTTTTTGTTTCATATGAAACTAGTTCCAGAATCTCAAGTTTAAGAGCTTTCATATCTTTTGTCTTGAAACCTTCTTGATTCCCATAAAAATAAATCTGACAAGGACTATTTCCAGTATTAGGAGAGAGGCTGTCCCATCGCCATGAGCTCTTATTATCATTACATGTGTGACGGCCTTCACAAAGGAGAATTAGTGAAAGCTTTGATTCGTATTATTCACACCAGCTCAGTAATGTTAGCGACTATTGAATTTGTGGTTCCACTCTTGTTCTTGATCATGTTTCATGAGTTATTTCTCTTATTAACATAAGGTTTTACCATGTGCTAAGATTTTATGCTTGCGTTTGTGTTGTTTCTTGCATGTGCAGGTGTCCGATCATGGAGATCGTGAGGATTGTGATCTGCCAGGGCAAAGGAACGGGAGCACCACCTCTTCTACAAACGATAGCATTGGATTCCAGGTAAGCCTTCCTCACAAGTCGGTTTATTTACAATTAGGAACCTGCACTGTAGCGTGTTCGATTGTTTCTAGACCCGATCTGGGCTAGTAGGGATCGCCTCTGTCCGCAGAGGGGATTTACCTCCTCAACAGGATTGTTATCCCTTTGGAACCCTCTGAAGGTGCACAATATTCATAACCAGTTCAAAATGAATATGGTGATATCGACAACATTTATAAGATTACTGTGTAGGATGAAGATTGGATCAATCCGACCACTGATGGAAGGATAAGGTCATAGCGTGACAACTCTTGTGTTTCAAACTCCAACAAAGAATTGGATAATTGACAGAACTAATTGCACTAAGTTTATACTAAGCGGTGTAATAGAATTACTAGATCGCTTCAATGCATCACATCAGAGGTACACGAATTTCCCTATTATAATGGCACTGGGGATGTTAACTTATTTATTAATGAGTTTGAGAAGAAGGTTCCAAAATAGCAATGATATGAAGCTTTGGAAATCTCTTTGAGGTCCACCCAAGCCAAGTGGTGGGGCATGCACAAAGAAAATTTAGGAGGATGGAAGGAATATCGAAGATTTATGAGGCTCAGGTTTGGTTATGCAAACAATAGGATTATGGAAAAGTACAATGGTAAGGATGACCCTCGCAAAAAAATTTCTCGTTGGACTACGACTTGGGGTGAAGAACCTCAACCCGAATGGGTAAACATATTCTTCCACACCTTGGATGTAATACCTCAGTAGTAGTATCTTGAAACTGAGTTGCACCATGGCACCACAGATTGGTACAAGATGAATGTTCGTTTCTTATTGACCTATAGCTTTGCAGATGGTTGGTATTATATTAATGATGCTCTTCAGGAAGTCATAACAAGAATATTCAAAATTACCATTGAATTAACGATTTTGATACAACCTGACTAGCTTGCGCAGTTAGAACCGGCATGAGATTTTTACAATGTGAATGTGGAAGAAGATGAAGAGGATCCACATAAAGTCAATATTCCTGAATCAAAAGGACACTACGAGGTTGTAGGTCCTGTAGTAGAGATACCTGACATAGCACAACCTATAAAGAATCAGCAAGTCAACATAGGCTCAGAAGTGGAGCCCAAGTTCACAAAGATTGGAGACTATTGACATGATGATACAGTGAGCAAGGTCACTGAACTACTGCATGAGTACCATGAGCTATTTCCGACAAAGTTATCTGAGCTAAAATTAAGTGCAGGAGATAAGGGAGTTATGCGCATTATTTTGAAACTGGATGCGAAGCCGGTTAAACAATGCCCATATAGATTGAACCCAAGGAGAAAAATACCAAGGGAGAGATAAGGATTTGTGTTGATCTCAGAAATATGAGCGATGCATTTGTGCATGATCCGTTTCCAACAACGGTTCACTGGTGAGGTTTTGGAGAATGTTGGGGGGCAAGAAGCCTACTCCTTTACAGACGGGTTATCAGGATACCATCAGATTAGGATAGCGCCAGAAGATAGAAGCAGGACCACCTTCATGGCTGAATGGGGTTCATGCTGTTTGGATTGAAGAATGTGCTGACAATATTTCCTAGAGTCTTAGTTGCTGCATTTAAAGAATATATCCATAAATTTTTGGGGGTATATTTTTGGTGACCGGCACCTTTTCGAGTTGTTAAAGAAAAATGTGTCTAGTCTGTGCTTGATGCCAAAAACCTACAAGAAATATCAAATATACTTGAACTTGAAGAAAATTGTTTCTGCATGCCATTTGTTATATTATTAGGGCACATTGTTTGCAAATAGGGATTAATGGTAGACCTTGCGAAGATTGCTATGATCATAAATTTAGAGCAACCAACGAATGTGAAGCAGCTATGCATGATGCTCGATGCTCGACCATATGAGTTATTATAGAAATTTCATAAAGGCCTATGCACAAATCACTGCGCTAATGGAAAAACTTTTGAAGAAGAATGTCAAGTTCTGCTGGGATGAGGAATGTCAAAAGAGCCTCGATGTGATGAAGGAAAATATGGTCACTACGCCAATTCTAGTCTTTCCAGACTAGAAGAAGGAGTTCCATGTACATGTCGATGCATCCTGCATAGATTTGGGAGTTGTATTAGCACATCTAGGAGAAGGAAATATAGATCACCCTGTTGCTTTCGCAAGCTAGAAGTTGTCTAAATTCAAAAGAAATTATTCCAAAATCGAGTGCGAAGGGTTAGCAACAGTATATGCGCTGAAAAATTGAGACATTATTTATTAGGCACACACTTTAAAATTTTCACCTATCATTCTGCGTTTAAAATTTTTGTAAACAAGCATGTGTTGGGGGGGAATATTTGCATATGGCTATTGCTATTTCAGGAGTATGATTTCGAAGTGATAGTCAAGCCAGGATGCTTGAATGCAGAGCCTGATCATTTGTCTAGGATAGGGATAGGTGAAGAGCCAACAAATATTTCAGACAGATTGCCTGATGCATAGTTGTTCATGCTTCGGGTTGCAGATGAGCATTTTGAAGACATCATTCAGTTTCTAAACAGGAGTTGCACCTGCAGAAAATACTACATAGCAGAAGAAAGAGCTTGGTAGTAAAGGCAACTAACTTTTCTTCGATTTCCAGAAATTTATACAAGATGGGGGCTAATGATATACTACAAAGATATGTCCCTGAACATGAGGGAAAAAATTTGGTTGAAGCACACGAAGGAGTTGCAGGAGGGCACTATGTAGGGAAAGCCACTGCGCTTGTGATGTGTGACCGAGAATCCGTCTTGAAGGGATGAAATGGCGTTGTATCCTCAAGTCACTTTGCAGGCATTCAATGAATGGGTGATTGACTTTGTGGGACCAATTTATCCCCCAGGGAAGAAAACAAGTGCACAATACATTATTACCACAACAGATTACCTCACAAGGTGGGTTGAGGCACAATTGGTGAAGAATTGTGGTGCAGACATGCCTGCGAAGTTTATTTTCGAAAATATATTGTAAAGGTTTGGTTGCCCAAAGATCTTGATGAGTGAAAAAGGTACACATTTCCTAAACAACGCTATTGAAGCATTGACCGCGGAATTCTGAATGCATCACCATAAAATTATGCCATATCACCCACAGGTAAACGACACAATTGAGGCCTTTAAAAAAATTTTGGAGAACACATTCACTAAGGTGTGCAATGTCAATAGGGATGAATGGGATTTGAGAATTATTGTAGTCTTATGGGCCTACAGGACTACTTGTAAGAATTTTATGGGTCATAGTCCATTTTTATTGGTGTATGGATAGGAAGCAACGATGTCAATGGAGTACATCATGTCTAGTCTCTGGATTGAAGCAGTTACAGATATGGAAGACAACAATATAATGGAACAGAGATTGGATAAAATGCTCACACCGGAGGAGGATAGGTTCACTGTTGGATTTCACCAACAGGTGTAGAAGGAGAGGGAAAAATCCTAGCATGACCGACATATTAAGTAGAAGAATTTCAAGCAGGGCAACTTAGTTCTTTTATATGACATTAAGTTCTCGAAGTTTTCAGGTAAAATGAAAATGAACTGGTTGGGGCCATACATTGTCAGAAATATTTCATAGGGGGCGCAATTCAGCTTGAGAAGCTAAATGGTGAGTTGTTCCATGGACGTATCAATGGTAGCAGATTAAAGTTATACATGGATGAATCTGCCCCCAGGGCTTCACATTGACTATACGGCTGGAGAAGAGTCTTAATGCTCCTCAATTATGCTTTAACTACAATAGATAAAGAAGTATAAGTCCAAGGACTTCTGAAATAGAAATAAGAAAAGATCATTTCAATGGAACAAACATTTGATGCAGAAAAATAAATAAATAATATATCTATATATATATATATATATATATATATATATCTTATAAGAAAAATGGAAGAATGAATTAGCATAATTATAGAAAAAGTTTGATGCATTGAAATTGAAGAATGTGAAGGAGATAAAGATTAAAAATAATTTTATTGGGGAGATGCAGAGAAATATAAAACAATTACGTGAAAATCCTCAACTGGAAGAGTTTAAACAAGAAGCCAAAGAGTTGAATTCTCTACTCAGGCGTCAACAAAATATCGTTTCCAATAAGATTGTGTTAATGCATGACCAATGGAAAAAAATAAATTCACTTGTTGATTAATTATCTAATATGATGAATTATTTTGTTGAAGTGAAAGAAAAATTAATTGATTTATTGATCTCGCAGGAGAGGACAAAAGGAAGACAAGAAAATCACCCTAAAATTGATGAGTCTCAAAAGATTATCATTTTTATGGAATGGGAGATTAGAATGAAACAAGTTGAAGTTGTAGTGAATGAGGTATGATATATTTCCAATACTATCATTGAATCGGTCAATGATTTTTTGTTACAAACAAATCTAGTTTCTAATTGTTAAGAGGACTCACTTTCAAATGCCAAAATATTATTGAAATTTTTTTTTGATCATAATACAACAATGGTGGAAAGAATTAAGCAGTTATCAAGGATTGAACTTGAACATCATTAGCAGCTTCCCGTGAAGCCTCATAACCAATGGATGGTACTTATGTTCTTAAAAAAGGGTTCTACACGGATTTTGTCACCGTTGAAGATCGTTATTTTTACCATGTAGATAAGGATTAGGCCTAATTATCATCCTGAGCTCACTAGTTTGATGGATGTGTACAAACTACGACAACTCAATATTTGTCAAACTTCATCCTAGGCTCAAAATTTATTTAACAATTTCCTGATTTGTCATTTATCATTTATTTATGTTGAAAAATTGATGGAGTTTTTTTTTTTATGTTATTTTTGTTTTGACTATAAATCCCCCCCTCTAGGTGAGGGGAAGAGGTTCTGAATTTTGAGAAGAAGGGACTTAAATTGCACTTTTGTATTTAAGTTATTCTTAATATAAATTTGAACCACCTATAGTTCCGGAATGACCATATTTTCAATGTGTCAGGTATTATTATCCATTGTTTCTATTTCTTTGATTTGAAAGAAATTTTTTATTGATATCTTTCATGTATAAGTACTACAACCTTTATTTCATTATCACTTCTGATATGTTTGAATGAAATTTAAGTTATACAGTGAACAACATAATACTTATCATATGTGATGTTTTATTCAAATTAACTTAATTAAGTATTTTATTAAATTAACTACTTTTAATTAATTTAATATATTAATATCATAATGATCTATATTTTTGTGTTTATTATGACATCTTTCTAGCACATATGATTTCATCTTACCCGACTACTAGAATAGTTCACATTTATTTATAATTAATCGTTAGAATATATTACTTATAGTCATTTATCACCATTATCCACCCCATTGCATACAATTTTACTGTTAAAAGGTTACTGGTCCCATAATTATAGTCGAAGCCACTATTCCAAATGGAAAAGGGTCTAATTGGGGCCCTGACCGGGTGGTTTTCCCCAAATTTTCATCTGGTCAAAGAATCCCATCAACATTTTTGATGTTATAAGTAGATCATACTCTAAATCAAGAATCCATCCTAAGAGTCAATCCCCTCCAAAATCTCCTTCAACTTCTAGATCAAATTCTAAAAGCCTAATTCTCGATCTGAAGTTGTTGAACCATATTTAAAATGTACCAACCTTGTTAGAATATCACTTAGTAAATCCATTGTAAATACACCACTTTCATATCAACAAGTTGAAGCTCCTAAACTTCAAACTCTTATACATAAATTGGAAGTAAATTCTATTTCTGGTGAACAACTTACTCAACCCTAAATATCTAAAGTTAGTGTTACTTCTTCACTAAAATATTCTAAAGTCCTTACAAGATCACAAAGTGAGAAAATTGGAGTTAAAACATTTGAATTCCCATTACCAAATCACAGGAAAAAGAAGCATACCACTCATTTTGATTCCTCGGCTAGTGAGAGAAGTACTTATTCCCCACTTCATACTCATACTCTTCCTTCTACTTCCTCTCAAATTTCTTCACATTCTCATATATTGTCCTGTTATCACCCTGTGCCACTTTCAAACACATGTCTATTTTTATCCACTCATATTTCTTCTTCCAAAAAAACTAGTACTAATATCATTAGTAGTGTTGCTGGGGAAAAAATATTGATTGTTAATACTTCAATTTCCCCTTCATCAAGTACATATAATTATGGATTTACCTCATCAAACAATGGTCATATTATTAATCCTAGAATGGAAAATAGATCATGGAACAATCAGGGAGCAGTTGCAATAAAACCCCCTTTGCATCCTCTCCCAAAAAATCCAGAGAAATGATAGCCTAAATTTAATCCTTATGATGAACTTCCTGCTAAAGAACATATACACAACTTTATGTTGGAAACTAATCTTAATGGAGTTTTTGAAGAAGATATAGTGTGTCGATTATTTCCTTATACATTTGAAGGATCAACAGGGTCTTGGTATTTTTCCTTACTTGCTAGGTCAATTCCTGATTGGGATACATTTGAAGAAAAATTCCATAAGAAATTTGGAGATGATAAAACAATAACAAATTTAATTAATGAATTGTTTAATCTTAAAACCACTCCTAATGAGAAAATTAAGGAATTTAATTCAAGATTTAGTAAATTTTTGAGAAACTTCCAATTGCATCTAGATGAGGTGTCGATGTTCAAATAGAATAGTATATTAGTACCCTGCCTTTGAATATTTCTATGTTTGTTGATAGAACTCAAAAGATAGTGCTTGCCAATAATATGAAAGAAATGATTGTTTTTGATAAAAAGGTACTAGCCCTTAAGAATAAAGTCGTTGCTTAGGAAATAAAACCAACCAAAAAGGTCACTTTCAAAGAAGAATAAAAAAAGAAATTTTCCAAAGATCCTTACAATCTAGAAGGTTTACAGAAATTCCTCAAAACTATTTCTAATGAGATGGATGAATTAAAAAAAAAGTAGTTGAAAGTTCAACAAGAATACCTTTTAGACCAATAAAAAGAAATTTGCTTTCCCAATCTCAACCTCCTGCTTAGATGTCTATAGTTGGTTCAAATGAATAATAAGACAAGGAAGAGACGGTATTAGTAGCAGAGGAAGAGGAAGAATAGGTAGTCGAAGCAATGGCCTATGAGACTTTATTCCTACCACTTCATAAAATGAAGAAGAAGAGGCTCTTCCTATTAGTACTTGAAGCAAAGTACATGTAGATATAGTACAAAAGAATAGAAAAATCCAAAATGGCTCATCAAATGAAAAAGGTACGCTTAAAAATATTTTTAATCAAACTTCAAGGTCTACATCAAGTACTGCTAAAAACCCTCCTTCTATTTATTCTACATCAAAGACCTTAATAATATTATATAATATTGAATGTAACATAGTTAAGGACATGAAGAAAACCAAGGCTAATATTTCTCTATATGAGGCTAGTAAGTTGAAGCAATAGCATAAATTATTACTTAATGAGTTGAGTGCAGTCCTGCTTCTCCATTACCTTCAATTGTTGTTACCACTAAAACCTCTAAAGGAAATAATAATAATCCTCATCCTCCTTTTGATAATCTTCACATCTCTAATGCAATTTTAATTGGAGATAGATTTGATTCACATATACCTCCTTTCCTTTTAACTTTTCAACAAAAATGTTCATAGGTGTATGGTAGATTCGGGTGCTTCTTCGAACATTATGTCTTACTCGATATGCTTGAAATTAAATGTAAAACCCCATAATTTTGTCGTAAAAATAGTCAAAATGGATAGAACTGAGTTAAAGTTCTTGAATAAATGAATTAAGTGTTAATTAGAATATCATCTATCCCAAAGGTGTTTCAGATTATCGATATTTTGGTTGTCGATATCCATGAATTCTATGGTCTTATTTTAAGTAGGGATTGGTCTAAAAAGTTACATGACTACTTTGCAACAAATTGGTCTCATATTTGGATCCCTTATAATGGAAAACCTAATCAAATTATAATTGATTGGGAAAAACACATGAAGCATATTGTTACTTATCTAGATGAATAAAATGAGTCAGTCGCCTTCACTAATAATATCTTGGGAAATTATTCTACTGAATCTTTCTTTGGAAATTTTCCTACATAATCTTCTCCTTTTCCTGTTGAGACTGTTACCTCCCAGATTGAAATTTTTTCTCAAACATGCTCATCTAGATATATAAATATTCTAGAATTACTTGTAAATAACTTTTTTCATATTTTATTTTAGACTCTTTATTTTAATGGATCTAAGTCCAATGATGGTTAATGAGCTGGCAGCATATTAGTACGTCTAGATGCAAAAAAGACTATGTTTTCCTACATGATAGAGTTTTAATGTACTAATAATGTATCTGAATACGAAACACTCGTTCAAGGACTACACAAGGCTATTAACCTTGATGTTAAATTTATCAAAGTGTTTGGTGATTCTGAAATTGTTATTAAACAGGTAAGAAACAATATTCATTGCATTTCAAATCACTTAAAACATTATCAGTCTTTATTCCAGGACATAACTTCCCACTTCTTGGCATTTAATATTTCTTAGACTCCTAAAATTCAAAATTTCATTGTATATCTATTAGCCAACGTTGCTTCAAAACTCATTTTTGCTGAGGATTTTAGTCCTGATAGGTTCTCCATTGAATTTATTTTTCGGCCCTCTCTCCATGATAACATTACTAATTAGAGATTATTTAATGATGATGTTGATATCCTGAGTTTTCTGACATCCAAAGGAAAATAGACAGATCATATTATTGATGAGGATGTGCATGATAAAAATATTAATATCTCCTCCGATGATGAACGAACCGAAAATTCATTACCAAAATCCATGGTAAAATTAGAAGATTTGTATGATTTGAAAGACAGATTTAAAAAACCAAATAATCACAAAATCCAAAAAATTACTTTCAAATTTGAACTCATCAATTTAGGGTATGAGGAAAAACCACAAAACATAAATTTAGGAGTCAGAATCTCTTCTGATGAAAATCTTGATTTTATCCATTTACTTAGAAGATACAAATATGTCTATGCTTGGAGTTATGATGATTTAAAAACTTACGATACTTATAGAATTCAACATACAATACTGATGTTACCAAATGTTAAACATGTACAACAATAGCTTAGACAGATTCACCCTAATCTTGAGTCACAAATTAAAACTGAATTGAATAAATTGCTCAAAGCTAAAATCATCTTCCCGATTAGACATTCGAAATGGGTATCAAACCTTGTTCTAGTTACAAAAAATAATGGGGATATTAGAATTTGTATATATTTCTGAAATTTAAATAAAGCATCTGAGAAGGACATTTTTTTGTTGCCTCCTATGGAACAAATCTTGCAATCAATTACAAGTTCCGAACTAATGTCTTTATTAGATGTTTTTTTAGGGTATAACCAAATTCTTGTTCATCTTATATATAGGTTGAAGACAACATTCATAACCAAATGAGGAATTTATGCATATCATAAAATGCCCTTCGGTATGATAAATTCAAGAGCAACATTTCAATGAGCCATGGACATAACTTTCAGGGGCATGATTAATAAATCAGTAGTGGTTTACTTGGATTATATCTGCATATATTCTTAAATAAGAAGTAATCACCTTCATGATTTAAAACATATTTTTGAAATATGCAGAAAGTTTGTAATATCACTTAATCCCAAGAAATCATTCTTTGCCTTGATTGAAGGAAATCATTTAGGATTTATTGTTTCAAAATATGGAATTAACATAGACACTGAAAGGGTTAAACAAATTTATATGATTCCTTTGCCACATAATAGAAAAACAATGCAATAATTTCTAGGTAAAATTAATTTTTTCAAACGTTTTATGCCAAAATTTTCAAAAATTGTTATGCCAATAAAAAATATGATTAAAAAAAATACAATTTATAAATGGGATAGACAGAAAGAATGTCTTTTGAATACATCAAACAAGATATTATTAATGATCCTTCATTATCTTCTCCCTATTATTCTAGAGAAATTTTTTTATATACTTTTTCCTCGGATCACTCATACGCATTAGTGTTGACTCAAAATAATCAAGAAAAAGTCAAAGCTCATATTCCTTTATTCAGTTCTACAATACAAGGAGAAGAATTGAATTACTCGAAAGTTGATGAACAAGCTTTTTCGGTCTTCAAATCAAACAAACATTTTAGCCCTTTTATCTTAAAGTCACATACAAAGGTAATTGTACCATTCCCAATCATTAGACAATTACTAGTTCAAAGAGAATTAGAAGAAAAGATGACCAAATAGGTCACAACTTTATAAGAATACGACCTTGAGATTAAACTTACTAAAATTATTAGAAGACAAGGTTTTTTCAAATTGGTATTTGGTGCATTCGAGGATGCCTATGAAGCTGATACAGGTGAAAATTTTGAAGTTTTAGAGGTATTCCTTGTAAACACTGAATACCAATATGATGATCTCATATTATTTTTAAAGAATGGTTATTCAGCAGTTGAATTTGATTCTAAAAATTAAAGAGCATTGAAACTAAAAGAAAACCAATATCAACTTATGAATGGTATTTTATTTCGAAAAAATTATGACTTTTTCCTGCTTAGATGTCTCAAAAAATATGAAGTTGAATTTTTTTTGCAAGAAATGCATGATGGACTAGCTCGTGGACACTATGGTGGAGATACTACTGCTCACAAAATCCTCAATGTTGGACATTACTGGAAAACCTTATTCAAGGATGCGCATGCATATGTTATGGAATGTAAAATTTATCAAATGCTTTAAGGAAATAAAATAAGGAAGCCTTACCATTACAACCAGTGAATATTGAACATCCATTTGAGCAATGGGGATTGGACATTATAGGTGAGATTTTTTCCTCACTCATCTAAGAAACATAAATACATCCTCGTTGCAACCAATTATTTTACTAAATGGGTGGACTAAGGCAGTTCCTTTGAAAGTGATCAACTATGAAGTCATAATTGAATTTATTGATCAATATATTATTACCAGGTTTGGCCTTCCAAGCACTCTTATGTTTGACAATGCATCTTGTTTTTCTGGAAACTTAATAACTAAATTTTCTTTAAAAAGAGGATTTAAGATTAAATATTCTACAAATTATTGTCCTAAAGGGAATGGACTAGCAGAATCTACAAATAAATATCTCAAGGATTATAAAATGAATAATAGATGAAAATCATAAAAAGTGGGACAAACCTCTGATTCTTTCTCTATGGGTAGATAGAATAACTCATAAATCTTCCTTAGGGACTTCCCCTTATTATTTAGTTTCTGGAATATAAGTTATTATGCCTCCCAATATTGATTTTTGCTTCATCAACTCTAGTTCAATATGTTGAGTAACAACCATGCTCTTCTCTTCAACAAAAATTATCACAATTATTGAAATTATAAGAAGAGAGGGATAAGGCAAAGAAAACTTATGTTAAACATCAAAATACTAGATTAAATCATGGTTTGATACAAGCTCAGCCAAAAATAAATCTTTTGAAGTTGGTGATATTGTAATGAAATGAGACAAAGCACATGAAGAGAAAGGTAAACACACAAAATTCCAAAGACTCTGGTTAGGACCATTTCATATTGTGGTAAAACTTGGCCCATCTACCTTCATTCTACAATACCTTCAGGGAAAGAAAGAGTCTCTTCCTGTAAATGGGCTCATCTTAAAAAAAAAAAAATCTTGAAATTCATGTTATCTTTTGTAAATATGTAAATAATCATATGTACAAACCAATTTTCCTTTTAGTTATTTTATTGAAGTACTGGAGTGATACTCTTTGGTCATGTACTTGGGTATTATATATTAATATATTCTCTAATAATTTCTATGAAATTTATTTTTAAAAGGAAAATTATCAATGATACAATATCATTATGCTATAGAATTTCTTAAATATTAGAATCTTTGATGTTGAATTAATGGTTTTGTTCTTTTTATTCTATAAACTACTCATAACCTAAAATCTATAAAAAGATAATTTTGTCTCATAACAAGCCATAAATTTAAGCATCTACTTAAAAATACAAAGACTACAAAAAGGGTTTCTATTTCTATGAGTCTATATGTCATCCACATCTCTTAAGATGTGGATTTACCTCTCCACCCAATAATTATGTATTTTTAGAGTATAATTAAAAAATATAAAACTTGAAAGATAGGGGATCTCATCAAGAGCCAACCTAGCATGATCATGGGTAGTAATGTTAGTGGCATTACCAAATCTGGCCACCAAACTAGGGTAATGGCTTACAACTAACAACTATAAGACAAGAGGTCTCATCATGAGCCGACTCGTTCACTATTAATAATACTTGTGAATGCCATTATCAATATCTGGTCACCAAGCTAGGACAATGGATTTCAAGGAAAAGAAAACAACAAAAATTCTAAACTAAATTTCCCTAAAATATTTATTAGTGGATGAGATACTGGTATTTCCTCGGTTAAAGGGTAACCCTATCGAAGCTGTAGATTCCTACTGGTAGCAGTGACATTGCCTATGACATGAGTATATCTTTATGTTAAGCTCAAAAATAGGCTTTGTCTCTTCATTATAGCTTACATTAATAACCAGTTGTTAGAGATAAATTATTCTTTCATATAAATAGTTAGTGAAGTTTGCAAATGATAAACTTTTCTTTTCAATTTTCAGAGAAATTTTTACAAAAGAAAAATATGGACTTTAGCACTCTAATTTTTTCATATTTATTCTTTTTATTTTGAATTTCATTGACTTATTCAAAGATAATTATTTCACCCAGTACATCACTAATTGTTGTAGCAAACAACAACCCCCCATTTTTATTTCAAGTCATAATAATAATGGGGACCCTTTATTTTTATAAATAATCTTAAGTTTTCTAAGAAATAAGACAAAATAGAAAACTGAATTTGAAAAACCTTGAAATATTATATAAAATAAAACTAAAGAAACAAATCTATATTGTAGGTCGGGATTAATAGTCTCGAACCAGGCTTATCGAGACATTTTAATGGAATGTTACGAGATTTTCCTCTTACGAGTTTCTATTTCCTGATATTTTGAGGTTCTGATATTTTCCTCTTCTGATTTTCTACTTCTCAAGATTTAGTATGTAAGTCTTGACTTGTTGGGACTTCATATATCGTAATGTTTATTTAAAAAACTTACGAGAATGAACCTTTTCGAGAAACTTTTATATATATCGGAACCTATCTATCTCAATCTTATCTCAAAACTCTTATATCGGAACATTTCTATCTCATAATTTTTTATATCGGAACATTTCAATGTGTGGATTTCTATCACGAAACTTATATCTCAGGATTTCCCATCTCAGAGAAATAACATATCATAACTTTATTTGATTTTTCCCTCTGATATTTCTATTTTGATGGTTGATGTGGCGATATTCACATGGTCCACCATCTATTTAGTTAAGTTATTTTATTTTATAATAATGAACCTCGAACGGGTAAAAGTGTCGCATTAATTAAAGTTTGGTTTTATAAAAAAAAAGATTTAATTAAAAAAAAAAATTACGTTGTTGTAAGTCTCCATAAAACAGTTTTTATGATGACCTATATTTTTGTATCACTCACGTAACCTTGGACCTCTGATACGCAGAAGAAATGAAGAAAGGAAATAAATCCAAGAAAAATACTCCATAACAGGAATCCACAAGCCCATTTATTGAAGATGTCAATGACAAAATTCCATGAGCAAGACTATTTTCAGATATAGTATGTACCAGAGATGCTAGGATATCTTCATGGGAAGCAATTTATCAACATTTTGAAGAAGAAGATCCGAAATACACTGTTAGAATAGTCACAACAAAAGATAAAATTATTGTCTCGGAAGCCACTCCAAGGGTTGTAGATAAGTCTTTTCTTCACAGAATTTGGGCAAGACCATGGTTATTACCTTATACAAACATGGTCTGATGGGTAGTTGAGAATTTGGATATTTCCGGGAGACACATTCAAACTAAAAGAGGAACAATAATTTATTCTTTCACTAGTAAGGATCTCCAAAGCATGTAACACCTATTGAATCCTCAATGTATATATAATAAGGAATTCGTTGATGTATTTATAAAGGAGCATGGCCACCTATCAGAATCAATTCAGGAATGGAGAAGAGACCCAAACAAGCATAAATATGAGGAAAACGGATCCAAAGCCTATTCACATTTATCGTAACATATTATGGTAATCCAAATACTTTGATCACATCTACCATATTTTTCATAGAGTAATGATTCCAATATATGAGGTAATTTTTTAATGTAGATAGCCCAGGATGTCACAAGAAGTTCTGGATGATATTCGAAAGGTTGTAAATTAGTTTGGTGAAGAATTATTCACTTATATCACAGCCTGGTGTAGCCTCGCTCACCCTCATGTTGTGCCTTTGTTTATCCCAGATAAGTTAGTTAGTAAGGAGGTAGCATATCAGACTGTGTTTTATGGTATTATTAAAGTATTGAGAGGGTCAAGCAAGAGAGTGTTGAATTTCAACAAGAAATTTCAGCACCTACACTAGTGTGGGACCACAGGTCTTAGCGGCACTACACTGGTGTGGGCTAAATTTGGTGCATGTATATTTTAGTTATCCCTTAATTAAGATGGGCAATAAAATGTAATCTAATCTCACAATAACTTGTAATAGTTAACTGAGTGTGATAAACTAAATTAACTCATCAATTTCGAGTTGAGGGTAGTTGGTGAGGCATGTAGAGTAATTCTATTTGTAACAGAGTTTGAAGTGCAGTGGTGCATTAGTTAATGTAGGTTGTAATCATTTTAACTTAGTTAAGTGAGTTAAACTTATTTGTGCTAGTTGTAACTGTTATATACACTAGTGAGAGATCAAGTGAATTAAATATTATTTAATTCACAATCAGTGATCTCACATGCAACTGAGCATTTACTATTATTAGCTGCATGCATGTCAATTCTAGTGGAGACCCAGTTGAGATCTAGGTGAAAGGGAAGTTGACTATCAGTTGTAGGATTATTGGGTTGCACCCATGCAACCAAACACCCATTGGATTTCCCATGATCCTTGCACAGTCAAGGAAGGCCAAATTCCTAAAGAATATGATTGCATTCTACATGAATTGCACAAGCAAGAAGGTCTATTTAGAGGCTGAGAATTGGCTAAGTGTTGGTCATTTTTTTCCAAGACAATGTGATACAATTAGCCGAGTACAAGAGGGCTCTTGTGAGAATATTTGTATGTAATTGTTTCATGTATCCATGCTGAATATACAATAGAAGATATTGGGGTTTTGCGTAGCAAGATTTCCCCAGGAAATTATCTGTGTTGTAGTTTGATAGATTCTTCTTTGCTTCATGTGATTGACGATTGTGTTTTTAATTATGCAATTGATTTGTAGAAGTGATTCAGTATCTAGCTTTAGTACATTGTTATATCATATTGAATCCATGATATACATGCTTGTTTTATAGTTTATACATGGTATCGGAGCACAAGAAATCACAATAGTGGAGGAGGAGCTGATTTTGTGACTGAATATAATTAAAAATTGCAGAAATACTTTCTTGGTGCTACAGCCAATTCAGGATCGAAATGGCTTTCAATGGCTTGAGATTGGAGTATGCACTCGAGGTCAACTCTAGCTATATTTCTTGGAAGGATAGGATGGAGGGAGTGCTCAAAGACAGTGGCTTGAAGTAATTCACTGACAATGATGTTCCTAAACCCGCTGTGACAAATGCTACAAATCTCGATGCATGGAAAAAGAGAGTGGCAAAGGAAAGGAGGATCTTACTGGAGGGAGTACGAGACCACATTGTCTCAAGTATCCATGGGAAATCCACACCATATGCTATATGGAAGGCTTTGACAGATCTATTTCAGAGCAAAAGTTACCATAGGAAATTGGCACTAAAAGATAAACTCAGGAAGATCAAGATGGAGAAAGGCGACTCAATTCAAAAATATTTAACAAAGTTTGTCCAATGTCGGGATGGTTCGGAGATCATTGGAATTACTATTGATGATGATGATTTGGTGAGTCTAGCTCTCCTAGAACTTCCAAATAGTTGGCATAGTTATCAAGACTCTACCAATGGAAGGGAAAAGCTGCCAAATTTGGAACAACTATGGTCGAATTGGGTACAGGAGGAGTTCAGATGGAATACCAGAGATGGATCTTCATCTAAGAATGAATATGAAGAATATTGTGCTTTGGCTGCCAAGGTGAAGAAGGGGAAAGGAAAGAAGTTATGTTCCAAATCCGTGTCCAAAAATGGCAAGAAGCGCAACATGTCCAGAGTGATGTGTTTTCACTATCTCGAGCATGGGAATTATGCCACTAACTGTACACAAAAGAAGAAGAACAAGAAGGCTTTAGGATATGTAGCTGGTGAGGATTTTGCCTCATAATTGAGCTCAACTTCTCATTGATCGCATGCATGGTGTCAAGTGCATTGGGATCGGTGTGGTATTTGGATAGTGGTGAATCCTTTCACATGACGGGAGACAAGGAAATTTTCAGTAGCTTGGAGGAGAAGGACCTCCAAATTCATATCAAAATGGGTGATGACAGGTATTACAGTGCTACCGGGATTGGTACCATTACCTTCCAGAGACAGTCAGGTGAACCCTTTCAATTAAAATATGTAATGCATGTACCAAGTTTGAAGAAAAATTTAGTCTCAGTTGCAATGTTGGAGGATAGAGGCTATGATGTTGTTTTCAGTGAAGGAAAAGCTTTCCTACGACACAAAACAATAGGAAAAGACAATAAGATATGGATTCAAGTTAAGAATCTCTATAAGCCGGATGTATATGGCTGCGCAGCATTGATGGGTGGACAAAGTGGTGAGCTGGGATGAGGGTGAGTTATGGCACAGGATATTGGGCCATCTTCACCGCGGAGCCTTAAAAGTCATGCAACAGTTTTATACTGGTCTTCCCAAGGGTACACTTGCCCATTTAGACACATGCAAGGGATGTACTATGGGAAAATATGTAAAGGCCACCTTTCATGATAAGGAGAACTAAGCCTCAAGGATCCTTAAGATAGTTCACACAGACGTGTGTGCACCATTCTATGTTGCTTTGACAATAAAGCATAAGTACTATGTGATATTTATTGATGACTTCTCTCAAAAGTGATGGATCTAATTCATGCAGAAGAAAGATTAGACATTCTCAAAGTTTCTTGAGTTTAAAGCACTGGTAGAGAAAGACACAGGGAAGCAAGTGAAGGCTCTCAGGAGCAAAAATGGTGGTGAGTACATCTCTAACGAATTCAAGAACTTATGCAGCAAAGAAGGAATTCGAATAGAACTGATAGCGACTCATAACCCACAGCACAATGGTGTCTCTAAAATAAAGAACAGAATGATTGTGGGTGTAGCAACAACGATGTTGCATGATCAAGGCCTACCAATGCATCTGTGGGCAGAGGCATGCAACACAGTGGTATTTGTACAGGACCATTGTCCTCATAGGATACTTGGCATGAGTACACCAGAAGAGGATTTCACTAGTAAGAAACCTGATGTTTCACATTTTAAGATTTTTGGCTCATTTTTTTATATGCATGTGACCAAAGATGCCACGAAGAAGCTGGAACCAACAACTGAGATTGGGATTTTTTTGGGGTACACTAAAGCACCCCACAACTATCATGTTTATCTTGTAAACAACAGAATGATTGTTGTGTGACAGGATATAAAATTTGATGAGGATAAATCCATGTGATTGTCATGTGTTTTCAGAGAAGGAACTCTTGTTTTTAGAGCCATCCATTAGAAATGGTAGAAGGTACACCACGGAAGCTGATAGATTGAGACTTGATGCTGCAGAGAATGTAGGAGCCCCTACTTCACAACACAAACAAAGACAGTCTCCAGATAGGTTTACTGGATACATGGCTAAGAAAATGTATTGTGACTGAACCATCTTCCTTTCAGGAGGCAGTGGAGCAACAAATTTGGGTTGATGCAATGGTGGAGGAGTATGACTTCATTGTTAAGAACAATGCATGGGAGATTGTCCCAAGACTGGTCAGTAAATCAGTGGTTGGATCTAGATGGATATACAAGGTAAATCAAGCTGCTGATGGGAGTGTGGAGAAATACAAGGCCAGATTTGTGGCCCGGGGGTTCTCACAGATTGAGGGGATCTATTATGATGATACTTTTGCACCAGTTTCAAGGTACTCTTCCATTAGATCCATCCTTGCACTCTCAACGCAGATGGGCTTGCACATTCATCAGATGGATGTGAAAACTATGTTTCTCAATGGAGTTATTGAGGAAGGAGTGTACATAGAGCAACCAGAAGGTTTCAAGATATTCGACAGTGAGTCACATGTGTGTCAACTCAAGAGAGCATTGCATGAGCTGAAGCAAGCACCTCGTGTGTGGTACACTCGAATTGACAACTATTTCACTAGACTAGGCTTCACCAAAAGTGAAGCTGATGAAAACTTGTACCAGATTGTGGTTGAGGGTAAGCTATTGATTATTTTACTTTACATTGATGATCTATTTTTAACTGGTGATGAGCAGCTGATTCACTCATGCAAGGAGGATCTTGCAAGGGACTTCAAAATGAAGGACATGGCACTCCTTCATTATTTCCTTTGTTTGGAAATATGGCAATGGGATGGTGAAATTTTTGTTTCTCAAGGCAAGTACGCCAAAGAGATATTGGGTAAGTTTTGCATGGAGAGCTGCAAACCCATGGACACTCATCTTCCAGGAAATTTGAGGAAAGAGGATGCTACTTCTAGAGAGGTAGTGGATGCTATTGTCTATAGGTAGTCAGTTGGTTCATTGATGTATTTAGTGAACACCAGACCAAAAAATTTCTACGCAGTTAACCACCTGAGTCAAGATATGGTTAAGACTACTAAGCTCTTTTGGAAGGCGGGGAAGCATGTCTTGAGATAATTGAGGGGCACATTAGAGTATGGATTATGGTATAGATGGACAAAGCAAGTGAAGTTTCAAGGCTTCACGGATGCAGATTGGCCCTAGGTAGTCCATTAGACTAAAAGAGCACATCAGGAGGGATATTCAACATAGGATCGACAACAGTTTCTTGGTATAGCAAGAAGCAGCGATCTGTGGCACTAAGTTCAACGGACGCAGAGTACATGGCAACAAGTCAAGCTGGATGTGAAGTTATCTAGATGAGAAGTATCTTGGTTGGTTTGTTTGGTTCTCATATGGATCCGAAAGTGATACATTGTGATAATCAGAGTTGCATTAAACTCTCGATTAATCATGTTTTTCATGATAGATCCAAACACATAGATATCCGGTACCACCATCTCAAATATTGTGTGCAGAGGTGAATAATGTTACTTCAATACATTCCCATGGAAGATCAGGATGAAAATATTCTGACGAAGGCCCTCACCAGGAACAAATTCGAATACCATAGAGGCGGGATCGGGGTGAAGGATAATCCCTTTCTTGTTGAGAGGGAGCACTGAATTTCAAAAATATATTTCAGTACCTACACTAGTGTGGGACCAGGAGGTCTAAGCAGCACCTACACTAGTGTGGGACCATAGGTCTTAGCAGCACCTACACTGGTGTGGGCTAAATTTGGTGCATGTCTATTTTAGTTATCCCTTAATTAAGATGGAAAATAAAATTTAATCTAATCTCAAAATAACTTGTAATAGTTAACTGAGTGTGATAAACTCAATCAACTCATGAATTTCTAGTTGAGGGTAGTTGATGAGGCATGTAGATTAATTCTAGTTGTAACAGAGTTCAAAGTGCAGTGGTGCATTAGTTAATGTAGGTTGTAATCAGTTTAACTCAGTTAAGTGAGTTAAACTCAGTTGTGCTAGTTGTAACTATTAGATACACTAGTGAGAGATCAAGCGAATTAAATATTATTTAATTCACAATCAGTGATCTCACATGAAACTGAGGATTTACTATTATTAGCTGCATGCATGTCAGTTCCAGTGGAGACACGATTGAGATTTAAGTGAAAGGGAAGTTGACTATCAGTTGTAGGATTATTGGGTTACACCCATGCAACCAAACACCCATTGGATTGTCCATGATCCTTGCGCAGTTAAGGAAGGTAAAAATTCCTAAATAATATGGATTGCATTCCACATGAATTGTGCAAGCAAGGCAGATTATTTAGAGGCTAAGAATTGGCTAAGTGTTGGTCATTTTTTTTCCAAGACAATGTGAGACAATTAGATGAGTATAGGATGGCTCTTGTGAGAAGATTTGTATGTAATTGTTTCATGTATCCATGTTGAATATAAAATATAAGATAGTGGGGTTTTGAGCAACAAGCTTTCCCCGAGAAATTATCTGTGTTGTGGTTTGATTGATTCTTCCTTGCTTCATGTGATTGGTGATTGTGTTTTTAATTCCGCAATTTATTTGTAGAAGTGATTCAGTATCTAGCTTTAGTACATTGTTATAATGGATTGAATCCATGATATACATGTTTGTTGTATAATTTCTACAAAGAGCATGGTGTATTTTTCCTGTGACATTTAGCATATTTGCATTAGAAAACTACCCTCATGTCGAAAAATAAATCCTAGCTACCCTCAAATTTCCCACTATTCCTAACAAGCAGTATGATTCAAGCTCAGTTGTAAAAATTTTTACTGCTTCCCAGGGAATTAGATAATTTATTCATGAGGAAGATAATTTGGATGCCATGTTTGCATAGTCTTCCTCCTATGCAACAATGCTACAATGGGTGAATCAAAAATTAATAGTGGATGAAAAAACCCACTTTACTCAGTACATAACTTCTAGGATATCAACTCTTCCACTTAATTTACTAAAACTACCTCTTGAAAATTTATTTTTGTCTAATATTCATCCTATAACTTCCTCGCAATCAGTGATTCTTCCTTTGGGACAACAAGAAGTTGTCATAGTTTCTTCTTCATCCCAAGAAGAAGAATTGATTTTTAATACTAAATTAAATGAGGTCTAGAATGAGCTTAATATGACTCTTAATATAAATACCAAGAGTCAAACTAAAACCACTCAAATGAAAACTTCCACACATCGGATCAATGTTCAGGATACTCCCAAAGGTACTGAATATGATAAAAATTTAGGAGAAGTTTTTGAAAAAGGATATCGAAATTATTCTAGCTTTCCCATCTTCCGAGGTTAATCTCAACGTGACAAAAATTCCTTCTTTGGATATATTCTACAGTCCCCAACATAAGGTAGTAGTCAAAAGAGGAAGAACTAAGAGAAAACTTGATCAATATCAAGCATTGGTACTTGGAAAAGTTTCTTCCTTTGAATTTGTGTAGAAATTTTCTTCTGTTGCACCAACAGAAGAATTAGAAAAATTGGCTCAATTTACAGGGGCTTATGATTCAATTACAATATATAAAGCAACATAAGTACAAGGACTTCTGAAAGAGAAATAAGAAAATATAATTTCAATGGAACAAACATTTGATGCAGAAAAGAAAAATATTACTAATCAGTGGAAAAAGGAATTAGCAGAATTACAAAAAAAATTTGATGCATTGAAATTGAAGCATTATAAGGACACAAAGATAAAATATAATTGGATTGAAGATATGGAGAGAGAGATAGAATAATTACATTTAAATCCTCAGCTAGCATATTTTAAACAAGAAGCAAAAGAGTTAAATTCTCTACTCAGGCATCAACAAAATATCTGCTGCGATAAGCTTGTGTTAATGCAGAACCAATTTAAAACAAAAAATTCCCTTTTTGATCAACCATCTGAGATGATGAATTATTTCAATGAAGTGAATAAATAATTAACTGATTTATTGAGATCGCAAGAGAGCATAGAATGGATACAAGAAAATCTCCCTAAAATTTATGAGACTCAAAATATTTTCATTTTTCAGGAATGGGAGATTAGAATGAAACAAGCTAAAGCTGCAGTGAATGAGGTCCAACATAGTTCCAATGCTATCATTGAATCGATCAATGATACTTTGTTACAATAAAATCTAGTTTCTAAATGTTCAGAGGAATCACTTCCATATGCAAAAATATCGTTTAAAAATTGGTTGGAGCATAATACAACAATGGTGGAAAGAATTGAGCAGTTATCTAAGATTGACCTTGAACATCATTGGAAATTTCTCGTGAAGCCTCATAGTCAATGGATGGTACTTAGGTTCTTATCAAATGTTGCTACACAGATGTTTTCACCATTGAAGACCGTTATTTTTATTATCTAGATAAGGATTATGCCTAAGTATCCTCCTGAGCTCACCAGTTTGTTGGATGTGTACAAGCTACGACAACTCACTATTGGTAAAACTTCATCCCAGGCTCAAATTTGTTATAAAAATTTCTTGATTAGTCCTTTATTGTTTATATCTGTTGAGAAATTGATGGAGCGGTTTTTTTTAATGTTATTTGTATTTTGGTTTTAAATTTCCCCTCTGAGGGGAAGGGGTTCCAAATTTTGAGAAGAAGGGTCTTAAATTAAACTTTTGTATTTAAGTTATTCTTAATATAAAGTTGAAACACCAACAGTTCCATAATGAGAATATTTTTAGTCTCTCAAGTACTATTGTCCATTGTTTATGTTTCTTTGCTTTGAAAGAAATTGTTTATTGATATTGTTCATGTAGATGTACTACAGTTGGTATTTTATTATCACTTCTTATACGTTTGAATGAAATTTAAGTTATACAGTGAACAATGAAGTATCTATCATATTTTAAAATTTATTCAAATTGATTTAATTAACTATTTAATTAAATTAATTTCTTTTAATTGAATTAATATCATAATATCATAATGATCTATATTTTTGTGTTTGTTCCATCTTTCTAGCACATATTATTTCAGCTTACTCGGGTACTAGAATAATTCATAGTTATTTATAATTAATTCATTAGAATATATTACTTATAGTCATTTATCACTATTATCCACCCCATTTCATACAGTTTTATTGTTAAAGGGTTATTGGTCCCAAAATTCCAGTCAAAGCCACTATTCCAAATGATCAAATAATCCCATCAATAGGAGGGGATAGTCCTATTTCAAAGGGATTATGGAAATCCCATTCCACAATGTGTTGTATGTGCCAGGAATGGGAATGAATTTTATTTCCATTTCCATTCTTCAGGATAAGGGGTATAATGTACTCTTTAGTGAGAAGAAGGCTTTAATTAAGTGACAGGAGTGGAAGTCACCCATAGTAATTGGAGCCAGGAGTGACAGACTTTACATGTTGTAGATGGATACTCCAAAGGCATTGGTAAGCAACAGTGATCTGAGAGATCATGGAGAGATTTGGCATAGGACAGTGGGCCATATCCATCATGGATAACTTAAGTTGCTAAGGAAGGCAATGGCATGTGTTCCAAAGGTGAGCATGGAGCATGATGATGTGCGTGGGATGTGCGTTCGGGAAGTTTTTAAGGCATATTTCCCAAGGAGTGACAACAGATCCAAAGATGTATTAGATTCATTTCATTCTGATATATATGGTCTAATTTCGATCCATTCTCTCAGAGGGTACAAATATTACATTAACTTTATTGATGATTTCTCTAGGAATACCTAGATTTACTTCTTGAAGACCAAGGATGAGGTCTTTAGTCCCTTTTAAGAGTTAAAATCTCTTGTGGAGAATTATACAAGTAGGAAGATAAAGTTTATTCGGTCATATAATGAAGTTGAGTGCATAGGAAAATCATTCTAGGAGTTTTGTACCAGGGAGGGCATCAAGAGGGAATAGATGGTTCCTTATAACCCGCAACAAAATGGGGTTTCTGAAAGAAATAACCATGCCATATTAGAGTTATCTGGGGCCAAATTTTATGACCAAGATATTCTAAGATACTTATGGGGAAAGGCATGCAATACTTCAATGTATATTTAGAACAGGGTCCCACATAAGGTGTTGGGAAAGATGACACTCGAGGAAGTCTTTACAGGAAAGAAGCTAGATGTCAGGCACCTAAGAATATTTGGTTGCATGGATTATTGTCACATTATAGTGGATACACGTTCCAAATTGGATAAAACTACAAATAAGGGGTATTTTTTTGGGTACCATGAGACTTCAAAGGCATACCAAATATTTATTCTAGGGACCAGGAGGATAATTGTTAGGAGAGATGTTTGATTCATGGAAGTAAATGCATATTGGAGGTCTAAAGATTTTCTAGCAACATTTTATCATAATGAGCAACCAGAAAAATCTCCAAGGGTAGAACAACAAAATTCAAGATAGGATAATACGAGTACTAGTACTAGTGCGAACATAGGCTCGGGTACAAGTGTTCTAGAGAGTTCAAAGAACATGGAGCAGTACATGCATCACGAGGATGTGGAAATCAAAATTCCACCTAATTTGGCAAGAGGAACTGAGAGGTTCAACAAACACTTAAGAATGATCAAGACACTACTACATTTGGCGGAAATTCCGACACTTGGTTCCGACGCTTTTGACCAAATGTCGAAAATTTCCCCAAATTTTTTCCATCCCGCCCGAAACCATCGCTATACCGACGTTTATAGAAAAGTGTCGCAATACCGACACTTAGAAAAGTGTCACAATTGTGACGTTTGGAGGAAGACGTCGCAATTGTGACACTATGGCCCAAAGCGTCGCTATTGAGACAACTCCAATCGTCGCAAGTGCGACACAATGTCTAGGTGTCGCCATTGCGACGTTTAGGTACCCGTCGCAATAGCGACGCTTTTTCCGCCGTCGGTATAATGACACTTATATGCGCGCCACATAAAAATACGAAACTTATATGCGCGCTACATAAAAATTCGAAACTTATATGCGCGCTACATAAAAATGATTTTATTGTTTCGTATGCATCGCAATAGCTACATTAACGTCTGATATGACGCGCGCATTCGCCCTCCGCTCTTGTAGAACAGCATTCGCCCTCAGCTCTTGCAGAACAGCATTTGCCCTCAGCATTCGCCCTCAGCTCTTGCAGAACAGCATTCGCCCTCAGCATTCGCCCTCAGCGTTCGCCCTCAGCTCTTGCAAAATGGTAAGTTCTTACTACAGGCCCTTCCTCCTATAGTAGGGTTGACTCTATTTGGGTTTTTTTGGTCAATTCCATTGGATTGTGTTAGGCTGTAGTGTTCTCTATAGATGTCAAGAATCAAGATTCAATACCCTCTATTATCTTCATCACCCAATACAAGATTTAAATTTTTCCCAAAGAAACGCTTATTAATTTGGCAGCCATTATTTCTCCCTGCTTTAAAAACCCTACATTTAAATGAAAACAAACATTGCATTTCAACTAAAATCTATTAGTGTTCAAATGTACATGTGCTACATTAACGTCGATATCACGCGCGCATATTTCGCTCTCCGCTCTTGCGTAACAACATTCGCCCTCATTCGCCTTCCTCTCACTTTGCGTAACAAAGATTCGCCTCAAGATTCGCTCGGTTTCATATAACAAGATTCGCCTCAAAGATTCGCCCAGCTTCGTAGTAACAACATTCGCCCGATTCGCCCGCCTCTTTTCAGAACAAGATTCGCCCGTACTTCGCCTCGCCTCTTGCGTGCAACAAAGATTTGCCTCGCATTCGCCCTCGCGTCCCCCCTCGCCCAGAACAAGATTGGGCAAACTCTCTTGCAAAATGGTAAGTTCTTACTGCAGGCCCTTCCTCCTATAGTAGGTTTGACTCTATTTGGGTTTTTTTGGTCAATTCCATTAGATTGTGTTAGGCTGTAGGGTTCTCTCTAGATGTTAAGAATCAAGATTCAATACCCTCTATTATCTTCATCACCCAATACAAGATTTAAATTTTTCCCAAAGAAACGCTTATTAATTTGGCAGCCATTATTTCTCCCTGCCTTAAAAACCCTACATTTAAATGAAAACAAGCATTGCATTTCAACTACAAAAATCTATTAGTGTTCAAATGTACATGTGTGCATCACTTGTGTAGGGTATTCTTTTTCCACTTTCACATTATCCAAGAATGTGTGCAGTATAGTTCATATTTTTTGTGATTTAGATTATCTTGAAAAAGGAAAGGTAAATTATTTCCCATGGAAAAAGAAGGTTTTCCCTTTTTATAGGTTGTTTGGACTTACGTGGAAAATTTATGGTATGCCTTTCATATTATGTAGTTTAAATTTGAATTAACAGATTATTCTACATGAAAATATAATTACCTATGTGATGTCCTTCATCACTAATTAAAATTATAGGGTTTCAATTTCCTAGACTCTAACTCATCTGATGCTAAATTCTATGTTCTCATTGGTGGATCACTCTTCCATTGATTTCCTTTCCCTCTGGATCTTGTCATACTTTAAAAGTCATCAATGATACATATATTATTTCAGGTATCCCAAAAGGCTTTATAGTAGAACATATTGTGAAGTTTTTTGACACTTGAGGATTCTTTTTAGAACTGCAACGTGGTCTATGCTATCGAGTTATATATCAAGCAACTTGTCCTTAATAACCACACTATGAGGTAGGTTCAACCAGTTTGAACTTGTTGGGACATAGCATATGAAGTTGTGTGATGAGTCCATATCACAGGTCTATTATGGTGACAAAATTGAAGACACGTAATGATAGTATTATGTTAACATTACTAGAAACATTTTCGAAATTATCCATGCTGTAGGGTATTCCTTTCCACTTTCACATTATCCAAGAATGTGTGCAGTATAGTTCATATTTTTTGTGATTTAGATTGTCTTGAAAAAGGAAAGGTAAATTATTTCCCATGGAAAAAGAAGGTTTTCCTTTTTTATAGGTTGTTTGGACTTACGTGGAAAAATTTATGGTATGCCTTTCATATTATGTAGTTTAAATTTGAATTAACAGATTATTCTACATGAAAATATAATTACCTATGTGATGTCCTTCATCACTAATTAAAATTATAGGGTTTCAATTTTCTAGACTCTAACTCATCTGATGCTAAATTCAAGGTTCTCATTGGTGGATCACTTTTCCATTGATTTCCTTTCCCTCTGGATCTTGTCATACTTTAAAAGTCATCAATGATACATATATTATTTCAGGTATCCCAAAAGGCTTTATAGTAGAACATATTGTGAATTTTTTTTGACACTTGAGGATTCTTTTTAGAACTGCAGCGTGGTCTATGCTATCGAGTTATATATCAAGCAAATTGTCCTTAACAACCACACTATGAGGTAGGTTCAACCAGTTTGAACTTGTTGGGACATAGCATATGAAGTTGTGTGATGAGTCCATATCACAGGTCTATTATGGTGACAAAAGTGAAGACACGTAATGATAGTTATTATGTTAACATTACTAGAAACATTTTCAAAATTATCCATGCTATCAAGATGTCAAAATTCTAGGCATTAGGTGTCAATACTCGTAGCTAATAGATAATAATAATAATATAAAAAATTCACAACTTTATTCTTGAAATATGATTGTTACACATTGGTAACCTAGTTCATGAGTTACTATCACCCAAAGACTGCAAAACAAACTTAAAATATAAATTAAACCAACATGAGAATCCAACTAAGAGTTTCTCGACAAAATCATGCCATAACCTGGCATTTTGAAACCCAAATTTGAATCCATCATAAGTAATACAATGCAAACTCAGATGGATTTTCAATGCATGTTTGCATGCTACAATTATTCTCTGTCTAGATATCATTTTTTAAATGGAACCATTAGTCAAGCCCACAGTCCTTTTTATGTGAAAAAATTCAGCTCTATTTGAGCTCTTTTTTGCTCCACCACCTCCATAAACCAGTGTTACACGGGGTCTCGCCCCCCCACCTAGGGGTCTAGATTCCTCGCCCCCTCACGCTCCGGGGTCTTAGGGACTTCTAGGGGATGTTTCCCTCACGCCCCCTCACACCCCCGCACACCCCCTTTCATGCCCCCTCACGCCCCCTCACACCCCCCTTCACGCCCCCTCACGTCCCCTCACCGCCCCTTTTAGTTTATGGTTTTGTGTTAAAAGTTGATGTGCCACTTAGCATATTTGAGAATCCAAGTGATTCTGATTCAGATGGTGACATGGTTGATCTTGATATATTCGTGCAGAAGTTGGATGCAGAGACTAGTGGTGCATTAACTTGAGCATTTATGCTCATTTATCATTACGATGATATCATTTGATATTCATATGTTATGTTTTATGTTTTATGTTTCAGACATAACTTATTTGCGTTTAAGTTTTATGTTTCAGACTTGAGTTGTAAACTTCGGTTTAAACTCTATTTTGAATCTTGATATAATATGTCATATGATATCTTAAACTTTATTTTCATTGTACATTGTTAGTAGTTACATTAATGATTATATAGTTAAAAACTTACAAACTTACATGCATGATTGTATGATGTATGTTTTAACTTTTAAATTTTAAATTTGTTTCAATTATATGATTCATCATTCATCGATTTGTAATTTTATCATTTATGATTTATCTTTCATGATGCAAGTGTATGATGATTGTATATACATTCCTTGAAAAAATATAGTTACATTATAAATATTAAATTTTATAATTTTTATGACCCCGACGTCCCCCCACGTTTCCTGAAAATTGGTAGGGAGCTTTTGCATAGGCCGCTCTCGCGCTCCCTCGTCCCCTCGCTCCCACCTCCAGGGGACTTGGTGGAACATTTCCATAAACATATGCAAACATATATCATGATCTTGGAATTCCATTACATATGTATGTGCTAATGTTCCATAATCTTGCCCCATCATCAATTTAAGAAATTTCCATTGACTATCAAATTATGGAGGGGGGGAACTTTTTGCTGCAACATTTGGCTCAAAATCAGGGACCATCTTCGTATGAGGTGAATGGGAACTATAGATATTTGAAGAAGTAGATTAGTGCCTTTTCCTCTGGCCATGGAGTCATATACAGTCATCCATCACAAAAATTTGTCTTTGTTCATTCTCACCTTGAAATTTGCAAAAATTCATGCCCTAATTGAAATGACACTAAATTTGAAAGATATAATAAAAATGCAAGCTAGAAGTGCCCTATTAATACAAAGGGAAAACCTTCCTACCTACCCTAACTAAGATAAATTTTGATTGAATAGGAAACATGATATTTCCAATGTAGTTGATCCAACAACTTGTTAAATTATGAGACTAAATCATGCATTTGATTTCCAGGGAAACATGCGCATGAAGAGAAAAAGTGCAGAATTAATGGAAAATCCATACATGCCACTTATGAAAACTACACCGAAAGGTCAAAAAATACTTAAGGCCTTAACTTAATTTGAATCTAAAAATGACAAAATAGGATTAGTGAAAACACGAGAGTGGTTTGGGTGAACAACATAAATAAAAAGTGAAGATACCTTTCCCCAAGATGCCTTTGTCACCGTTGTATGAAAACATGTTTTCCTTTCCCTTTATACATGCAAGTGAATGCATTATAGGTATGGTGTTTTCCCGAATAGGAGAAGCCTACTTAAATATATCATTCGTGGATTGAATGTTTGGGTGCCTTAATGTGCAATGACATGTTTCCAGGACTGAATTCAATGCAAGGCATATTTGAAACTCTAACTCTGTCTTTCGGTGTCTTATTAGAAATTATTTCAGTTTTCATTTTGTGTTTTCAAGTTAGATATTTTTTTCAAGTTTTTACATTTATAATTTTATTGCAATGTGGCAGACTAATCAGAGCAGTGCAGGAACAACCCCGAGACGGGATGATCGCAGAAAGAGGCCAACAGAAGAACATGTAAAGTGCCAACATTGCTCTATCTTCAGGTATTTTAGTTATTTACATAATTGAAATAATATTAATTTTTTTCAAATATGCAGACACCTAGCCATGGTACGCCTGATGATTCCCTCTTTGAGGAAGAGCTTTCTTCATCCCTATCTCTAGTGTTCTTGTTGAAAAAAAAGGCACGAGATGCAAGGTCGGAATTTAATACTTTGATAGATGCGCCTCAAACACCTGAAACAAAAGAGAGGATACAACATCTTATGAGGCAGCTAGAAAGATATCAGGTAATAATAAAAATTCAAAAGGATATTTTTTTTTTTCTGCATGAGATGAATTGTGATAGTTTGATTTTTAATTTTTACATTGACTAAACTAACAAAAAGTTCTTTTGTATGTAGCGTTTTCTGGCATTTTCTGAACCCGGTGTTGGTGGTAGTGGGACAAAAGGGCAAGAGATTTCCCAACAACCCTCTCATACACCTTCTACTCCTTTAGGTGCTAGCCAAGAAACACACCCTACCCAAGCAGACACCCAGCCAACCGCTGAACGTGTTGGCAATGATGAGGCTGATATAGCCAACTACATTATTGTGTTTCCTGGAGCTACACGTGTCAGCTCCACAGGGACCATTAATGGCACGTTGTTGGTGAACGATGAGGGTGTCCCTATAAATCATGTACAACTCCCAGGTAAATTTTAATAATTTAACTATTTCATGTACTTTATCTAAAACATATTTATCATGATTTTTATTTTTAAATTAATGATAATATCTTCTTTTTCTTTTGGTTTTATTCTGTGTAGGAAACAATGAGTTCTACAGGATTCTGGAGAGCCATGCGTTGGTAATTTTTTGGCCCAACCATACGTACAGGGTGGAATTCCCAGAATTCCAACCTGAAAAAAGAACTTCTAGATTATCTAGAAGCCCTTTTTGGGGTCGGCACATTTGACAGAACAGCGGTGGCTCAGGTAGCCGGAAAATATTTGAAATATACCAGGGACACCTATAGGACGCAATTGCAATTTAACCCTAGATATGAGCATCCTCTCGCAGTTTCAGAGAGTGAGTGGAGAGAACTCATCCATGACGGAAAAGAGAAAAGGGCAAAGAAAGAAGGAAAAATGCCAACTGGACCCGCAAGGTAAATTACAACTTTAATTCAATAGCTTTAATTTTCTTTATGTATAAAATAAAAGTGTGCTACGTCATATCTGACTTCAATCTTTTGATGCTAGGTTTCCTGACACCTCAAAGGCAACCAAAGCTAGGATTGAGAAAAAGGGCCATCACAAGCTCGGCGAGGGTGGCTACTTGAAATTAGCTGCAAGAATTGTAATTAAGTAGCTAAACATCTTATAATTAATTGTATCGCCTTCCAACGTTTTTGTAATCCTATCAGATATGATTAAAAATACACAATCATATGTAATGTAGGGTGATTACTTCGGAACAGAAACTACAGAGGAAGATAAAAATATCGCTTTCTGTTTTGGCTATCAAGCTGTAGTTGAACGTCGCAGAATCTTGGGGCAGGTCCCAAGATCTAGAATGCTTGATAAGGTAAAACATTAACCTTTCAATATTTTTGTTTTCGTCCATAAATTTAATGTCTAACAACTTTGTTTAAATCAGGGGAGCAACACTACCGACGAGGCAAATAACCCAGTTTTAGAGCCAGATGTAGATGATCCTCTCGTGCAACTTGATCATTGTAGTGGGGACCAGGCCGACAATGCTGCTATCAGTGAGGGCCGTGACGGTAATTAATTTCCACTTATAATTTTTTCTAATTATACCTTGATGGTTGTCCTTATAACGTTTTTTGTTTAAATGACGGAGAATGTTTCCCTTGAGGATCTTACCACCAGAGAGGAAGACAGGGCAACAGTCCCAACGGCGACAACTGGTGCACCAGGTAAATAATCTCATTGCAATTTTTTTTATTAATATTACCGGACTAGTTCAATGATATTTAAAAATTGATAATTAAAATTTAATTATTATCTGTTTTTGGAGGCGATGCCCCGTCACTGGATGAGACCAAACATCGTGACAATGCAACTAGGTCAGCGGCGACAACTGGTGCACCAGGTAAATAATCTCATTGCAATTTTTTTTATTAATATTACCGAACTAGTTCAATGATATTTAAAAACTGACAATTAAAATTTAATATTATATTTTTTTGTAGGCGATGCCCCGTCACTGGATGAGACCAGACATCGTGACTACGCAACTAGGTCAGCGGCGACAACTGGTGCACCAGGTAAATAATCTCATTGCAATTTTTTTTATTAATATTACCGAACTAGTTAAATGATATTTAAAAACTGACAATTAAAATTTAATATTATCTGTTTTTGTAGGCGATGCCCCGTCACTGGATGAGCCCAGACATCGTGAATACGCAACTAGGTCAGCAGTGCGGGTTGAAAGGCACGAAACAGGAGCAGAGCACGATGATATTGATGATGTAATTAGGAGCTTTAAAAATAGGAAGAAGAAAAAGAAAAATTGACAATGTAAAATATTGTATTATTATAAGACAAATGTTACCATACTTGGAACGTTTTTTGCGTTATATAAAAAACTCATTTATCATACTATTGTTATGTCAAGCATTAATTGCAATGTTTCCTTGCATACTTTTTGTTGAATTGTTTTTTTATTAGTTATTGAATATTTTTTTTTATTCTCATGAAAGTAAAAAATGAAATATAGATTGGGTATTGGGGAATTGAGAGTGATGTGAGGGGGGGGGAGGGGCCATAAGAGCTTCCACCTTCACGTGGTTAGCCCTGTTTAGTAGAGAATAATTTATTGGAGCGATTTAATCTTGGAGCAAACCTCCCTTGATCCAGCGTAGCAACAAAAAAGTCACTGTTGACTTAGTTGCTACTCTTTCAGATCGTGGGAGGCTTGTTCCAAGTTAATGCGACTCCAATAAATTGTTCTTGAAACGAAGAGGAGCTTATTCAGGTATGTTTTGACATTTTCAACATATGTTCTAACATTATCATAAGAATGCATCTTAGAGTAAAAAAATACTACATCAATTACTTGTATTTATTGTATAGATAATGATGGATTTTGATTGACTTGGCAGTGCAGGTACAAATCCTCTTGCATCATGAGCAATACAACTTGTCAACCGGGGTCATGTCCAGGATATTTTTGCTTGTGCGCTTGACCAAGTTCGTAATGCCACATTTTCTAAGTTCCTTTACAGTTCATAATTCAATATTAAGCTTGTTCTTGATTATTATCTAGGTTTTTTGTATGTGTTTTTTCATCTATTTGATTGTAAGCAACTCTGCATGTTTCCTGTTGTTCACTATGATTTCTCCCATTACCACTCCCAGGATGAATCCGACTTTATTGTTCATAGGTTACTTTATTGTTACTATGATTTCTCCATTTACGATTTCATAGGTTACATCATGTAAAGTTGTCAATCTCAGGTTGGTGATGAGCTTTAGTTCTCCAGATTTGGGGCTTTTCTGATATTTTCTCCCTCATGTCATTCCTACATCACCTCATTGTTTGAGCATGCCAATTGTCTACCACTTGCACCAATTGGCACATGTCAATCTCTGAGTGGTGCCACATTTCACCTATTTTCAGTGAGAGTTTAGGGTTTCTCTAACATAGCTTCAGAAATCTGATTCAGTGCCTGCTTGAATATTTTCACATAATACTCATGGTTTGGATTGATGAGCATGTTTTGAATGGTTGGTTGATTCATAAGAACCACCCATATAGTCATCTTGAGATATTTCAGAAGTTTTCTCGGGTTTCCTTTTTCACAGTTTCTAGTGGGTGGGATGGTGTGGGGTGATCCATCAATACTGGTGCTCTTGTAGTAGGGAATTTGTTTTTGGGGATATAAAGGAGCATTTGATGTAGATATCCCATTGGATGCATTCATAGATGGGCACGAGAGGTCAAGAATTTAAATTAAAAATATGCAACCTCTAGCATGGCAACCTGAAGGCTGCGAAGACACTGGTTAAAGATTGTTTTGTGCTGGCCTTAATATAGTCGTGATTTCTTTCTATTATCTTAATGCAAATATATAGTCCTGTCTCATTAAAATGAGGATTGTTGTTGTATTTCTCTTTGGTTTTTTCTCTCTTAATGCTCCAGAAGTTGCCAAAAGTTGCGATAGTTGTTTGGTTTTCCTGTTACAACTTAAAAGTGGTTTTTAGCAATGGGAGTCATGTTTTTTAAGGTTCATACTAATATGAAGATCTTGTAATTCTATATTCAGCATAAGAGAAGATGGCCTCTGCTTTGGGAGGTATGACAACAATTGCTACATCTACCTCATTAGGTAACAATGGAAAGGGGAAGAAGTTGGGTGCAATGTTTGATAATTATGGCAGACAATTGTCTTCTCTTTCAGTTTTTTCACCCATTTCCTTTAATCGCTCAAGCAGAAGAGGGACTCTGAGATTACGCGATAGAGAGAAGGTAGTTAATACAAGAGCTATGGAAAAGGAGTTGTACTTCAACAAGGATAGCTCAGTGACAAAAAAATTGCAGGTCAGAGAAAAAATTATGTTTAAAGGAAGGTCACCTGCACGTGAAACTTCACTGCGGTGGATCTTTCCTTGTCCACTTATATTCGATTTTAATGTGTTATTTTAATTTTTCATGGAGGGTTGTTTTTGCATATGGTCTGGCATTCAATTGCACACTTACTGAGAGATTGTCAATTTGTCTTGCAGGCGGTGTGAACAAACTTGCTGATCTTGTTGGAGTCACCCTTGGGGCGAAGGGAAAAATGTTGTCTTGGAGAGCAAGCATGGTTCTCCGAAAATAGTTAATGATGGTGTGACAGTAGCTAAGGAGGTAATTTGTAGATGTGTGCTCTGGTTTTCTTTTTAACGTTGTATTAGTTCCCCTCTTAAATGTCTTAGATTTGGTAGGCATAATTTGAAAACTCAAAGGTGAAAGGAAACATATTTGTTACCCAGTGGTCTACTTGGCCTATGGACTAGCCACATTAGAGTAATGCGTAAAGCTTTTCACAACAATAAAAGGAAAGGGTTATGGCTGAGTCAAATTTTATTGTTATTGACAGTGTAATGAAATGTATCTCAATGCTATGGTTTTGGCCTTTTTATTGGTTGAATTAGAGGACCCGGTTGAAAATAGAAAAGCCAAGGATTTGGGTGAAGTGAGAATGCGGCAAGATGATGGAGCTTAGTGAAATGAAGTCGCCTTCACTAAGTGGGCCCGCAGGCAAATTCTGGCGCAAAGTCTATTTTTAGACTATGTCTATTTTTAGACATACGGAGCATAATTTAGGAATTCTACTTGGAGATTCTTGGAGTATGCGACATGTCGGTAAAAATAGATGAGACCCTAATTTTTAGGACCCAGGCTATTTTTAGACTGATCTCCTAAAAATATGGAAGTCAAATATTATTTACCCTTAATAATATTTTGACTATAAGCAACAGTTTACTCTCTTGGCGCACTTCAGTTTGAGTCATGGAGGTGACTCATGCAACTGACACAAGGAATCACGTGGTTCCTAGGGTTTGATGGCATCTTGCATGGTTGGCTTCAGTTAGACTTCAGTGGCAGGAGTTTTTGGAGGAGTTAACGGGACAAGTAGTGGAGTTGTGTTCTGTTTGTTTTAGTTGAACTAGTTGGGATTAGTTAACTAACTAATCAACTAGATATGAGTGGAGTAAAATTAAATAATATTTAATTTACTAAATATTAACTCATTAGTCAACTCAAGAACACTTCAGTTCACTACAGTGCATGATCAGTTCAGTGGAGACCAGTGGAAGAGGTAGATGAAAGGGTGAGTAAAGCTATCAGTTGGTAGATTTGTTTTGCATGAGTTTTGCATTACACTTGGAGGAATTGTCCATGACAATTGCGCAGTCAAGGCAAAGGGATTCGAACCTTGAACCTCTTCATATACAGGCCATGATTGCGCAATAGAGGCAAGGCAGTTAGTGGTGTGTTTTGAACCCGAGACTTGTTCAAGACCAAGCTAGATTGTGAGTAACTTCATGAGAGAGTACTGAGTACTTGTGAGGAGTATTGTACTTTATTGGTTACTTGATTTCTCCATTATAATATACACAATAGCTGTGGGGTTTTCAGCTATAGGCTTTCCCCATACATACTGAGTTAATGTGTGATTGAATTGATGTGGGATTGCTTCTGTTATTTCCGCATGTGACAATTAATTGTAGAAGAAGGTTATGTGTTATGTATGCAATTCGAAATTGATATATGACCAGGTTAATCTTCAGTGAATAAGTGATTTATTCGGCTAATTTCTACATGGTATCGGAGCGAGATTAATTGTCGAGATCTATTACGGTGATTGCAAACTTATTTCCTCGGACAGAGTCTGCATGCGGGCCAGGTAGCCTTCGGAATATTCATCCTTCTTTGTAAGGTGAAAGATCTGGTGAATGCCCTTTGCAGTCAATCTCTGATTTGGAAATAATTTGTTTTCAAGTATAGATCGGAAGCGATAGAGCTTGAGGTTGGAATTCGAATTTTGCAGAAGGTTGTTCTTCTTGGTGCCGGTGTTGAAAGATGTCTTCTTTCAATGGTTTGCGACTCGAATATGCTCTTGAAGGCAGTTCGAACTATGTTGCATGGAAAGATCGAATGGAAGCAGTGTTGGAAGATAATGGTCTAAAGGAGTTCGTGGATGTGGATGTCCCAAAGCCCACTGATGTAGCTCTGGTCGATGCATGGCAAAAGAAGATCGCGAAATGTCGAAGGATCCTGTTGGAGGGCGTCAAGGATCATATTGTATCCAGCCTGCATGGAAAGGCTACTCCATATTTAATGTGGAAATATTTGACGGATCTATTCCAGAGTAAGAGCAACCAAAGGAAGCTGGCGCTCAAAGATAAGCTCGGGAACATCAAGATGGAGAAGGGCGACAGTATCGCCAAATACCTCACGAAGTTCACTCAATGCAGAGATGAGCTGGGAAGTGTGGGGGTGATTGTCGAAGATGAGAACATGGTCAACCTGGCTCTCCTTGGTCTTCCGAAGGCTTGGCACTCATATCAAGATAGTGTCAATGGTCGGGAGAAGCTGCCGGGATGGGAGCGCCTTTGGGCGGATCTCATGCGGGAGGAGATAAGGAGGACTACTCGAGATGGATCTTCATCAAAGGGAGCTGATGAAGAAAACTGCGCTTTGGTGTCCAAAGCTAAGAAAGGGAAGGATAAGAAAACCTCTCATTCTGGAGCTAAGGGCAAGAAGCAGGATATGGCGAAAGTGAAATGTTTTCACTGCCATGATCACGGACATTATGCTACCAATTGTCCAAAGAAGAAGAAGAACAAGCAAGCGGGAAGATCTGCGGATGGAGAAGCTTTGGCTTCACAGTTCGAGCTTGACTTTTCACTGATTGCATGCTTGGTTTCAAGTGTGATGGGATCGGTGTGGTTCTTGGACAGCGGTGCGTCATTTCATATGACGGGAGATCGGGAATTGTTCTCAGATCTGGAGGACAAAGATTTGGGTGTGCACATCGAGATGGGCGATGATGGTAGATACAGTGCGACTGGTATCGGTACCGTATCCTTTCAGAGGGAGTCTGGTAAACCCTTTGTCTTAAAGGATGTCATGCATGTACCTGGATTGAAGAAGAACCTGATTTCGGTAGCGATGTTGGAGGATAAGGGTTATGATGTGGTCTTCAGCGAAGGAAAAGCTTTCCTGCGCAGTAAGACTACTGGAGAGACCCGGAAGATAGGGGTTCGAACTCAGAACCTTTATCAGTTGCAGGTAGATGACTGCGCAGCTATGGCATGCAAGGTTGGAGATGTGGTGAGCC
Source organism: Pinus albicaulis (assembly GCA_034641835.2). Taxonomy (NCBI): domain Eukaryota; kingdom Viridiplantae; phylum Streptophyta; class Pinopsida; order Pinales; family Pinaceae; genus Pinus; species Pinus albicaulis. The sequence continues at coordinate 1,137,777,184 of CM076582.1, forward strand.
GGGATGATGAGGGCGAACTATGGCACAGGAGATTGGGCCATCTTCACCATGGAGCTTTGAAGATTCTGCAGCAGATTTCTACTGGACTTCCTAAGGGTACCCTTGCGCAGTCAGATCAGTGCAAGGGGTGTACTTTAGGGAAGTATGTGAAAGCCACCTTTCACGAGAAGGATAGTCGCGCCACGACGATCCTTGAGAGAGTTCACACAGACGTGTGTGGTCCTTTCTCAGTTGCTTCGACAGCAAAGCACAGGTATTATGTGATCTTTGTAGATGATTTCTCTCGAAAGTGCTGGATCTTCTTCATGCAGAAGAAGAGCGATACATTCGCGAAGTTCTGTGAGTTTAAAGCACTGGTCGAGAAGGAGTCGGGGAAGAAGGTGATTGCTCTAAGGAGTGATAACGGTGATGAATTCATCTCGGCTGAATTCAAGGAGTTCTGCAGCGCAGAAGGGATTCGGAGAGAGCTCATCGCACCCCATAACCCACAGCAGAACGGGGTGGCTGAGCGGAAGAACAGAACGATCGTGGGTGCTGCACGGGCGATGTTGCATGATCAGGGCCTCCCCCTTCACTTGTGGGCTGAGGCATGCAATACAGCAGTGTATGTGCAGAACCGTTGTCCTCACAAGGTTCTTGGCATGAGTACACCAGAGGAGGCTTATTCTGGCAAGAGGCCTGATATTTCCCATTTGCGGATTTTGGGATCTCCTGTCTACATGCATGTGACGAAGGATGCGAGAAGGAAGCTGGATCCAACTGCTGAAGTTGGAATATTTGTGGGGTACACTGATACACCTCACAACTATCGGGTGTATGTGCCAGACAGTCGCAAGACTGTTGTGCGACGGGATATAAAATTTCAGGAGGAGAAAGCCATGCAGTATTCGCTTGAGAGGGAGCTACACTTGCATGCAGATGAGGAGCTGTTAGTTCCTAAGGAGGAGCTTCCGGATGTGGATCAGCCACAAGAGGAGGTTCGGGAGGTGGAAGAAACCACCCATGCAGCGCCAACCATCAGAGGGCGCATGCGCACTACAGAAGCTGAGCGACTGGCTCGGGATGCAGAGAAGGTTGTAGGACCACCTACAGCACAGCGCAGACAGAGACAGTCACCGGATCGGTACACAGGATACATGGCTCTTATGAGTCAATGTGTTGTGACAGAGCCATCCTCTTTTGAGGAAGCTGTGGAGGAACCCGCATGGGTTGATGCCATGATCGAAGAATATGATTCGATCATCAGGAACAGTGCATGGGAGATTGTCCCAAGACCGGTTGGGAAATCGGTTGTAGGTTCGCGATGGATCTACAAGGTGAAGCAGGCGGCTGACGGGAGTGTGGAGAAGTACAAGGCGAGATTTGTCGCCCGTGGCTTCTCACAGATCGAGGGGATTGACTATGAGGAGACTTTTGCACCTGTCGCAAGGTACTCTTCCATACGGGCGATCCTTGCTCTCTCAGCGCAGATGGGGTGGCACATTCATCAGATGGATGTGAAGACTGCGTTCCTCAATGGAGTTATTGAGGAAGAAGTGTACATAGAGCAGCCTGAAGGTTTTGAGATCTTCAGCAGTGAGTCGCATGTGTGCCGACTCAAGAGAGCACTGTATGGGCTGAAGCAAGCACCTCGTGCTTGGTACACTCGGATAAACAGCTACTTCACCGGGCTTGGATTCTCCAAGAGTGAGGCAGATCCAAACCTGTACCAGATTGTGGTGGAGGGGAAGCTGTTGATCATCGTACTGTATGTAGATGATCTGATTTTGACTGGCGACGAGCAGTTGATACTTTCATGCAAGGAGGATCTTGCACGAGAGTTTGAGATGAAGGACCTGGGCATCCTTCATTATTTCATGGGATTGGAGATTTGGCAGCGCAGTGGAGGACTGTTTGTTTCTCAGGGCAAGTATGCCCGGGAGATTCTGGAGAGGTTCAACATGCAAGGTTGCAAGCCTGTTGATACCCCTCTTCCTGGAGGTTGGAGGAAGGGAGATGCTACTTCGGAGGAGGTAGTGGATGCCACTGTCTATCGACAGTTGGTGGGGTCGTTGATGTATTTGGTCGATACTCGACCCGATATATGCTATGCAGTTAACCAGCTTTCGCAAGCTATGGTTAAGCCTACCAAGCTCTTTTGGAAGGCGGGCAAGCATGTATTGCGCTATATCAGAGGCACATCGGGATATGGTTTATGGTACAGACAGGAGGATGGAGTGAAACTTTCTGGTTTCAGTGATGCAGATTGGGCAGGGAGTCCAACGGACCGGAAGAGCACTTCTGGAGGAGTTTTCAGCATTGGGTCGACAGCAGTTTCCTGGTACAGCAGGAAGCAGAGATCCGTGGCACTCAGTTCAGCAGAGGCCGAGTACATGGCAGCAAGTTTGGCTGCATGCGAGGCTATTTGGATGAGAAAGATCCTCGCAGGTTTGTTCAGGTTGCATTTGGAGCCTACAGTGATCTACTGTGATAACCAGAGCTGCATCAAGCTCTCGGCTAATCCAGTTTTTCATGATAGGTCCAAACATATCGACATCGGGTACCATCACATCAGAGATTGTGTTCAGCGGAGGATCATGATGCTTTCATATGTTCCCACGGAGGATCAGGATGCCGACATCCTGACGAAGGCGCTCACCAGGAGCAAGTTCGAATTCCACAGAGGCAGGATAGGGATTGCGGATAATCCATATCTTGCTGAGAGGGAGTGTTGAGAATGCAGCAAGATGATGGAGCTTAGTGAAATGAAGTCGCCTTCACTAAGTGGGCCCGCAGGCAAATTCTGGCGCAAAGTCTATTTTTAGACTATGTCTATTTTTAGACATACGGAGCATAAATTGGGAATTCTACTTGGAGATTCTTGGAGTATGCGACATGTCGGTAAAAATAGATGAGACCCTAATTTTTAGGACCCAGGCTATTTTTAGACTGATCTCCTAAAAATATGGAAGTCAAATGTTATTTACCCTTAATAATATTTTGACTATAAACAGCAGTTTACTCTCTTGGCGCACTTCAGTTTGAGTCATGGAGGTGACTCATGCAACTGACACAAGGAATCACGTGGTTTCTAGGGTTTGATGGCATCTTGCATGGTTGGCTTCAGTTAGACTTCAGTGGCAGGAGTTTTGGAGAAGTTAACGGGACAAGTAGTGGAGTTGTGTTCTGTTTGTTTTTAGTTGAACTAGTTGGGATTAGTTAACTAACTAATCAACTAGATATGAGTGGAGTAAATTAAATAATATTTAATTTACTAAATATTAACTCATTAGTCAACTCAAGAACACTTCAGTTCACTACAGTGCATGATCAGTTCAGTGGAGACCGGTGGAAGAGGTAGATGAAAGGGTGAGTAAAGCTATCAGTTGGTAGATTTGTTTTGCATGAGATTTGCATTACACTTGGAGGAATTGTCCATGACAATTACGCAATCAAGGCAAGGGGATTCGAACCTTGAACCTCTTCATATACAGGCCATGATTGCGCAATAGAGGCAAGGCAATTGGCGGGGAGTTTTGAACCTCAGACTTGTTCAAAACTGAGTCAGATTATGAGTAACTTCATGAGAGAGTACTGAGTACTTGTGAGGAGTATTGTACTTGTTTGGTTACTTGATTTCTCCATTATAATATACACAATAGCTGCGGGGTTTTCAGCTATAGGCTTTCCCATACATACTGAGTTAATGTGTGATTGATTTGATGTGAGATTGCTTCTGTTATTTCCGCATGTGACAATTAATTGTAGAAGAAGGTTATGTGTTATGTATGCAATTCGAAATTGATATATGACAGGGTTAATCTTCAGTGAATAAGTGATTTATTCAGCTAATTTCTGAAGAGGTAAGGCAAGCTGCGGCAAAGACAAATGATTTAGCTGGGGATGGAACCACAACATTTGTTGTTCTTGCACATGTTGGAATATTGAAAAATTCCAGAACAATGAATGGAGAATAAATCTCCCTTCCTCTAACACGGAGAAAATAAAAATTTCTTTGACAGGAGACAGAGTTTCAATACTTTGAAAACAAACTTCTATTCCCTTCAATAACTCAAAAAAAAACTATTACACTACTTCCTCACTGAGAGGGATTACAAAATTATGACTGCTACAAAACGCAGTGCATAAAACCAACTCACTGTCTGTTCAAAAGAAACATACTCTGTCTCTAAAACACTCTGCTGTGTTTTTCCCTTTCGCACTGCTGTGCATACACACTTAAAAAGTTACACTCAGTCTTTCACTTTTTACACACTGCTGTGTAATAAAAAAATTACGTACTGTCTATAAAAAAACTACCAAGCTTTTTCGACCTTTTTATTTTTATATGCCGTAACATATAAAACATATTATAATAAACCCTCTTTTAAAAAAAATAAAATTAAAACTAAATTCTATGGCCCACCTTTCATTTCGCATATGATATATATATAACATATGTTTAAAATATATGTATATATTAAACTATCAAAACATTAAAGAACCCTTTCCGTCGGACTTCAAAAGTCTGAATAGATTGAATTTCAAACCAAATTCGCGTTCCAAAATGGGATGCTGACGTCTGCCTAATTTTAACTCGAATTCTCAATCCAATGTGCCCTATAAAAAATTCGAGTCCGGTTTTCAGGTTTTCAGATTCCCTTCAATTTCATGCGATCCAATATTAATGCTCCACGTGTCCTCCTTTTGAATTTACAAAACTGTCGGGTAAATTTCTGTTTGTTTAATTTCTGGTTGGTGAATTGCGTTAATGTTGGCTGTTGTGTTTAAATACAATCCTGTACAGAAATATGGCTGTGGCCGTCTACAAAAAAAACTTGCGGGAATTTTAAATGCTGAATTAAATTTCTAGATGGCATGCAAGCAACCTCCAAAAAAAAATGTTGTTGCTGCATCCGTCCTTCTGCTGCAGCAGTTGAAGTTAAAATTCAACAGCACAGGGTTTAATAAGTGAGGGTGTAAAGGTAAATTTTTGTCGATAGTACTGGATTAAGATCATCTATTCATTTTGTAGGGTCTTATGGTGTTTGGTTTTTTAGTTTTGGGTTGGGCTTATTGAGTCTAAGATAGTTTTTGAGTGAAAAAATTGCTATCAGGTATTAAAAAAATTTGGTTCTTTTTTCAAAATTTATGAGCTTGTTAGGAAATACAAAACTGACAATGGTTGTATCTTAAATTTGTGGAAAATAATTTGAAATGAAACCTTTTTTTTTAGGTTGTTGCAGCGGGTGCAAACCCCATTCAAATTACTAGGGGCATTGACAAGACAATAAAGGCCCTTGTTTCAGAACTCAAAATTTTGTCAAAGGAGGTAAACGCTTGCCTTTTGAGTAGACTGGTTTTCCTTTTTGCTAATGGTTTGGTGTATCTAATTGAATTAGTTGCCTAAGGCATTTTTGGTTGCAAACTCCTTTTCATTTTTCATACAGTATTGGCCTTGTGGAATACATTTGATTGTGTGGTCTTGTTAGATCTACAACATTTGTAGTTGTTTAGTCTTATGGCCGAGGTGCACTTTTATTATGGAAACAGTTGATGCAATATTGTCATTTAATCCTTACTGCAGGGTAGCATGTTGAGAAGTTTCTTGTGAAACATTTGGTATTCAAAATGACACTTGATCCTATACAGCATCATGCACTTGACTTCAAAATTCATATTCAAAGTATGCCAGACAATTCTTGCAAAATTTCAAATATTTATGTTGTTTTAAACCATTATCTTTTTCATGTATTGGATGCTGAAAATGTGAAAAAGACTTTGGTATGAAACCAAGTGGTGAATAATTTCCAGCAAAACAACCACTTCCAAGACATGATTTAGAAGTAGAACATATGTACTTATGAAGCATAGAAAGATATCCTTGATGCATTGTCAATGTTTGGATAGGGTTATTTTTGGAGAAAATAACTCCTTATTCCTAGAATAGTGATCTTCAATACAAGTAAATGCCAGAGAAGAGAGATCATTGTGTGATGCAACAAAACTGAAATTGGACCCCCAAGGAGAGCTGGTGTGTCTACAATCACTCTGTCAGCATTTTCCCTTGGTTTACCCCGTTCTTTTCCTCCAGCCTGAGTCTTAATTGACTTCTTCTTTCTTCGGGTTTATTTATCAAATTCGTAGAATTTGATAAATAAATACTATCCACAATGGTTGGACTTTAATTTATATTCTTGACTTTATATTATCTCCAATCCTTATAACCAATGTTTAACTTTCAACACTTTGTATTTATACTCCACGTTTCTTTTTAAATAAATAACTTGTAATGAACTTTCGGCTCTATATTTCACCACCCAGCCTTACAAAAATCACGCTCCAGACTTATGCTAATTATCCGCCAATCGTTTAATTAAACAATTTCATTATACTCCTGCCCCACCTATATATATCAATAACCAATCAAACACTCGTATCGTACCTGGCTAACCTCCGCACACCTTAGTTAACCTCCGGGCAAGTTCAACGTGCGACCACCATCCGATGGCCCTTCTCCAAATCAACGACTCTTGGCAATTTCGCTCGGCTTCCAACGTCGGGCTTTAACGTGCGATGGCACGGGTTAAACGGTGGTTTTCCGGGGGTCACTTCGCCACGTGTCACATTCCCTATGGAATCGCTCGCGAATAGGAAATACCGCCTACTCCGCAAAAGCGGTGCGATATGGGCAACCCGCTTTTGTGATTCCGCTCGTGGTTTTGGTACAGGGCTTGACCACGGGTGCAAGTCTGGTTCTGCTATCCTTTTTTTTGTTAACTCATGTCCAATCCTCGGGTCAGGTTCCGAAAGCACAACAATTTTGTCTCTTTATTAAGCGGGATTTTTTATATTTGAACAGTTTTCACGACCCCGGTTCTCTACACAGACCTCGCCTTCGGGTGGGGTGAGTTCACGGGGTTATCCAACACATGTCCAATCCTCGGGTCAGGTTCCGAAAGCAAAACAATTTTGTCTCTTTATTAAGCGGGATTTTTATATTTGAATAGTTTTCACGACCTCGGTTCTCTACACAGACCTCGCCTTCGGGTGGGGTGAGTTCACAGGTTTATCCAACAATTTACAGGAATTCAAAGACAGAAGAATGGAATTATCAGTACCCAATCGCCTCACAGTTAAACAATTCTTCACAATTAGCAGTTCGAGATAATTCAATGGAAACTAAGCTTGGAAATCATTTAACTGGAAACAATTGTTCACACACAGAGGTTTATTGCATAAATCCCCTCTCTACTCTCCTCTTCCCTCTCTACTTTTATTCATCCGAGGAATTACAATTTATATACATAACATATGGCTCTTTGGTTCCTCTGAGAGGACCGTTCTCGAAATCAAAAGGCATAATTGTAATAATTCAACTAACTAAAACTGTTCGACTCCTACAACTCTAACTAGCCTAAGTAATACAGTCAGCTGAGGTATTGACACCTAGATTTTACAACTCAAATGTTTTCGAACCCTCCTAGCCAGAACATGTGGACAAAACCTCCTACATTGCTGGCTAGTGCCTAATGCCTTTGCATCATCGTGTGACATAAACCTATTAGCAAAAGTGAATTCCTTGAATTTCACCAAATATTTTCTTTGAATTCCTTGCTTTTAAAAGCCAATGATATCCCTTATTGTGTTAATGTTACGGAAATTCCTTGTCCTAGTGCCTCACACTCTATGAATGTTTTACCAAAAGTAGGTGCAACCGATGTTGGTGTAGAAGACATGGCATCCATTGAAAGAGAGAATGCCAAAGTAGCCTCATCATTCCATATAAATGATATTTTCTTCAAGAGATATGTGAGTGGACTTGAAATGCATGCATAATTCTTAACAAATGATCAGTAATATCATGTAAGTCTAAAAAATCTTCTAAGAACCTTGATTTTCTTAGGAATAGGTCATTTTGTAATAGCTTGCATCTTTTGAGGCTCCAACTTCACTCCTTCCTTTAAAACAATATGAACCAAATACTCGAATACTTATTTCCCAAAAGCACATTTGGATATTTTTACATAAAAATGATTGTTCTCAATAATTTATATAACTTTTCCACATGTTTAGTGTGGTATTCCCATGATTTATTATAAATATGTGTATTATCAAAGAAAACCAACACAAATTTTATAAGATGGGATAAAAAAAAATTGTTCTTAAGTCGAGCCCGTCGGACTTCAAACGGCGATAAACCATAATTCAAACCAAATTCACGTTCCAAAATAGCTTGCTGACGTCGGCCAATTTTGTGACGCGAAAACCAAATGAATTCCGCCCTAATCTTTTTCGGGTCCGAAGTTGGGCTGGCGTACGGAGGGAGAGTTGTGACGTGAATTTCTTATCAAATTCGCCCTAATATTTTTTGGGTCCGGATTTCCACTGCGCGAGCGGCCCAAACAAAGATCTGCTCCAATCAATTTCTGCCACGTGTCCTCAATCAAAACTTGCCCTGCTCCCGGCTGCGGGTGCTTCACCAAATATTTTCTTTTAATTCCTTGCTTTTAAAAGCCAATGATATCCCTTATTGTGTTAATGTTACGTAAATTCCTTGTCCTAGTGCCTCACACTCTACTATGAATGTTTTACCTAAAGTAGGTGCAACCGATGTTGGTGTAGAAGACATAGCATCCATTGAAAGAGAGAATGCCAAAGTAGCCTCATCATTCCATATAAATGATATTTTCTTCAAGAGATATGTGAGTGGACTTGAAATGCATGCATAATTCTTAACAAATGATCAATAATATCATGTAATTCTAAAAAATCTTCTAAGAACCTTGATTTTCTTAGGAATAGGTCATTTTGTAATAGCTTGCATCTTTTGAGGCTTCAACTTCACTCCTTCCTTTAAAACAATATGAACCAAATACTCGAATTCTTATTTCCCAAAAGCACATTTGGATATTTTTACATAAAAATGATTGTTCTCAATAATTTATATAACTTTTCCACATGTTTACTAGTGTGGTATTCCCATGATTTATTATAAATATGTGTATTATCAAAGAAAGCCAACACAAATTTTATAAGATGGGATCAAACAAAATTGTTCTTAAGTCGAGCCCGCCGGACTTCAAACGGCGATAAACTATAATTCAAACCAAATTCGCGTTCCAAAATAGCCTGTGATGACTGGCAATTACTGTTGCAAAAATCTCGGAGTCCGAGAAGTTGGGGGCAGGCGTACGGAGGGAGAGTTGTGACACAATTTTGTGAAATTCGCCTAATATTTTTCGGGTCAGGATTTCCAGCTGCCGCGACGGCCCCAAACAAGATCCACTCCGATCATTCACACGTGTCCTCAATAACTTGCCTGCTCAGTGTAGTGCATTCGATGACGTTTAAGGCGATGGGACATGGATATGGCGATTTCATATCAATCGCATTAACATTTAACGCTGTTCAATTAAGTTTTCACATCAAATCCGCATTAATTAATTTTTAACACTGTTCAAGATCGGCCTCCACTCCTCGATTCCGCACGCTCCAATATGATCCGGCCTTCGGCTCTCATTATTAATGATCAGAGATTAATTATGACGGGCGTCCTTTGATTGCATTGCAGTCGGGTCGAGAAAATGGCTTTTAGCTATGGTTTTTTAGACGAGCCGGTTGCTGGATTACACTGCCTGCTAACTGTGACGATAAGGAGAAGTGGCCAGCTGAACTGCTGCCTAGACCTTGCAACATATCTGCATTTCTCTCAGTTCTGTCTCTGTCTGTCTTCCTTTGTTAATTGGAATTCTGCTTCTCCGTCTCCTCTTGTGCCAGCTAACGTGGGGCCCGCATCCATGCCTCGCGTGCGTCATGAGATGCGTTTAAGCGGAGGCATGAGGAGTCCGGCCCTAACGGGCTCCCTCCGGCCCTCAGCAGTCGACTTAGACGGTCCGGTGATTGTGCAGCGGTCGTGTCCAGAGTAGATTGTGGTCGGGTTGTAGGATCTGGCCACCGTATGGATTCCCCTGCTCCTCGCTTCCCCACCGCTAGTTCACCTTCTCCCACGGCGCGCACTGCACAATTTTCCTTTAATTTCTCTCTCAACCGCCCGCGAATCACGGCTTTAGTCACTTTGGTCTTCCGCGAGGAGGCCCAAACGGAGGAAGAATGCACCCGTTCGGCGGGTCTCAGCTCGGAAAAAGCTGGCCAGCATTCGGGCCTTCAGGAGGGGAGCCGTGGCATGCATGTGGAGGTAGCACCTAGCGATCCTGGACCTTCCGAAGGATGGTGCCGAATCGTGGAGGAACCACCGGAGGAGTAGTTTGGTTAATTTGTTTTTCTTGCTTAGCAGGCACACTTAATTGGGCTGCTTTTGAATTGGCCCACTAAATATTTGGACCTTTGTAATATTTTTGGATTACATGGTCAACGTGTAAGGTTGGTTTCCCCGTATGAGGGAAGTCTTCTTAATTTTTTAGATTTTTGATGACAAATTTTCCTTGAGTCTGGCCAGGCAATGTTTTTGACTTCGGTGTAATTTTATTCGCAATGTTAATAGATTAACTTTACTTAGAATTCTCACATGATTAGCGTTTTCCTTGATTTGTTCAAGGATTTTGGGTACTTTAATTTGTATTTGGAACAATGGACGTCGGTACTCTATCTGTTTCATACCATCTTGCTATTTCACTTTCTTATAGATGCCTCGGGCATATTTGGATGCTTTCTCAGATTTCGATAATCTCCATGTGTTTGTTTTTACTTCATATATGTTCAAACGGCGTTTTTTCTCTTGTGAAAAATGATTAATGTTTTATCCTCTGCCTTCAAAACTAGCGTCTTTAGTCTATATTCTTTAGTTTATTGATATAGTGGATAGTCTTTTGCTAATTTTCATTTTGGTTCTCACACTCTCATGATTAAGCGTTTTTCTGTTCAATGATTTTGGGTACTTTAATTTGTATTTGGAGCAATGGACGTCGTCGTACTCTATACATTTGCTTTACTATTCACATGTATGCTATTTCACTTTCTTATAGATGCCTCGGCATATTTTGGATGCTTTCAGTTGTGATAATCATCTCCATGTGGACCGATGCTGGGTTTTATATCAGAGTATTTGTATGTGAAATGAGGTATCTTTCTATCATTGTGCGGGGTGGGACTTCCAATTTTCTGGATGGATATTTGGGTTCCAATCTTCAGATGTGAAAATGTAATGACTTCATGGACTGTTTTACTTCACGCTAGTTCACCTTCTCCCACTACGCGCACTGTGCAATTTTCCTTTGATTGCACCCTCAACCGCCCGCGAATCACAGCTGTAGTCACTGTGGTCTTCCACGAGGAGGCCCAAACGGAGGAAGAATGCACCCGTCCGGTGGGTCTGAGCTCGGAAAAAGCTGGCCAGCATTCGGGCCTTCAGGAGGGGAGCCGTGGCATGCATGTGGAGGTAGCACCTAGCGATCCTGGACCTTTCGAAGGATGGTGCCGAATCGTGGAGGAACCAGCGGAGGATTAGTTTGGTTAATTTGTTTTTCTTGCTTAGCAGGCCCAGTTAATTGGGCTGCTTTTAGTTTATTTTACTGTGCTGGACCTTTCAGTAATATTTTTGAATTCTGTAAATTAAACGTTCAAGATTGGTTTCCCCGTATGAGGGCAGTATTCTTAATTTTTTGATTTTTTGATGACAAATTTGCCATGAGTATGGCCAGGCAATGTTTTTGACTTCGGTGTAATTTTATTCGCAATGTTAATAGATTAACTTTACTTTGAATTCTCACATGATTAGCGTTTTTCTTGATCTGCTCAAGGATTTTGGGTACTTTAATTTGTATTTGGAACAATGGACGTCGGTACTCTATCTATTGCTTTACTGTTCTACATACTACTATTTCACTTTCTTATAGATGCCTCGGGCATATTTGAATGCTTTCTCAGATTGTCGATAATCTCCATGTGGACCGTTACCGGATTTTATATCATGTCCCTGTATGTGACATGGGGTATTTTTCTATCATTTTCTGGGGTGGGACTTCCACTTTTCTGGATGGATATTTGGGTTCCAATATTCACATGTGAAAATGTAATGACTTCATGGACTGTTTTACTTCATATAATATATTCAAAACAACATTTTTTCTCTTGTGAAAAAAAAATGATTAATGTTTATCACTCTGCCTTCAAAACTAGCGATGCCGGTCTATGTTGTTGGTTTATTGATATGGTCTGATGGTCTTTTTATATTTTGGACATATCACACTCCTCACATGATTAGCGTTTTTCTCTGTTCAAGGATTTTGGGTACTTTAATTTGTATTTGGAACAATGGACGTCGGTACGTACTCTATCCGTTGCTTTACTATTCTACATACTGCTATTTCACTTTCTTATAGATGCCTTGGGCATATTTGGATGCTTTCTCAGATTGTCGATAATCTCCATGTGGACCGTTACTGGGTTTTATATCAAGTCGCCGTATGTGACATGGGGTATTTTTCTATCATTGTCTGGGGTGGGACTTCCACTTTTCTGGATGGATATTTGGGTTCCAATCTTAAGATGTGAAAATGTAATGACTTCATGGACTGTTTTACTTCATACAATATATTCAAAACATCGTTTTTCCTCTTGTGAAAAAAAAAATGATTAATGTTTATCACTCTGCCTTCAAAACTAGCGATGCTGGTCTATGTTGCTGGTTTATTGATATGGTCTGATGGTCTTTTTATATTTTGGACATATCACACTCCTCACATGATTACGATTAGCGTTTTTCTCTGTTGCAGGGTTTTGGGTACTTTAATTTGTATTTGGAACAATGGACGTCGGTACTCTATCTGTTGCTTTACTATTCTACATACTGCTATTTCACTTTCATGGACTGTTTTACTTCACTGTTGTAGGGTTTTGGGTAATTTAATTTGTATTTGGAACAATGGATGTCGGTACTCTATCTGTTGCTTTACTATTCTACATACTGCTATTTCACTTTCATGGACTTTTTTACTTCACTGTTGTAGGGTTTTGGGTACTTTAATTTGTATTTGGAACAATGGACGTCGGTACTCTATCTGTTGCTTTACTATTCTACATACTGCTATTTCACTTTCATGGACTGTTTTACTTCATATAATATCTTCAAAACAGCGTTTCTCGTCTTTTAAAATTTAAATTTTTTTTTTTAAATTGAACCCTCCGTCGGTCTACCGACGCCTTGTAGACGTCGGAACTGCGACAACCCAGAAACGTCGGAAGAGAGACAGTATGAAAACGTCGGAAGAGCGACGTTCCAAACGTCGGACCACATATCGTCGGCATTGCGACATCTTCCAGACGTCGGAATAGTGACGTCCAAAACTTCGGACAACGTTTAGTTGGAATTGCGACAGTTTACAAGCGTCGGAAGAGCGACGTCCAAAACGTCGGACCACGTTTAGTCGGAATTGCGATGGTTTACAAGCGTCGGAAGAGCGACGTCCAAAACGTCGGACCACGTTGGGTCGGAATTGCGACAGTTTACAAGCGTCGGAAGAGCGACGTTCCAAACGTCGAACCACATTTCATCGGAAGTGCGACAGTTTACAAACGTCGGAGGCGCGACGGTTTGTGAGACGTCGGAAGAGTGACGCTTGTTCGGAACGACGGAAGAAGTGTCGATAGTGCGACACTTTTTAGGTGCGTCGGAATGGCAACGACATGACAAACCACGGTTTTTTCGCCCCCGAACTGTCGCTCTTGCGACGACTATGTGTCGGAATAGCGACGAATTGGCCGTCGGAATTTCTGCCAAATTCTCTAGTGAAAGAGTTTTGCCATCACGAGACATATCCTTCTTCAAGGCACTACTACATTTGGCAGAAATTCCGACACCTGTTTCCGACGCTTTTGACCAAATGTCGGAAATTTTCCCAAATTTTTTCCATCCCGCCCGAAACCGTCGCTATACCGACGTCTATAGAAAAGTGTCGCAATACCGACACTTAAACAAGTGTCTCAATTGCGACGTTTAAAGGAAAACGTCTTAATTCATTACCATATATTAGCGTCAAGCTGTTGAGGCGACTCTAAATCATAAGTGCGACACAATGTCTAAATTAATAAGCCATGCGGCGTTTGGAAACACCGTCTAACAGCGAGCCTTTTCCGCCATGAATATCGAGAAGCAATTATTTTGCGCTTCCATAAAAATACCAAACTTATATAGGCTTCCATAAAAAATTAAAACTTATGTCGCTACGCAAAAATGATTTTATTGTTTACGTATTTTTATAATAACTTCATTAACGATTTGATATCGCGCATTAAGCGCTCTCTTTTATAATATTGCGAACAACATTGCCTACGACATTACGCGCTCATTCTTGCGAACAACATTTTCCTAGAAAGCGTGCAGCGCTAGCGTTAGCCTAGAGCTCTTGCAGAATAGCATTCGCCCTCAGCTCTTGTAAAATGGTAAGTTCTTACTGCAGGCCCTTCCTCCTATAGTAGGGTTGACTCTATTTGGGTTTTTTGGTCAATTCCATTGGATTGTGTTAGGCTGTAGGGTTCTCTCTAGATGTCAAGAATCAAGATTCAATACCCTCTATTATCTTCATCACCCAATACAAAATTTAAATTTTTCCCAAAGAAACGCTTATTAATTTGGCAGCCATTATTTCTCCCTGCTTTAAAAACCCTACACTTAAATGAAAACAAGCATTGCATTTCAACTACAAAAATATATTAGTGTTCAAATGTACAGGTGTGCTACATTAACGTCTGATATCACGCGCGCATTCGCCCTCCGCTCTTGCAGAACACCATTCGCCCTCAGCATTCGCCCTCAGCTCTTGCAGAACAGCATTCGCCTTCAGCATTCGCCCTGAGCTCTTGCAGAACAACATTCGCCCTCAGCATTCGCCCTGAGCTCTTGCAGAACAACATTCGCCCTGGATTCACCCTCAGCTCTTTCAGAATAGCATTCGCCCTGCATTCACCCTCAGCTCTTGCAGAACAACATTTTCCCTCAGCATTCGCCCTCAGCGTTCACCCTCAGCTCTTGCAGAACAACATTCGCCCTCAGCTCTTGCAAAATGGTAAGTTCTTATTGCAGGCCCTTCCTCCTATAGTAGGGTTGACTCTATTTGGGTTTTTTTGGTCAATTCTATTGGATTGTGTTAGGCTGTATGGTTCTCTCTAGATGTCAAGAATCAAGATTCAATACCCTCTATTATCTTCATCACCCAATACAAGATTTAAATTTTTCCCAAAGAAACGCTTATTAAGTTGGTAGCCATTATTTCTCCCTGCTTTAAAAACCCTACATTTAAATGAAAACAAGCATTGCATTTCAACTACAAAAATCTATTAGTGTTCAAATGTACATGTGTGCATCACTTGTGTAGGGTATTCCTTTTCCACTTTCACATTATCCAAGAATGTGTGCAGTATAGTTCATATATTTTGTGATTTAGATTGCCTTGAAAAAGGAAAGGTAAATTATTTCCCATGGAAAAAGAAGGTTTTCCATTTTTATAGGTTGTTTGGACTTACGTGGAAAAATTTATGGTATGCCTTTTATATTATGTAGTTTAAATTTGAATTAACAGATTATTCTACATGAAAATATAATTACTTATGTGATGTCCTTCATCACTAATTAAAATTATAGGGTTTCAATTTCCTAGACTCTAACTCATCTGATGCTAAATTATAGGTTCTCATTGGTGGATCACTCTTCCATTGATTTCCTTTCCCTCTGGATCTTGTCATACTTTAAAAGTCATCA